>JAFBMS010000215.1:27500-420000 GCA_019788955.1 Albula glossodonta
TCAGGAAATCATTCTTGAAGACAAAAGATTGTTCAATGGCCTGCTCTCTACATTATTTTCTGTTAAGTTAGATTTAATTAAGTTAATTTAGATGTTTAATTAAGTTAAGTTAGATGTTAAGATAGATTTTAATGTATATCCATGCCATGAAACAAATATTTTGTGTGGAAGCAAATGCAGCTTTTGCAGTCATGTGAACATAATAATAATTAATCACTGCAGCATTTCCAAATCAAAGTTTCCTTAAAGGTTTAAAAAAAACAGAATCCAGGTAGCAAGGGTTATACATTCCAAGGGTGATATAATTAGTATTAATATGCAAATAATTACTATTAATATGCAATTAGCCGGGGGGGCTGCATTATTTGCTTATTTGTTGAATACCTCAAAAATAGGTTTACATTCTAGCTGATTAGTTACCACTGTAACAACGAGGGTCTAAGCTATGAAAGTCAAAAATCTCAACCCCTCTCATTCTTACACCCTAGTACTGTAAAAAAAAAAAAAAAAAACACCCAGGTGGTGAAAGCAGCTTTTTAAGGGGTATGTGGCATGACAAATTATCCCAAAACCTGCCAGAGCTTTAATAAAGTTTTCAGAGCCAGAATTCCATCAACATTTGCCCTTAACTTTGAATTTCAAATACTTGCAATTATGAGTTTTTCTTCTCCATGAACTCAGCTGAGCTATTTATTTTTGGTGACTCCTGAGCTCGCCAAACTGGAGGTGTGAAGATTCAGGGCATCCAAAGTGCTTACAGGAAAACAAAGTGTATAAGAACTGTAAGTGCTATTTAATGCAAAACTAACTTATAACAAGCATGTTTGTTCTTGTTAAATTGAACTATTCTGGAATTTCTCTTTACCTTTTAAAACATAACCTTTTATAGTCGGGTAAATTGGACTGCAGTGTTTCAAACAAATTATCTTTTCAAATAATGCTCCACGTTCATGGCATTGCTTCTTAACTTACAGAATTTCTTTGGAATAATTACATTTGCAGTACATTGCAAAGGTAGTGCAATGCTGAAATTCAGACACAATGGATTCGCTTTGTGTCAAAGTAATGGTCCTGATTCAGTCCTTGTGCTGGCCTTGCAGGTTCGCCAGTCGAGGTGAGTGGATCAATAATGCGCGCCACTCCGGGTGGTACCCTGGGACTGCTCGGTGTGAGGAGGCCCCCTTGTTTGGCTGATCTACAGGGATTTGTTCTGGTATTATTCTGCGATACAGGCAGAACGGAAAAACACAGCCCGTGCAATGTCACTTTTATATATTTACACACAGTAATCAGCAAGGCTGTCACAATTCCTGCTCTATAATCAGTCCCATGTTCATGCAAAAGACAAAAGAATTTCATAATGAGTCAAATTATTAATTTAGGGAAAGCAGGAGTGCTTTTTAATTTAGTTAATTAAATACAGTGACCTGTTCAAATATCACCTGAGGAATTAAAAATCAGAACACCCCCTCAACACCCAATTATTAAGTTAATTATACAGTGTTTACAATAAAAGGTATAAAACAAACAAAATGGATAAATTCCCCTGTAACACATCAATAACTGAAATGCCAGCATCCATGTTGCGTTCCATCTCAATGCTATCAGAACAGCCCACCCTCCAATAGCCAAAGGTCTGTCTTTCCTGGCTTGAAGAGCAATGAAGGCAGAACTGATTCTATGTGTAACTGGATGCTCTCACAGAGACACACAATGGGGGATCTCTGCGGAGCTAACAGCATCTTACATGACTCAAAAATTAGTGGTGGCACGAGGGCAATAAATTTTCATTTGGGGGGTCACCATTGATACCGAAGCCCCTAATATATTCCTTATCTTCTCAACAACACTGAAAAAACAGCTGTTTTGGAGCTGTAGAAGATAATTCAAGAAGAGTTTTTTTGTCTATCTGGGCCACTGGCAGATAATGGTAGCCCATCGATTGGGCCGCTCCACAGCTCAGATGCTTGTCAGTTGAATAAAAAGACTATTATTTCTTCAGTTCAGCTTGATATACCATAGCCAGAATTAGCACTTGCCTTCCCCCCATCCCGTTCAATCAATTTATTTTTCCTTCTCCTGTAATCGCCCCCATCTCCTCAGTGTTATGGGGACCCATTTCTGAAACAATGGCCCCGCCAATAATGGGCTTGGGTCGCGGTAGCATTCTGTTAGGGGAAGAAAAGGAATGGCCCATGGCTGGGGCGGAGTGAAGAATGGAGGACAGGTCAAAGGTCACCTTTGTGATCTTATTGTCATTTCCTCATCCTTTTAAGAAAAGACCCTGTATTTCATTACCTTTTGGTCAGGAATTTTGCCAATTTGGACTGAAAGCCCTTGGGCTCAGGGGAATTGTGAAAAGTTGCACATGATGTGACAGAATATAATTGAAAAAGTCAACATTCTCGTTTTTAAGATGTTCTATTATTTGTTCCCCTTTTGTCCGGCTGAATAGTGTGTGAGATAGGCTAATACACCTGAACAGTGTAGTTTTTTGTAGCAGAACAGCAGTTACAGAACCTGGATTTTGTGCCTTTTATTAAAGACATATAACTAGTGCCTGTTAGCTGTCAGAATTGTTTGCCCTTCTTTTCCTTGGTTAAAAGAGGTATTGGTTGTACAGTGAAGTAGACTTCCATCTTATATACAAGACTTTTTGTACACTTCAAGCAATAATATTGAATCAAGCACTTTGGATTTGCCGTTGGAAAGCAACTAAAATGTTGTACTTACTTGTACCTGTATAAGTTTCAGTGGTTAGGTTTTAGCCATAGCTTGATATTATGGCCACTGCAATTAATGCTGCTGGTGCTATATGTGTGCCACCACATGTTTGCATCCCAGAATGCTTTGACGTTCCATAGTCCAAGAACACTATTACCCACTCTACTTACAGTGACTCAGTCCCTCTGTGTTTTGCAATGTCTGTGTGTGTGTGTTATTTAGTCCACAGGAAATACTTTTTAATGTATGTGGTAATGTTATTTTGATTATATTATCCATAGCATACTTCTGCAGCTATGAGTAATCACTTTTGAGAAATGACTTTTCTCATGCCATGATTGAAACCTATTGAGCGTTGTTAGCATCTGAGTCCTCCTATCAGCATGAAATAGCAGGAATCAGGATGCATCAGACCAGGTGACATTTTTCCAATCTTGCCTTGTCCAGGGTTTGTGTTCCCTAGCCCACTAGCAATCGTACCGTCTAGTTTTTGCCGACAGCAATGGAGCTCAGTAAGCTGTTACACCCTGTCTGTGAAAAAAAAGTTGTGCTTTCTGATTTGTGTCTTTCAGCATCACCGTTGTAGTCAGCAGTTAGCTGACTGACTGTGGCCTGTCTGTTACTCTCCACAAGTCGTGTCAGTCCCCATCAACCAATTTCATAAAACAGTCTGTTTCCAGCCACAGGTCCAAAATTTTCTGGATGTTTCTTGGGTGGTGGACCATTTTACTGGGATGCACCCATGTTACTGTTGTACATGAAAACCCTTGCAGTGTCATTGTTTCTGATATACTGCTGGGTCTGGAGCCCTCTACCTGTTCTATGTTCAAACATCCTTAAATCTTTGGTGTTGACTAACCATTATCAATCTTAATTCCCTCTGTGTGACGGAACAATCTATCTCATGGTAAAGTCAGGTATACCAAATATTGTGGCCTCTCTGTGTGTGTGTGTGTGTGTGTGTGTGTGTGTGTGTGCGTATAAACATTACATAGTACAGCTGATGAATAAATCCCAGTTCTCTGAAATATTTTTTCTCATCGTTGAGGGTATCAATTGCTGCGGAAGATCAAAAGTTGGCGACCGTAGCGATATTGATGACCTCCCCAGACTAGTGCTCACATATTTATCACCACATGACCTTTCTCCTAGGCCCATCCATCATAAATTAAACTTCTGCAGCGACACCTTGGCCTCTCTCCACCCTCTGCTCAACCTTTGTCCGGGGGTGTCTTCTTTAGCTTCATTTGGAGCTGTTAAAGGGGGACGGCTTAAAACTGCAGTTCAGCACCTCTGCTGTTTGGGCCAGATGGTCATCAGCTAAAGTATCTGTCAAATTCATCCCAGCCGCTATTTTCCAACGTGACTCTACCACCCCCCCTTTCCTTTTTCAGGCCCCTGACAGCACACACTTTGTATAATATCAGCAAAAAACAAAGTGCTGTTCTCTCTCGAGCTGAATTCTGCCACCCATACAGTTAAGGAGACTCTGGCTTGCATTCTGTCAGCATTTGTCCTCCTAACTTTCATTCACAATTCAATGGAATTGCTTTATTCTTCATTTTTCTTATAGCTTGGTACAACTGGCGATCACAAACATGAACTTGCAAAAGAGGAAAAACTTTCACTTGCATTCATTTGCAATTAAATTTGGAAAATGTTGATTGAAAACAAGCCTATGTTGTATTTTCACAAAGATTGAGTAGGCTTTTTTTTAATGCAATTAACATTCATATTCTATTTATTTTGGTTTATCTGTAGTCTTGTGTATTCAAGCATGAAGCTGAGGATTTTAGTGGAATTCTTATATGAAGTTGTTCTTATAAATCCATAATATTGTAAACTCAATGTGATCAGTAGTTTCCAAGACACATTCATTTTATGTTTACTTGCTCTTTGGTAAGCTTACAAATACTGAGAACATATGACCTGAATCATTATGTGGAACACACCAGTGTGCAAGATATGTATTTTTTCTGTAAGAGAGTAGGTACATCCATCTTTTTCCTTACTAAAGGTACCTATTAATATTAATGAGAAATAAAGCATTAATGTTAAAAAGTGTGCTTTGGGGCTAAGCTCTATGACTTCTTAGTGATTAACGCAAACCAATGAAATAATTTATAATTCTCACTGTATTAACTCACAATAATTTTAAGTCCCCTTTGTCACTAATTGTAGTGGGATATCGAAACCGACTATGGATTTAGAAATGAATCATCTCCATTTTTGTGTTGAAAACATGCATTTTAAAAATTATGTAGGATCACTATGGGTCAGATCAAATCATTATTCTTGCAATGTTGCTTTGTTTTGGTATAATTTTATTTTACACAATAACCCAAAAGAGCCATACCTTTGACTTCATTGTAAAATTGTCCCAATTTTAGTCACACCAGATATTGCATAATATCTTCACTCTTGGATGGAATTGTGTTTCATGAAAACAAAACGAGTGCTTTGAAACTGTACAGTCTTTGATCCTCCCATTTGAACCCCATTAAAAGTAAAGGAACTGAGCAACTTTTGATTTTGATTCTTTATGGAATATCCATTGATGAATTAAATTCCGGCTTCATTAGCTACTTAACTAAATATTTTCAAAATTGAGATAGCTTCCTAGTAAACTAAACATATTCTTAAGATGATGTAGTATAGTAGATAGCACTTTAAGTAAGCAACTGACTCTCCTCATATAGGTAATCATTAAACATCCATAACCTTTTTTGTGGAACGCTGAATGTGAAGCGCATGAGAAAACTGGTGGTGCTTCTAACCATATAAAGCAAGAAAGGAAACTGAATATGCTACAGACAATCAGGTCACTAACCGTCACCTAAACCGGTACATATGACCAGAGGCTTTCACTTCCAAGCACAAACACTGTCTGCTGCCCCAGCCGAAGGGGTCACAGCGGAGGTTATGCTGTTTGCCGTACATGCCCTGACAGCTCTAAGCAGATCTTTCTTTTGGGGGAGCTCAGGAGAAGTCTCTCCACTGGGGGAGCTGAAGCTCAGGAGAAGTCTCTCCACTGGGGGAGCTGAAGCTCAGGAGAAGTCTCTCCACTGGGGGAGCTGAAGCTCAGGAGAAGTCTCTCCACTGGGGGAGCTGAAGCTCAGTAGAAGTCTCTCCACTGGGGGAGCTGAAGATCAGGAGAAGTCTCTCCACTGGGGGAGCTGAAGCTCAGGAGGTCTCTCCACTGGGGGAGCTGAAGTAGAAGTCTCTCCACTGGGGGAGCTGAAGCTCAGTAGAAGTCTCTCCACTGGGGGAGCTGAAGATCAGGAGAAGTCTCTCCACTGGGGGAGCTGAAGCTCAGGAGAAGTCTCTCCACTGGGGGAGCTGAAGCTCAGGAGAAGTCTCTCCACTGGGGGAGCTGAAGATCAGGAGAAGTCTCTCCACTGGGGGAGCTGAAGATCAGGAGAAGTCTCTCCACTGGGGGAGCTGAAGCTCAGGAGAAGTCTCTCCACTGGGGGAGCTGAAGCTCAGGAGAAGTCTCTCCACTGGGGGAGCTGAAGATCAGGAGAAGTCTCTCCACTGGGGGAGCTGAAGCTCAGTAGAAGTCTCTCCACTGGGGGAGCTGAAGCTCAGGAGAAGTCTCTCCACTGGGGGAGCTGAAGCTCAGAAGTCTCTCCACTGGGGGAGCTGAAGCTCAGTAGAAGTCTCTCCACTGGGGGAGCTGAAGCTCAGGAGAAGTCTCTCCACTGGGGGAGCTGAAGCAGATCTCTCTTTTGGGGGAGCTCAGTAGAAGTCTCTCCACTGGGGGAGCTGAAGCAGATATCTCTTTTGGGGGAGCTCAGTAGAAGTCTCTCCACTGGGGGAGCTGAAGCTCTCTCCACTGGGGGAGCTGAAGTCAGGGGGAGCTGAAGCTCTCTTTTGGGGGAGCTCAGTAGAAGTCTCTCCACTGGGGGAGCTGAAGCAGATCTCTCTTTTGGGGGAGCTCTCTCCACTGGGGGAGCTGAAGCAGATCTCTCTTTTGGGGGAGCTCAGTAGAAGTCTCTCCACTGGGGGAGCTGAAGCAGATATCTCTTTTGGGGGAGCTCAGTAGAAGTCTCTCCACTGGGGGAGCTGAAGCAGATCTCTCTTTTGGGGGAGCTCAGTAGAAGTCTCTCCACTGGGGGAGCTGAAGCTCAGGAGAACACTGTGTAGCCTGTGTAATATCACATCAGTATTTGCTGTTAGATTAATTAAGGGAAATTGTTGGATGGCACAAAATTTACCTCCTGCTTTCAGAAGTCCTAAAAATTTCCACACAAAGATGGAAGTTGCAGTTACTCCAAGGGTTTGTATATTAGATGGAATAATTAATTGGACTTAAATGCTGAATCCCCACCCTGTTTTAGCACCTTCACCCCAGATATACATATGCATGAACAGATTTTACTATGAATCAAGAGGAAATCACAAACTGATGTAGCGCTGCAGAGTCCATCTTGGCAGCCATTTTCACCCATTGCAACTGTTTAGTAATTTGCACGCAAATACCAATACATTTTAGCGGCTGCTTTTATGTCTGAAATGCAGTTGCAATCCTGTAGTACATCTGACCCTCAGTGTTTATTTCTCCCTTGGTTTGAGAGTACATTTTTAAGTTTTTAACTACATTTTTGTTTTGACTAATAGCAAAACTCTACCGCCCAGTCAACTCCCTTCATTACAGCATCTAAACTATGTCACATTCTGCAGCTTGAATTTGCCTTAAAAGCAGCAGTCATCCCAAACTTATGTTAACCTCAATTTATAAATGTGTAGTGTTAAGACTGAAACAAATGAATTAATTTGACCTTGACAAGTACGTCTAAGGAAGTCTTTTGTAAGGAAACAAGGATATGTTTTTATTTTTTTCTGGAATCTGAAATCCTAACATTGGACACAAACTGGATGAACTGCTCTGTGGTAAGAGTGTGATCTGTATTAGCATTATGGATTTTAATTTGAAATGATGTCATGCCTTTTTTTCCACATTGTGCTGTGAGGCCTGCCATCTGTTTGTGATAATAAGCCTAACAGTCCAAGTAAATGTGGTTTGCTGCTTCCTTTGCTAAGATAATAGCCTGCATATTGATCATAATGTTTGGAGTGTTTGCAGGCCTTTCGCTAAGTGGAAGAGGCGACTTACATGGGGTTACACTGCCATAACCTGTATGCCTAGCCCTCCCAAAGCTACATCCGACCAATTCATTGATATTATTAAGCTGCCACTTAGCTTGGTTAATTTATGGCAGTCAGAGAACTTCTACATAATGTGACATGCAAACCATGAACTTGCATTTAACAGAGTGGCAGCTTGAAAATTATTTCGATTTTCTTCCTTCTGACAGTGAGAAATATTGCCCAAGAGCTATCCCCACTGTGCATACCCATATTGAGCTATCCCCACTGTGCATACCCATATTGAGCTATCCCCACTGTGCATACCCATATTGAGCTATCCCCACTGTGCATACCCATATTGTTTTACATTCTCCTTTTTCCCTTCATGATGCAATTGTCATGCAGACAGTGATTCTTCAAAATGTTCTAATTTCAGGAGAAATTCGAAGTGCTAATCAAAAATCAAAAGTGCTAATCCTGAAAATCTATCTGACCTCCAGCTTGGTCACACTGATATATACATGAATCAGTAGTGAGAACATTATGTTATTTAAGTATTATTTAGTATTTAAGTATTATGAGCCTATTATTGAATAAAGTTTGGGTACAATACATAAACTTGGAGGCGGGAAAACAAATCAAGCCTTTTATGTACAAAATGAATTTAGTCATGAATATGACTAATGTGTATAATATTACATTGTTAACAATTTTGATTTGTATGAATGTATCATCACTGTGTCATGCTTCCCTGTGATTTACAGCCCTACTACAAGGATAGTGTGGTAACAATCATCATTGGTCCCACAAACTAACCAGTCTCGCAGCATCTCCACAAACTTATCTCCATAATTGCAGTCTTGTGCTAATTTTCATAGCACTGCTACATACTCCAGCATTGTTTCCTCTGCTTTCCTATTTGTCAAGTTAAATCTGTACCGCTGCACAATTTAGCTTGGCATCGGGTTGAAATGTTCTCTTCGTAACTTTACTAGCTAACTGCTTATCTCCCGGCTTAGCAGGGCTAACAAGATCCCTCACTAAACTGTAAGTCTGACTTCTCACTGAACTCAACAAGACAGATTTCTGTCATTCTGCATTAGTTATTTTATTTGCTTTGAAAAAGTAGTTCAGCACTTTGCAATATTCTTGCCACGATTGGGTTTGTGCATTAAATGGAGCTGTGTTTCCTACCATAGCCACCATGACACTTTCAAATGTGGCTGCCACCATCGCGGGCAAACTGTGTGGTAAGTTCTCTGAACTTTAAATTGAACTCTCTACGATGAATCGGCCATTCATCATTTTCATCCTCATTGTCATTTATGTGGTAACTTTCACTTGAGAGAAGAACAGACAATGTGGTTGGGAAGGCTTCCTTTATTGAAACAGAGGACTCGAGGTGGATACTCCCACCCAGGCATTGGCCAGACTCCCGATACAGTTTCCTGAGTACAGGGAGTCCTCGGGTTATGACGGTCTCGAGTTACGACGTTTCGTGGTTACGACGCACTTCCATAAATTATTTAAAAAACCTAGTTTCGACCTACGCGGTTTGGTTCGTAAATACGAACACAGAAATAAAGATAAGAAATTGTTTTCTCTTTTTTTATTACCGTTTCATTTAATTACTGTATTTTAAAAAAACCCGAAAATCGGGTTATGACAAGTCGTAGGAATGGAACTCGTTCGTAAGTCGAGGACCCCCTGTATAATTAAACTAAAACCATGACTTCACAGCGTTATCTACTGGCCACACTAACAAGTAATTATGATTCACTTTGTTACAGATAGTGACAGAAGAAACACCACTTGGATATGGCAGAAATCATCTGTGTTTCTGTGCAAATATAAATGTGTGTAAATACAATATACATTAATATAGCCTAATGTACAATAAACAACGTTTTCCATGTCATGGATATTTGGCCTATCTGGTGTAGCTATGCTATTGTTATCCCCCCAGCATCATTTAACATGTAATTAGCCAACAACATTAATCAGAAATCCAATGAATAAAATGTGCAGAAAAATGATTGTATTTCATACTTGTCTCAAGTTTTAAGCTAATCATGTTTTATTGCAGTCACACAACTGTGAAATATAATTCTCACAGGTTGTCACACTAATAAATTAATATATAAAACAGGTAAGTTATGCCATAAGATATTAGCAGTATGTAGGGACAGTCAATTTGTGAAACAGAAGCATGCCTGAGAGAATTAATCAGAAAGAAACAGAGCTGGCTCTTATTAACCATTTCATCTGTTAACACGATGTGATCACAAGAAAAACACTTCAAAGTAGTTGTTTTCACCAACCAAAACAGTAATATTACCAATGAATGTATATACAATGTACTACTTATTTCTTACTGTCCATTGTGGGGAATAAAAAATGGCTACTCCTATTTGAAGAGGTGTAAAAGAGGACACTCCCACACGCAGCAAGTAGTAGCAGGCGGGAGCAGTGCCAAGCAGCTTTGCTTCTGCCAGTCTGTCTTCGCCATTAGGTTATTGTTCAAATGTGTTTTCATATATATTGAATGCTGAAGAATGAATGATTTATGTCCATTGTTCTAGATTAGTTAGGTTGACAATAATTACATCGTTGTTTTGGCTAAGTGGTGCTATTTTTATATTTCTTTTTGTTTGGTGCTTTAATAAAAGCATGCCTTTAACATTTGCATTTTCTGTAATCTGATCATTCACTTGCCAATTTGCGATCAAACGCTTTCAGTTATACCAGAGATGACCGTGTCTTTTGACTTCCTCTGAGAATCCAGTCTGGTTATCATGAAACTATAATTGTGATGTTCATAATACTTTTTCAATCATGCAGATTTAGTACAAATACACTGAATAAATCACTTCACGGTGTGAATTAAGTTCAACATTCTCACAATGATGATTTTCTCTCCTTCCAGGTGCATGCTTAAGATCCATACAGCAGTCCAAATTGTTTAAATGCTAGGAAATGGAAGTTGCTCTCTTAAACTAATGGACACGATGCATCAAGCAGACTAACGCCACATTGGCATTTGTGCCCACATAAGATCCATGTGACCTGGAAACCTAGAGACGGGCCACTGTAAACAAACCAGTGCATTTAGTCGTCCATGAGCAGGCCAAGTCCTTTCCGTTCAGATTTCCGCTTGGCTCCCTGACAGTCCAGGTATTCCGTTGTGGAGCGCCTGATCTTCCAGTTCAGTCAACAACCCAGATCTCACCGCCTCTCTGTTTGACTAGAAGGCAAACTGTCAAGGAAAGTAAGACAAATAGGGTGTCCTTATTGACCATTTTCTTAGATAGTGAATCAATGGACTTATTATCACAGCAATTACACTGCTAATACAAACAGATGCTTTTGGGGAGACATCTGGTTAGAAAGATGAGACTCTATATTTCAGGTCAATAGAGGAAGGGGAAAGAAAGCCCTGGACACAAAGATATTAGCACTCCACCTGTGCCAGGCAGACACAAATGGCCCTCTTGTGGAGGGTTCTGCTTGCTGCTGAATAATAATGAAACAGAAAAAAAGTAATAATACTGTTTGGCCAATTGCAACACATTATCAGAGGTCGAAACCTCACAATTAAAAATGTTGCATGCATTTGTAGAAAACTATACAGGAGGTCCTCAGGTTATGACGGTCTCGAGTTACATCGTTTCGTGGTTATGACTCATTCCTATAAATTACTAAAAACCTAGTTTAGACCTAAGCAGTTTGGTTCGTAAATACGACCACAGAAATAAAGATAAGAAATGGTTCACTCTTTTTTTTTATTAATGTTTCATTTAATTACTATATTTTGTATGTCCTTCATGTGTTGTGTGTACAGTGTGAGTGACTTAAGGTGTTATTTTAGGTATAATTTAGGTATGATTTCCGACTTATGTCGAAAATCGGCTTACGACAAGTCATAGGAACAGAACTCGTTCGTAAGTCGAGGACCCCCTGTAGATGTATCAGACTCCCCAAAATTTACTGTTGCTGGCTAACCTGTAAGTTCAGTATTGATTATATCAGCTTTAACAGAGGTTTTCTAATCTTCAATAAGAGAAAGAGAGTCAACTATCACCTCACACAGGTTATCCAGCAAATCAGAATTAAACTTCTGATTGATTCTCAGGCCAAATGAATGAAAACAGCTTAAAGGAATTGATAAAATATTTGAATGTCAAATTTCTGTTCTATTTGTAGTACATGAAAAATTACTCATCTATCTAAATTGTGAAGTTGGACTTTAAAGTACAAGGGGGCATTGTGTTGTTTCTAATATTGGAATTTGAAAAGCTAGTTTGCACCCATTATCATTTATCTTTTTCAGAAACATGAAGAGGGGAAAGGACTCATCATTAGGGAGCTTATTAAGCACTTTGAGTTATTCTAAACAGATCTATGTAAATAAATCATGTAAAGAAATAAAAGGGATTTAGGTCTAGGTGTAGGCATATTATGTTTTAGTTTTTTAATAGTTTGCATGATCAAGGTATTTTTGGATGTTGTTTTCAAACTAAAACGTGGCCTAAATACTTGGTATATTTTGTCCTACTTTGATATATGCTTCTTTGCAGACCAAGCAGGTTAATGCAAGCTCCTTTCTCATGTGTAATCATAGAGATCCACATCAGAGGAATCATATTTACGTCAGATGAAGTTCATGGTGAATAATAAGGAAACAATTCATTGTTCATGAAATAATGAAATAAAGAATTCTTTTCACAAATGCAAATTAATAAAAGGCCATTTGAGCGTATATTGTTCCTTCATCATATGTCACAGCATTCTGTGATAAATCACATTTTAAAAATCACATTCTGTGATAAATCACATTTAAAAAATCACATTCTGTGATAAATCACATTTTATAAAATACATCTGTAAACAATGTTTTCACCATTTTCTAAAAAGCATATGTGGTCCTAAGTAACCTGAAGCAAAAACATGCAAAAATATGGTCCTGAGTGACCTAATGGCAAGCTGAAATTGGACCAGGGAATGGCAAGCCCTCACCCATCCTAAACATCCACTACTACTGAGAGCAGTGTCAAGCCCTCACCCATCCTAAACATCCACTGCTACTGAGAGCAGTGTCAAGCCCTCACCCATCCTAGACATCCACTGCTACTGAGAGCAGTGTCAAGCCCTCACCCATCCTAGACATCCACTGCTACTGAGAGCAGTGTCAAGCCCTCACCCATCCTAGACATCCACTGCTACTGAGAGCAGTGTCAAGCCCTCAAGCCCTCACCCATCCTAAACATCCACTGTTACTGAGAGCAGTGTCAAGCCCTCACCCATCCTAAAGATCCACTGCTACTGAGAGCAGTGTTTCCAGCATGTAACCAGTGCACAGTTGTGTGATTTTACTTCCAATATGCATGTCCATGAATTATGAACAATTTATTGACAAACTAGTCATGCCCCTTGTAAACAGAACAAAAATGTATGGCTAAACCAAGGTAGCAAAAACTTTTGAAAATCAGAAGTATATGATAATACATATTACCCATACTAATATTGTATTTTGCTAGTTGAATTGCTCAATAATACACGTTTTTACACTTCACTTGATTTCCACACTCATTTGTCTTTGCTTTGTGGTGTGCATCTTTATTGACAAAGCCACTTCAAATATAGACTCTCAGCTCACACAGAAGAGTGGCCAACCAAGAAACAATCAATAAATCAGTCAGGTCAGTCTGTATTCTTTATAATGCCAACTGAAGTCAGATTGTCAAACAGCTTTTTAGTAAATATGACAAATACAGTAAAACACTGAAAAGCTCCCCTGCTGTGGTTGTGCATCTTTGAGAGTGTATTTAGAAAAAGGGAGGCCATCAGAATCCATTCAGCACAAACTGATTAATAAAAGCCACTTTCCAAAACAGTCCAAATAAAGATTAAGTATGAAAAAATGATTGTAGATCCATATTTTCCATGCCTAGTACAAAAAAAAAATTCAGAACTTTAAAGAGAAAAGTACTGACAACAGACAAGTGTTGCTGGATGAAGTAATACAATTAATAAGGCGTGAATTTTATGTCTATTAATGTAGGTTTTAAAATGTGTTGGTTTTAAAATGATTTATCATGTATCAAAGACACAAAGTGACCAGACACTGCTCCCAAATTTGAATAAATAACATATCTTCCTTTCCATGCCAAAGATAGAGCAATGCCACGCCAGACTGCTGAACTCTGATACTTGAGTTGGATTCCTTTCAATCAAAATGTCAATTTAAACAGTCAGCATCTGCTTGCTGCAAAGTAAATAATCTAAGAATAGAAACTCTGGAAGCCCTCCTGAAGGTGGCATATAGGCACCGTAAATGCACTAATACAGACACACACACACAAGTACATATGCACAACATTTAGCTGTATTACCAAAACAGAATTTACTGGGATATAAATACATAATATGTAAAATTAGACGCTGTTATATTTTCAAACATTGAGCTGAAGTACCACAATAAATGCAGTAACGTTTAAGGGATCCAGCATCTAGCTTTTTAGCTGTTTTGTGCTGTATGGCCAAGGTGATTTTAAAAGGCTCTTTATCTCCCAAATGTAGTTAATTGGGCCTCCAGATGGCTTATGCCCCCAGATGTTCGTTCGGTAAGCAGACATGAGCACTGTGACTGGGTGTTCTTAGCTAAAATCTTAGCTACACCATTACTGGCTATGGCCGTTGATCCATGCTGGCAAGGCAACAATTGGCCCAGACACACTGGAGAATGGTACTGTCAAGCTGGTTAAAGTAATTGGCCTCCCTAGTGGCCAGTGCTGGCTAACACAGGTGCAGAGTATAAGCAGAGTTTAGTATCCTCTGATGACATCAGGAGTATGTCATTGCTGATGCATCTGCAGTATGGAAAGTCGTGAAGGCTAGTCACATGGATCAGAGAGATCACGTCTGCGGCTTACTCCTGTTTTGAGATGAGAGGGCTGGGAGGTGAGAAGGGGGGAATAAAAAAATAAATTTAATTAATTGCAGGTATTCAATTGCAACTAGAGAAATGTTGAGCAAGGTAGAAAATGTTGGGAAAAGTAGTCAGAAGCCTCCTGCTAATCAGTCAACAGCTGCTCCCCTTTCCAGGTTCCCTCAAGGTTCTTGTAATGTCAAGTGTATTATGACATCATAAGAGCCATTCCCCACAGGCTTTCAGATTTTTCCTTTTTTGGCCAATAACTTTCAATGTTTCTGTAAAAATGTCCACATTTATTTAAATCTTTCATTAATCATGTTTACATTGTAGAATATTCAGTTAGCTTCATAGCCAGGATCTATTCTCTCCAACAGCATTTTGACAGTGACAGACTAGGCTATGAAGCTACCTACATGTTTACAAAGCATAGCTAGCTCCTCAGCCAGGTTCTGTAATTTTACAATAGCAGGATAGCTGCCTTACATTTAGAGAAGAACTAGAAAATTGTAGAGACCACCAAGTACAACCCAGCTAGGTAAATGCTGGTTACATTTTAGAATGCCTGTTTTCTAAGCGCTTGGAGATCTACTGGCTCAGTCACACTCAAAACAAAGCTGTCCTCTATAAATATGATTGCAATTTGATTATGATCATGCTGGACACAAGGACCTCAGGTATCTTAATTTGGGTAGAGCTGCCATAATGAGAGACCATAATCTAAATTGGAGTACAGGCTATAGTTCATACAATTAAAATAAAAAAAATGATGAAAGTGTCTTTTGCACATCTATCCAGGACAAATTAACTGATTTATTTTTCAGTTAAATGTTACTGTTCATAAATCATTATTTAAATATGGGATCTCAGAAATAGCTTGTTTTAGAATTTTCTGAAACAGTGTATTTGGTTAAACTTCAAGTTTAATTGCTAGGTCGGTTTAATCCAGACAGAAAGATTTGTGTCAGTTATGATTTGTCTGCTGTCCTTCCAAACAATTTCCAGGAGGACAATGGGAAATGGCTGCCTCTTATGTCACCGTTAAGAGTGAGTAAGGGTGAAAAGAGTGTGGGTTCAAGCTGGGATTACAAGTATTTGTTTAGTTCATTCTCTTATCCACATCTGTGGGACCTTGTGATCACCAGTGCCCCAAAGTACTGATTTTATGCCTGACTGTCCCCTGTGAAAAAGGCACACAAACTAGTTTCAATGATTGTCCGTGATGCATAAAAGCATCAGGTATGATAAAATAAAGTCTTTAGACTTACATATTGAGTTTTAATGCTGGGAATTAATTCTGTCTCCTGTGTCCTGTGAATGGACAAGCTCTTCCTACTTGAATGGGCCCTCTGGTCCGCTGTCCTATTACAACCTGTTTTAGGTCTTAGGGACACCCCAACAGAGACACAATCTTTTTTACACACTTTCTTTCCCCCTCTATTCTTTTTTCGCCCTATACCCTAAACCTCCCCCGCCCCGCCCACGGTTCGAGTGCTGAATGCACTCAGTGGGGAGGGGTGGTGGGGTGTGTCAGGCATATCATCGGGATAGAAAACACGTTAACAGCCAGGGCCCTTTTCAGGCCTGCTGGAAGTGGTGCTATTTGAGGAGGACATGGCTGGACTGGCACGTCCCTGACAACCCAACTGTGTTTGCTAGGTGGAGCATTGAGAGGGGGGCGAGTGGTCCCGTTTTGATGCTCTCCACTGTTCCCACCCTTTTTGCTCTGGGCCCCCAGCCTGGCGCATGGCTGAGCAGGTGCCTTCAGAAAGGTAGCGGAGCAGAAACCCCTAACCCCCCACCCACCACCGCCTGTCCTCATTTTTCTCTCCCCTCCAAGCGAGGCTCACATTTCATTATTTGATTTCCCCCCTTCTTTTCCCTTTTCTCTTGGTCAGTTAACCCACATGCCCCTGTCACCGTGGAGAGTCACCCAATTGCCCCATCAGCCCCCGCCCCCAAAGCCACAGCGACAAAAGAACACCTCCTTTTTTCACATCAGATATCAGGACCCTCAATATGAGAGCAAGTGTTCGTGGACCTGCTTTTGCTGTCCATGAGGAACACATGCCTGCAGTGTCACCCTCGCGTTTGAGAAAAAGGAAATCTTTATTTTGTATCTCTTCCACATCATTGTGCAGTTCATGATCCTTTGGGGTTTTCTGGGTCAAAAATCACATAAACCACAATTATTAATAATATTGTCCATTGCACATTACTATAGTGACAGTCTTTGGGACAAATGTATTCAAATTATGGATGCTCTGTTTATTTCGGTGTACATTCTGTCAGCCAGTTTGCTAAGCCTACTTAAGAACAGCAGGCAATTAGACAGTGTTTCCAGAGAAGCACCTACAGTTACTTGCACTCATATTGCAGAACAGGACTGGCAGAGTGTTACCTGGCCTCAGGCTGGAGGACATGTCTTACATCATTGAAATCCAAGACCAGAACTTGGAATACAGTCACACATGAAATAAATGTGCTAGCTAGTACAAAATGTGACTAGCTTCATCATTTATAGTCATTCTGACAATGTTGAAATGTTGAGAATCTCTGACATGTGAGGGTATCAAATTTCTGTATAAACTCCTGTTTGTGAGGTAAAGTGTATTCATCCTGTGAATAAATATGCTTACTGTATGATGAACAGGATATGTAATATCTGCACAGTGAAATATCAGTGAAACTGTTATTAATTGTAATTTCTTATGTAAATAAATACATGCATTATTGTAATTTTATCATGTAGTTATATGGTATTAATGGTAAAAAGGGACACAAAATTGTGGCCCCCAATATTGCTTTCAGATACTCAATGTCCTTCACAAAAAAATGTAAAACTTTAACTTCTGATTCCTTCCCCTTTGAAGAGCTGGAAATTATTACATTTTTTATTACAGCTTTACAGTTATCTGGGGCCTGCATGAACGTGTTTTCTGTCCACTCCCTTTTGGGCAAGTCCCATAATGTCTATTTCATTGATGGTTTCGTTTAATCATGTCCATCTTTAAAACAATATCTGTATGCATTTTAGCATAAGCCTATAACCTTTACTTTCATTTTATATTTGTCTGTCATTTGACTCCACCTAAGCGACATTCATCCATGTGATGTCTGGAATGTTAGCAAGGTACATATTTTCACACATGCATTTGCACACATGTAACTGACATCAAATACGTCATGCACCTTACTCGAAAGTGTCATATCACAAATACAACAGGTTCATGTGTCTCAAATACCTTCATGTTTTCATGAAAGAATCACAAAGATTATGACTAGAACGTTGACTTCTGTGACTAGAAGTTATTTATACCAAGTGTACTACCTGTATGCATGTCAGTTCCTACCTTAATCACAATAATTTCATGCTTGATTAAATTGGTCCCCAAATTTGAGTCCTTCTGAATGTCATGTATTTTGGCCAAAATAGTCTAGATGAAAATTCTCAAGTTTGCCTCATGGTTTGATTTAAATATATCAGGTAAATTGTATTGGGCCTATTTATTTATTTTAAAATGTATTTATTTATTTATTGTTTTTGGCTGTCAATTTATCATTTTGATGGATTAAGTAGCTGCTGTCACTTGGGATTTGTGGATTGAATGTGGCGCAGATTTTTTTAACAAAAAATCTTCTAAAAACGACCTGGCGTTTCCGGACCATGAATTCTTTCTTCTTTAATCTTAACATTTCATCATCAAACTCCTTTTTTTCCCCTCCTTCTCCGGTACAGCCCTTGACTAGAGAGCGACACTGTTCTACCTCTGCGCTGAGGAGAATGGGGAGGAAAATTAACCCTCTACTTATGTCGTGATTGCATTTGAAAATCACCTAATTAGGTGATTATGTCATTAGAAGGATATGCACCCTTCAAAAGCTTCCCGAGAGTCGCTGAAATTAAAGGAGATAAAGACAAGATTCGTATTTCTTTTTGGGCTGAAAGGTAATTAATCCATTTAATTCAATCTCCTGATGCTTCAGACAACAGCAAAAAAAGGGAGCGAATGCTGACTGGATTGCTTTACAAGACAAGAAAGCTGCATTCTTTTACTCAGTCGATTTCCCCCAGGTACATGATCTGAATCTACACAGACCAGAGGTGGGATGGGGTACTGTATAGTACAATGGTGAATTGTTTTTCTGACTGCTTTTGCAACTCTGTAGTATTTTATATATTTTCATCATTGCTCTTCACTGTAACTGAGCTGGGTTTTGAGAGGTAATTTACCTTGTTGCAAAATCAGCTGTATAATTAGGTTTTATGTTACATTGATAAAATATCCCTCTTAGAGAGCAGGGGTCACATCATAAGTTTCATGAGTGAAGCATAGACAAACGTTTGAATTTGAAACACTTTTAAAAGATCCAAGTAGGTAAAAAAATTAAAACGAGAAACTGCTTTACCAGATTAGCCTTTCATCTGTAGGAGTAGAGACATGAATTCACTTTGATAAACGAGAATAAATCTTTGACCTGATATTAGCAAAGGCATAGTTTCAGTAAAACTACTGATCTTATAAAAAATTTGATTTGTCTATAAACTTCATTGGCCAATTAAATTTTTAATTGTGTTCTATTTTCATATACCTGTTAAATCAGCACAATGTGGGGCACACATTCCATAGTAATGGTGCATTGGTATTGGTTCTCATTCTAATGAAACGCTATTTTCAAGGTTATATTCAGCTTTTACATTAGCTGAAAAATTAGAATGTGTTGTTAAGCCTCAGTGACATCTCAACTGTTTTTTTAGACACTACAACAGCGCTATTGGCATTTCCCTTCACAAATACATAAGAACGATAATTTAAATTTACAGATTTGATCTGACAATTGGTGCTATGTACGAATGTAACAGCAGTGACTAGCAACACTAATAGTTTATTTCATTCATTCCTTTATCAAGTTATTACCTTAATGGGATAACTGAATGATTGAATAATTGATTGTCTGTATCAGCCCAGTGTGTGGTGAGAAAGGGGATGGCAACCCAGGCAGATGCAAGTGAAAGTTTTGTCAGAACCAGAAATTAGTTGTACTAAGTTGTGACTTTGAAAAATGGTTATACGATGTATGTCAGATGAGGGTGTACAAGATCATTTTGCTGGTTACTTATCTTTCTCTGACCATGTGTCCCCCTTGTAAAATTTGCATTTTTTTTTTTTTTCATATTGATTGTGTTACTTTTCACCTGATTTCTTATAAACCTTGATTGAATGATAGTGTGGTCCACACATGCCTTTTCTTACCCAGCCTAAAATTAAAGAAATCATATAAATATGTAATTGAACTCCCCATGTGCCCTTAAAATAACCTAAAGTGGTGTGATTTGAACCTATTCAAAACCTCCAAGTGCTGCAACAGCAATTAAGTTGTGTCTTTCAGTGTCCCCTCTACAGAATGAGCTGAGTGGTTGATGTACATGGTCCCTCATTATATGCACACTTCATTGAATGAGCTTTTATGTAAACTGGGTGTAGCTACTACAGCTGAGTGTGGATAGGACCACGTAAAAAGGCCAATGCTGCCAAGAAGGGTTTGTCTGCAGGCTCATCTGTCAATACATTTTCTGAAAGTTGAGGTGGAAGTGACATAACATGACTTTTTTTCTTTGGTTTTCATGGGTCGGTTGTGTTCTGAGACTTGAGAGTCTCAGTTTGCGTAGTGATGGCAGACATTTTCAATGTTTTTAATTGCAGTTATACTTACTTTCTATCGATAGGCTCACTAGCCATGTTATGTCTCATGTATTTGCTGGCTAGACATGAAGGATAGTCTCCATGTTTTCATAGTTTAATTTGGAGAAAAGGAGCACAGTAGCTAGTGGTTGGCCATCGAGAGCCTAGCAATGTTGCTTGCATTATGCATTAGCTAGCTTGTTTTGTTGCATTATTATTATTGTCATAACTGTTGTGCTTACTACTCCTTTCATTTTTAAACATCATCAGCTAACAAGTTGACTAACTGCATATGTTTGGTAAAGTTTATAACCGTTATATTATAGTGAAACCACTGAAATGAAATCAGTGGAATGAAAATCACAGACAAAAGTCATGTTATGTCACTTCCATTTCAACTGTCAAACCATGTCCTGAGCTTGACTTTGAGCCAGCAGACAGACTCTATCGGGATTGCTACTGCTGATATTTGTTGAATTGTTGAAAAAAATTAAACGATAAAGACTGAATAAAGGTCTATCTATGCAGTGATATGAAGCAGGTGGATGCTAAGCTAACCCTCACTTTGTGTTTGAAGAATGTAGAACACATGTACTTTCTCATACATAGGGCAACTATAGAGGGCAATTTACCATGTTTTCTCCACTGGAAGGGCACTCTAGAAGACATTTTATCAGACTTTCTCATACATAGGGCAAGTATAGATGGCAATTTACCATGTTTTCTCCACTGGAAGGGCACTCTAGAAGACATTTTATCAGACTTTCTCATACATAGGGCAACTATAGAGGGCAATTTACCATGTTTTCTCCACTGGAAGGGCACTCTAGAAGACATTTTATCAGACTTTCTCATACATAGGGCAAGTATAGAGGGCAATTTACCATGTTTTCTCCACTGGAAGGGCACGCTAGAAAACATTTTATCAGACTTTCTCATACATAGGGCAAGTATAGATGGCAATTTACCATGTTTTCTCCACTGGAAGTGTGCTCTAGAGGGTATTTTATCATGTTTTCTCACACATAGGGGCACCCAAGAGGGCACATTCATGCCATTTTTAAACCAACCAGGCAAAAGCCTTTCCAGAAACTGTGTTAATAAATTGAGTTTAGGTATCTTGAACTTTTATCTCAGTTTGCTGTAGATTCTGTTGTACATTTGGGAGAGGTAGAGGGCATAACTATGTCACTACTTGGTCATTAGGAAAAAGTCACTGTATTTATCATTTTAAAAACATGCAGATAGCTGTAAAGCAAGCGTCAGCAGGAAGACTCATTAAATAGTTGTACTTGCAGCTAGTAGTTATGTGTGTAGAGTGTGATTATTGATGAGATTAAACAAGACGTGCAAATTCTGCAATGAACAACATTTGCAATAGCAATAAAATACTTATAATAAAGTTTACAGACTGAAATATGGGATGTATTTTCTCTCAGTTATTTATTTATTGCATTACACCAACAACAGCTCCAGGTTGCTACATTCAATATGTTACTTACAAAGGACATAACATGGTGATGCCAATGGAAAAATGTAAAAAGGAGGAAAAACAGTACAAAGAGATCTAAACGAAAGCAGTGAATTCTATTCAATTATCCATATTTTGCTTAGTTTAGTGAATACAGCACACATTAGCATGCTAATGGCTTTCATCAAACTTGTCGTACACTGCCACCCCTCCTGTCACATGTCCGTGAGCTGCTATGAATCAAACTCACGCTTCGTGGCCATGGTCCATGTGGTAATAACTCATAAACCTCACACCACTACAGTTTATGATAAATATGTCATTCTATAGGACCTCCCACAGAACCTGTCGATGCAAATAGATTCATTTGGAAATAAAAACTGAGGATTCCTTTTGACACCACTCTCAGACTTTAAATCAATCATAGGAAATCATAGCAATGTTTTCAGGGAACAAAACATTTCATATTTTGTCTCTTTTTTCCCAGTTTACGTAGTTGGCTCTGTAATGAGGTTTTACAACCGTGACTTTGAATTACCACAATGCACTATAAATTCTCATACAATGTTTATGTAAGGACCAGGACTATTTTTTAAAGAATCATTTAGTTTGGTTTGAACATTCAAGTAGTGCATCAGACATGGTTTTCTTAGCTCACACACGTATCATAGTGACACCAACATTTCTGCTGTTTATACATAGTACATTTTTTAATTATGTGAATAAAATGCTTACATCAGACAGTCATATTAAGTCTAATATTTTTCCCCACCTTAGCTGTTTAAAATATAAATCCTTCCCAACTGTTATTAGTCATGTTACAATGAAATAAAAATTCTGGTTGAGACTGAATGTGATATATTTTATACACACATGAATACAAAGGTTTATAACAATATTCTGTTTGCACCATTATACTGTATAGTTCTACAGAATATTCTGCAGCTGTGATGGAGTCTTACAGGTAGGAATGAGATGAACTGTTGAGATATTCCCAAATGTTTAAGAGTGAAGGGTACGGAAGACACCTCTTACAGCTGCGCCCAGAAGGCCGTGCAATTCCTCACAAACGTACACAAACGAAAATGATGAAATAAGCACACATGCACTTACCGCTCCTTTCCCAGAAACGGCGGGTACCTTTTTGGACCAGGGTTCAGACAGATTGGCAAAGCAGCATGTTGCTGCTTGGCACAGTCATTATTTCATTTTTTTCTTTCATTTTTTGGGGGGTTGGATCATTTTTTTGCCTTCCATGCCTACTTCTACTTGATTTTCCCCATTACTGTCATCTCTCTAAGATAACTTCTTACCGTCTCTTAATTTCTCAAGCTTTCTAAATTAAGTCCTTCAGAAACATGAGCAGGATTCTGCCAAGGTGCTAATCATTCAGCTGCTCCACCCTGAGTGATTCAATTATCTCCATATATAATGTTTTTTCTGTGCATCTAGCAAATTAAAAATGTGCTGCTACTGGTATGTTTTTTAATGCTTAAAAAAGAAACTAGCAGTATAAAACATGCAATGATGTAGCAATGAAAAACTGCAGACCTCCAAAGCTTAAACGCTTTAAAAATTAATCCACATTCACACATCAGACACCGTGTACACATTGTACATAAATGCTACACACACATACTTATAGCTCATAATATCTACAGAACCAAGCGTTCCATTTATTTCCAGAGTAAACGTAGTATGCTGAGTAAACCTTAGGTATCATTAGATTCTTAAGCAGCTAGCAACACTACACTATTTTCTTATGATAACGATTTGCTAGCATAAATTGAACAGTTGAATCTAAAGAATATATCACAGTTTAGCTTTTAGAAATATGTCATTGCAGAATTTGCATGAATTTAATACATAGGTCCTGATAGTGATACACAAATTAAAGTTGATCAAATTGTGATGAAAATATGGGAAGCCTTGCTGTCATGAGCAGCCTGGGGTAAATTCTATGTCATGAGCAGCCTGGGTCCACAATCAGCAGCAAACACTGATTCATGAAGTGTCCATCTGCCATCATTGCATGTCATGAGCAGCCTGGGTACCTAACACTGCTCCACCTCATGAGCAGCCTGGGTATCCATCCCAACGTAAATCTAACACTGCTCCACGTCATGAGCAGCCTGGGTATCCATCCCAACGTAAATCTAACACTGCCTCCATCCCAACGTCATGAGCATGAGCAGCCTGGGTATCCATCCCAACGTAAATCTAACACTGCTCCACGTCATGAGCAGCCTGGGTATCCATCCCAACGTAAATCTAACACTGCTCCACGTCATGAGCAGCCTGGGTATCCATCCCAACGTAAATCTAACACTGCTCCACGTCATGAGCAGCCTGGGTATCCATCCCAACGTAAATCTAACACTGCTCCACGTCATGAGCAGCCTGGGTATCCATCCCAACGTAAATCTAACACTGCTCCACGTCATGAGCAGCCTGGGTATCCATCCCAACGTAAATCTAACACTGCTCCACGTCATGAGCAGCCTGGGTATCCATCCCAACGTAAATCTAACACTGCTCCACGTCATGAGCAGCCTGGGTATCCATCCCAACGTAAATCTAACACTGCTCCACGTCATGAGCAGCCTGTGTATCCATCCCAACGTAAATCTAACACTGCTCCACGTCATGAGCAGCCTGGGTATCCATCCCAACGTAAATCTAACACTGCTCCACGTCATGAGCAGCCTGGGTATCCATCCCAACGTAAATCTAACACTGCTCCACGTCATGAGCAGCCTGGGTATCCATCCCAACGTAAATCTAACACTGCTCCACATCATGAGCAGCCTGGGTATCCATCCCAACGTAAATCTAACACTGCTCCACATCATGAGCAGCCTGGGTATCCATCCCAACGTAAATCTAACACTGCTCCATGTCATGAGCAGCCTGGGTATCCATCCCAACATAAATCTAAAACAGAAGAAAGACCAGCTTGCACTACAAGTTAAATGGAGTTGTTGACCCTTCTTCTCTGAAATGCCGCCAGCACTGCAAAACCATAATTCAGTTCAGGGGAAAGCTGCAGAAAAAAGATCTCTCTTCTCAGGACTTGGAGATCTGGATGACTACTGAAACTTAGAATTTCCCCTTCATTACATTTGCTCACAAGGCTTAAAATAAATCTGATCACAGCTCATAAAAAATATAAAACATAGCAATGTGGGGAAATGGAAAAAGAAAAGGACAGTGGTTGAAATGGGTGTGACTGATCCAAATTTAACTTTTCCCTCTATCTCTGTCTCCCTCTGTCTTTCCCTCTGTCACATAATGATTTAAATCATCATAAAATTACTCATAATCCTTTAACTCCTCTGATGAGTTTCTTTGTGTCAGTAACTTCTATTGTACATAAAAATATTATATTAAACATATTTTGTGTCTAATATATATTCTAGAAAATAAATGCATAATAATTTTATGCACAACATAATTTACTAACACAAGCTTAAGCAAAGAATATGGGTGATCTGAAATCTATTATGACAGTCAATCTTTTCATGTGACTTATTAACAGTTAATAATAAATATATTGGCTAAGTTGATGCTTTTATCTTCATGCTTTTATCCTCATAAACAAATATCTGTTTTCTTGATATTTGTTTAAACATATTTATTAAATAATGTTAAAAGAAATAGCGCACTTCCCGTCCCTTCACTGACTCCATTCTTGACCTCTGCCAGCGTACACAACTGCCACCTGTAGCAGAGTGTGGACCCGAGTGCGTTCAGGGGCAGAGTGTGGGCGAGTGTTGGGCAAAGTAGGTTCCAGGCTAAAGTCGCAGAGACAAAATGCAGGGTTAGCTGTGGGGCGAGCGGGCTGGCGGGCTGGCTGGCTATTGGGTTGAGTTAGCAGCAGCAGCTGGCGTAGAGCTGGGCGATGCCAGAGGTGTAAAAAAACCTGAGACTCCCAGTGTGGATGCCCCCCACTCCCAGCCCCCCCGCAGGCGGCAATGAGCCGGAGAGAGAGCCGGTGAGGGGGCCTCAGTGTCGGTGTGTGGGGGGGGTGGGGGCATACGGCCAGCAAGCCAGTGGGGTAGGAAGAGGGAAATAGAGTGACTGCAAGGTGGGGGGGGGGGGGGACAACAGAAAGATCCAGAGAGAAGGAGAGACGGAGAGAGCCAGCTGAAGAGCGACTGTTCAGACAGACACGGCAACAGTGTAAGGGAAGGACAGGCAGGCAAAGCTGGGCCTGTGTCACAGGAGGGAAAGAGTTCACTGAGGCGAACGGTCGACTGGAAACGGACAAGCACCACAAACAGATAAATAAGTAAGACCCTGAGCCAGAGGCACAGGGGCAGGGCCTAGGTGTTTTCACCCTCCCTCCCTTTCCGCATGCCCTTTTCAAGTATTTCCACCTAGTAACTCCAGAGCTGGTAAGCAATAAAACAGCCTGGCTAAAAAAACCCATTGGATTCCAGACAGCAGGGTCCCTATTATCTCTGTAATCTGGTGATAATTAGAATTAGTCCAAGAGCTCTCCCCAGCATGAGAATTTCAATGATTTGCAACATCTATAAAGGGGTTCACCCCCCATTCCCACCCACCCGACCATCACCACCCACCCACTCACACCCCCCCCCACCAACCCAACTCAACACCCTGTCCCCGACCGCAACAACAACCCCTTTTCTCCAACGTGATAAACAGCTGATAGTCAAACTCGCCATCTACGCGGAAATCCCTACTCCTGCACATTAATCTGATGGTAATTAGAATGCTCAATAGACTCCTAAAAGAGATGTTAGCCACCTAATTATACTATAACCCACTAGCTCCCGCTATTTAAGGAAATTGATAAAAGGCAGTAAATTGCTAGTTTGTATACACAGCGCGGATACCCTCGCTGCGAAAGAAAGGGGGCCTTGGGTCCGGCACACTCGCGCCGCCATACGCACACCACCGAGTGCTGCCTGTGTTCCGGAGGAAGCTTGGTTGGCGTGAAAATGCTCATTTTGACAATGGGACTGTAGCCGTATCTGGTAAGCCTCTGTCCTTACTTATCTGATCTCTCCCATGGATCCCCTGAAGGGAAGATTAAGTGTTTTTTGAAGCCCTTCTCTCAGTCTCTCTCTGTGCACCTCAGCTGCATCCAGCCTCACACTCAATCCAGCTCCACTGCCTTTTTAAGGGGGGAGAAAGAATATAAAGCATGTGAGGAAAGTATTCTCTGCATCCAAACACGGCACTCACAAATCCTTGCTTATTATATGGCCAAAAAAGTAAAATAATAATAATTAAAAAAATTAAAAAGCACTGCAATATATATGTACAAGGTAACAGGTTAATGTGCAAATGAAAAGATTCTATATTTATGAAGGCTTAGCTGCCATATATTCATTACGATGTGACTATTCAACTCATACCAGCAGATCATTACCATTAACTATATATGTATACTTAACAGCATGTCTCATGCAAATATAAAATAATTGCATGTCACTGTTTTTTTAGATATATATATATAATCAGAACTTGAGTCAGGAATGTGGTCGTATGGTTTGTGACAAGTGTGTTCGATTGTTACCTTGAAGAGACACTCTTTATCAAGCATGGTTAGGTGTGGTCTACAGACCAAAGGAACTGGTGTATTCGGCGGTAACGTGTTGCCTTGCTGTCTGTCTCGGGCACTTTTCGGTGCTGCTGAGGTGATACCACAAAATATCCCTGCCTGTGAGCATAGTGGTCACTCAGCTCAGAACTGCCGTTCTGTCACACTGCTTCAGTAAGAGGAAAGCGGCATTAAAATGCAGGGTAACAGGAGGACATCTTGTTAATGCTACAACTTTCTGTATTCAATATTTTAACATTCATTAATATTTCATTTATTGTGACATCACTAAATTGAAGTTCATAATGAATCATATATGTATGTGTTTATTTACACACCATTATGTGTGTGTGTGTGTGTGTGTGTGTGTGTTTATATACCTATTTATATTTCACAGCAATATTCAGACATATATATAATATTATGATGAATAGAAACATTGATATATTCTATGGTGCATTATTCATTCTTACCTCTCTGATTCTGAGACATAAGCATAAGATTTTTTTTTGACCATCAGTTCTTTGTTTTAGGGATTCACAGTTTGAACATTTCTTAATGAAATGATCGTCTTCGTTTCTGTATCTTTTCACAAACCAGTTTTGTGCATTAAATATGATAAGACAAAATCACTTATCTTAGATCACCCACAAACCTCAAAATAAACAGATTAATTTTATCATGGTTCTATTTATGAAGACAACCCGTTTAATTCTACAGTGCCCCTCTTTCTCTGTCAGAGTGGTGTAGCTACCGCATAGATACCTCCTTAGCTACAGAGGGGGGCCAGTTAGCAGTTTGCGGACTTTACATGTGCCTCCAATATACAGTGACTTCACTCCCTACTCAACAGCACCCTCATGATTACAACAACATCAGTCACAAACCAAAGAGCTTCATTCTTAAAAAGGCAATTATGCTGGAAATTCAACAATCTCAGGATACCGTGGATAGTTGAAAACCAATATATAGCAAGTGTACTGAAGATTATGTATAAATATAATTTGAATTAATACTAATATAAATAATATAAACTAAATGTATGTATACATTAATTTAGAATAGGACTTAAATTGGTATATATGAAAGTGTCTTTTATTTCATTTTACCACAATGATAAAAAATATGAAGTACTAAAAACACATAAATTAAGGGTAGTTTTTATGTGGTCCTCATGTATTATGTAAAATAATGAAAAAAATTGCTATGGCAAGAACTCTATAGTAAACACTGCAATTAATAATACACCACAATACATAATGAAATATGTAGTTTTTACAATATGCAGGGTCATTGCTCCATAAATATGAAATACATCTTAGGTCTAAAAAAAACTTTTTTGTGCAAAAAATGAATGAAATGAAAATTTATTGAAGACATCTACTCATATTTTGTGCAAACACTTGATCTCACCATAGAGAAACAGCCAAAAATATTTTTTTTTTTTCTTAGAAATTCAAACTTGAACATAATCAATAGAAGCCCTATTAAGAAAATAATGTTTCAAGTGATATTGCACAGGTCCAATAGAAAATCAATTTACATTTGTGTTTAGTCAAGGGCTGATCTTATTAACACGCTAGACACAGCAGGATCCTGTTCATTTCATTTTATAATTTGTAGATTGTCTCGTGGTCTTCATGTCTTATTTTATCTGATATCTAATTAACTATGATCTACCATCTCTCAACAGTGGAATATAACTTTTATTTTTCTGTTTAATATTTATTTTGCAATAAAACCACAATATTAAAAATCCAGAGCTATAATACATAAGTAGATAATAAATCCTATAATGCAAATGATCCAAAATTATTATGATGATATCCATTGTCAAAATTTTTTGTGTTTTAATATGCAGTCTAAATAATTGCCCCAGAAGGCCCTAAAAATATGAATATGTAACAAAGGAGAAGTGATTGTAATTGGATAGGTACTCTTTTCCTGTTACTCCATTATATGCAGTGAACAGTCCACTATTTTGTTCCCCGTGGTCTTCCAGATAAACATTTTCAGTGCGTTGTAAGTGATGAATTGCTGATAAAATGAATTAAGCATTATCCCTTATTTTTAGATGTTCATAATACTAAAATGCCAGTTTTGACTAAGATTTCACAAAAAGCGTGGCAGGTCCTGCAAGGACTCTGATCACTGAAATGCCAAACAATGGGCTCATGTTTTTACACTACATACTTTCTGTCTAAACTCACAGGGTAAAAATGTGGCCCTTGCTATGTTTTCAGTGTGCTCCCTTGTCCAGAAATCAATAGAGTCACCTTGGGTAGGCGTTTGTAGCCTGCCTTTTTGAGAGTGTCCACAGCCAGCGCTTGGTGGTGGTGGTAGAGAAAGAGAGGCAGAATAAAGGAGGAGGGGAGGTGGAGGAGTGGGATGGGGGGGGGGGGGTAGAAGCCATGGGGATCAGCATTAGTTACACAGGCCTTTTTTACTCCACTTTAAACTTGATCAAAGGCAGGAGTAGTTAAAGCATATTAAGCACGTCCTTCTAAAATGTGCTGGAGAATCTCACCCAGGATGGAGACGGGGGAATTTTTAACAGCAAGCTATTAAAATAGCACATAGTTTATGTTAAATATTATTGCCCCCAGCAAGAGGAAATAAATGCAGAAAAAAATAAACAGTTCTGAGCATTCCATTAAACACCAATTGAGATTCCCACCTTGCAAACCTTTAAAAAAAGCACTTTCTAACCTGCTAAAGTGGTTTATTGAAATCATCAAGACTATTAGGCGTGGTTGTCTGAACTTATTTATACAAAATTTTGAAAATGTGTTTTTGGTGGCCTTCCAAAATTATTCTTAGTGTCAATCAGGTGTATTTAGTTTGATGTTTTCTAAAGTGTCTCGTCTCTTCAAAAGGAATTATTTTCCTACTTACGTGTTACTTTAATTGTTTGCATTTTTATTTTATTTTTATTTGTTGTATTTCAGAAGTTTCCATTTTGGCCTGCCATCAGGGGTAAGTATTGTTGTGCACAGAAGGGTAATTTTGGGTTTAAGTGATGGGTGTGCCTTTGAAATGATTGTGACACAGACTGTAGGGTTGTGGAGTGGGTCTAGTCCAGCAGAAGCACACGGGCAGCTGTAACTCAAATGAAGTACACTTGCCCTCTGGCATGGCTCGTGTATCTCTGGACATGAATCCTTCAGTTCCTCGCAACCACTCTGTACTCAGGAGATTGCTATTTGAATAAACATATATAATAAGATAATTAGACAGGCACTGCAGCGCGCTACTCTTCACCCTCCAGCCACTCACACACACACACACACACACACACACACACACACATGCGCTCACATACACGCATGTAAATTTCTTACCTTTTTGTTGTTTTGTATTTTCATTGATTTCAGGTGTTTTTCTGATGGTCAATACAAAACAACGCAGATTCACTTGACTGCAAATGCTACTTTACATGTTAAGCAGGTTTTCCTGTGAGGACAGGTTCTATAGAACAGTTTCTCTGTATAATGTATTATATAATAGTGATCAGTAAATATAAAATTGGTCATTACCTTACGCTTGTTACAATATATCATGTATTTAGAGTTTTCTAAAGATTTTTTTGTCACATATAAAACAAATAATACATAATGATGCGTACTGTTTTACTTTGAAACAAATGGCATGGAGAAATAAATGCAAGCAAAGGAATATGTGAATGACATTATCTGCTTAAATGCAATAAACTGTATGTTAAAAAACAACAGAACTTTGATACTACAGAGAAAAAAGAAATCGTCATTTTTGTCAGTTGAGAGAAATCTATGTTAACAGACTATAATTACTGGGATCTCAACAGAAATCAAAATCCCCATTTTCAGTAATTCAGTGACTGAAGAATGTTGTCTTAAAATAACTGATATCAGATTAAAATTCCCGCCTCTTTGGATCATTACGGTATCCAAACTGTATAATTGCTTTATAATAAATGCAAACTATAAATGAAGGTGCACAATGGTAAGTTACAGCTGCAAAGATTCAAATGATTACGCAATTGGAGTTAGTTGTTATAACACCACAATTTATGAATGTAACCAAAGCTAAATGTGGGAACTAAAATTCACAACAAGGTGCGTAATGTTTTATATAATACCTGTACATACAGGCACCCATTGTGACTATTCCATCTCAAAGTAATTCATCAGATGTTGATATTTTACATGTGTATCCCTTGTAATAATCTTTACATTTCCTAATTATCCACAATATTTCACCATGTTTTCTGCTTGGAAAGAAACAATTGTCATTGAGGATCGTTTCTGTCATTTTCTATCACAAAATTGAAAAAAACAAAGATTTGTCCCAGGTCTGCTTTAAGATGGAATGACTGCACCCCCGAAAGGTCACAAAAGGAACTGCAGCCCCACACCGCCCCCCCCCCCCCCCCCCCCCCCCCCCCCCCCCCCCCCCCCCCCCCCACCCCCCCCCCCCCCCCCCCCCCCCCCCCCCGGCACTCACCCATGGAGTTCATGATCATCCTCCAGCTCTCCTCCGACTGCTTATGATCCATTTTCTCCCAGATATGAGAACTTGCTCGTTCAGAGGAAGAAAGCAGTCAATCAATGCCACTAAAATAGCTGCACTCCATTAAGAGCTGGTAACAGGAGCCCTGTCCTTGCATGGGGACTTGTGCTCTGGCTCCTGTCTCCTCTGCATCCAAGGACCGCCGTCTTCTTCATGGCCATACAAACAGATAGTTTTACAAAGTGTCATATCTGGACATCGCTCTCCTTTTACCCCCCAAAACTGCTTTTGATGGGAGTTGTCACTGTCCAAACAGTCATACTGTGATGCGAAACTCGGCCCCCTATTTGCCTTAAAGACCTAATTGTAAAAAGAAACCCCTCTCCACCCCTACCCCACCCCCTGCCCCATACCCCAAACCACACTACCCCCGGCCTTTGTGTCGATGAAATGCAATACCTCAAAGCTCCTTTTGTTTTATGGGGGAAAGTTGCAGAGTGGACCCTAGATTTTCCACCTGGTGTGCGAGCCTCTCTCAACGACAGATTATTACACCGAACATCTGCTGGGAGGGCAGCGATAAGTGTCAGTCAGTATCATGGCCTGGGCCATATCGTCTTCACAAAACCGTCATCCTGTTTTAAAGATGTTAATTGCATGCTTGTTTGTATGATGTTATTCTGTGTCAGGCAGAGTTTGTAAATCGTGATAGGGAAGGTGGCAGTCGTCCGAAGGGGGGAAGAGCAGAGATATGACCTATGGTATGAATTATGAAGTATGAGTGGCTTCAGATGTGTATCAGTGGGTAATTATGGGGGTAAATGGGACCACATCACAATGAATAAGTATTACTTTAGGAGCTTGCCAGGACGAAATGTTTTACTATTTTATTGTTTCTTACAATGCCCAATAATTTACTGAAATATACAGAGTTGCAAAATATTTACATTAAAAGCAAAAGGAAACTTGTGAGGCAAATACTGACATTATCAGACATAATAAAGCCAAACAACTCAGAAAATAATGGTGCAAAGTTTATACAAGTAATATTAACTTATGTTAATGTAGGAGCAGTAGAATTATTTCCTGAGTGCGCTAGAAAAATTTGAATGTAAACACAATTCCGTTTACAATTAAATCCAGTAAGGACAGTGCAATTATTTTCAGTCCAAAGTGACCACACCTGCAAAGTATAATTGTCAAAACAAATTTTTTTAATGTAATTTTATTCACATTTTATATCCCAGTTTTTTTTTCATGAAGGCAAAGTAAATTTACCATGTTGGAGTCCCAGCTGGAAATCCTAAACACAGGAATGCAGTAACAATGCAGTAAAACGATCACATATACATGCAAAAAACATTTGTTGTAATCGTGATGTTAGTACTTGAATTCTTGATATCCACCACAGTTGTATCAAAAATTAAAATTTTTCTCATTAATTGAAAGTCATTTATTAAAAAAGATTTTATGCAAGCATATACAAAATAATGTATTAAATATCATTGTAAGAATTATTTATAATGAGAGATGTTAATTTTCCCTGCCACCATATTCATTTTGATTGTAAAGACTAATTATCGATTATGTCTATACCCAGGATAAAACCTGAATGGTAGACCATGTATCCCAAATACAATTTCTTTCTGTAAATGCTGTACAGAGTATATTTTGGACTGTGAGGTGATCCACAGCCTCTCCCCACCTCCGAGGGAGGCTGGCGCCCCGTACCGCAGTGCAAATGACAGATATCACTGATTGGCCATGTCTGAGCCGCCATAGCAACTGCTCCTTCGCTGCCGAGGTTAAACTTTCACCTGAGCTGCCATGTCGCCAGGTGGAGAGACACATTTCAGACGTGCGGACGCTCGTTCCCCTGCCTGGCTCCTGTTCAAACACTACAGACAGGTATTAGAAGAAGGCTCATTAACAAAGAATTGAGTCACACTCTGAAAGCTTACAACTCTAAAATATTACACCTCACTTCAATGCATATATTCCCCTAAACAAAAACTGTTCAAACTAGACATAGGGGAAAAATAATAAATCAAATGAAATAAAACAGTGAATTTAAAATAACTTTGGGCATGTGAAAAAACTATGAAGAGGCACTGTGTTTGCACAGTTTATATTGTTTATTACAGTGGCACTAACACAGAAGGTTTCCAGTAATCCAATACAATAATATTAATAAGATTAATGGCTAACTATGCTAATGTGGTTAGTTGGCATAGTTCTGATACCTTTGAGTGCTGCAGAGGAATAAAAACTACTTGTAGCAAGATCAAAATGTTCATCCATGCTTTTCTTAGCTCTCATACTGAATGGCTGTAACAGGGCTGAATTATGAACACAGTTTGTTGTGGATTGGTGCAATTGTGCTGCTCAGAAGTATTTAACTCCCCAAAAAAATGCTGTTAACCCAGAAAGAAAGAAAAAACAGTACCAACAGTAGTACATTACAAGGGTGATAAATAAAAAAAAACAAGATTGTTAATATAATTATTGAATATGTTGAAGCAGCATTCATATACAAATATTAATTCAACAATAATACAAATCCTTACGTATAATTTTTAAAATTCTTCAGAGAAAAGTCAATCATGGCAATTTACCTCTTCTAAAATTTTATGTGCAAGGATAAAAAGTGAATTGGATCATACACATAACAATATGTTGTGAAAATCAAAGACTGTAAGCTGTCATTATTATGTATTTGATTAGGATTATTATATAAATATTTGGAATTTTCGAAGTTAATTTCGGAATATTTGTGCAGGTGTTGCTGTAAAATATAACCCTAATGTATGGGTTAACTGTGTTTCTGATATATTAGGACAAGGTTGTGAGGATCTGGCCTTTGAGGGTTACAGTATCTGGGTGTGTTTGTGTGTGTGTGTGTGTGTGTGTGTGTGTATTTATTTCAGCAGATAATTGATTAATTTAAATCACTGATTGGTTAAAGCCTGTATTTAAATGGGGCCTAATAAGATAATTAAACCATGTGTGTCCACAAAAAAATGCTCTACAATGTACGTACACCAATTTTCATGCACAATTTGGCAAATATATTTTATAAAACTTTTACTTGATGTGTGAGGAAATCAGAAGAATTTCTATTCTATAAATGTGCAAGTGATTTGCACGGCACAGATTACACCAAAAAATGTGGTTGTACAGCGGTGAGGGCCATGTCCTGATTCGTTCGTATTGATGAACAGTAATGTAGTAAAGCAGTGGTGGCACCCTCATACTGCCGCCCGTTGCTCCTACACTTGCTGGCTGAGTCTTTGCCTCAGCCTTGGTGTTGGACCATTTTCCCTCTGTGTGCGCCTCCCCTTACCCAAGGAACGGACAGCCGTAGTAACCAAGGTTTTTTTGAATTTCTTACCCCCTTGCTTTTGTCATCTGAAATTATGTTTTTTCTGATATCAGTTTAGTGGACTAAAGCTTCAGTTTCATACTCTGAGCAGTATCCTTTTTCCCCTATTTGCTGCTATTATTACGCTTAAAGTGTATTGCTCTTTCCTGCACTTAAATTTTTACATTTTTGTAATTGATCTAGACTTCGATGCTTAAATGTGGGCTTTTCAGGGTGTGGTTTTTGTACACATTTACTCACATACAATTATAGGATTAGTTGTGATTTATAATAGAAAACATGTATGCGTAGAGTATGCAAGCTTTACAAATCAGAACATTTTTTTGTCATACACAAACTCATAGGTTTTGGAATATGTAACTATTTAGTTACAAAAGCATGCAAAGTTTTGTAAATGAGGCCCTGGTTGTGAAGTGTTTTCCTATCTCCTGGTCTGGAAAACCTGCAGACACTATGGCCTTCCAGTACAGGCATTCTACACCAATGTGCTAGCCAATAGCACCCTACCAATAAAACAGGAATATTTGCTGTGGTGGTATTTAAAACTATGGAAATATGGTACCCTGCTTGTAAGCGCTATTACAACACTACTTGTACCCTGCATGCCACGAACTAGCTCTTCCTCCACAAACATTTGCATAGTTCAATGAACCTCAATGTCATTGCTCATATTTTATTGATTTAAATTTCACCAGCCAGCAAGATATTTTTTAGACTTGTGTACCAATGAGAGCAAAGTCACTGACTGATTTCATGAAGTAAAGAAACATTTAATAGTTGGTAGCTACCTGTTGTGATTTTAATGGTAGCACTTTGCACAAACTGCTGTACAGTTGTAAAACTTTATTTTACGTTTTTGTATGTAGTTTTGTATATTCAAAGGAATATGATAGATGGCTTGGGAGAGAGCTGTTTGCATGCATGACATTTTGCAAATGCAATACAATCCTTTCTTTTTCAGTGCAAGTATTTTTGAAGTTTTTGATCTATACACCTTACTTTGCTACAAGTTGACATCAAAAACTATACCTTTCACTAATGTCCCTTTTGAAATCCTTTATGACAGCTGGCCCATGTAGTTATTGGCTATGATGGCCCACTTTCAGATTTTTAACACTAACTAGTTACACCACATATCAAGGTGCCGTAAAATATACTAAAAGAGATTTCCACTAAATCACTGAAATTTAAATGTAAAAGTTTGTGTGGATTATTAAATAAACCCTTATGTGTTATTATATTGAAATAATTGTATAAATATCACATCACTGCCCCTGATCTGTGTCTATCTATAAATGTAATGTATGGGTTTGTGTGTAATGGTTAGGGTTAGTATGTGTTTGTGTGTAATGGTTGGGGTTAGTATGGGTTTTTGGGTGATGGTTGGGTTAGCGGTTGGATTAGGGCTAGAATGTGTTTGTTTGCGACAGTTAGGGCCAGGGTTAGTATGGGTTTGTGTGTAATGGTTATGGTTACGGTTAGAATGGGTTTGTTTGTGACAGTTAGGGCCAGGGTTAGTATGGGTTTGTGTGTAATGGTTATGGTTAGGGTTCGTATGGGTTTGTGTGTAATAGATATGGTTAGGGTTAGTATGGGTTTGTCTGTAACAGTTAGGGCTAGGGTTAGTATGGGTTTGTGTGTAATGGTTATGCTTAGGTTTAGTATGGGTTTGTGTGTAATGGTTAAGGTTAGGGTTAGAATGGGTTTGTGTGTAATGGTTAAGGTTAGGGTTAGAATGGGTTTGTGTGTAATGGCTAAGGTTAGGGTTAGAATGGGTTTGTGTGTAATGGTTAAGGTTAGGGTTAGTATGGGTTTGTGTGTAATGGCTAAGGTTAGGGTTAGAATGGGTTTGTGTGTAATGGCTAAGGTTAGGGTTAGAATGGGTTTGTGTGTAATGGTTAAGGTTAGGGTTAGAATGGGTTTGTGTGTAATGGTTATGCTTAGGGTTAGTATGGGTTTGTGTGTAATGGTTAAGGTTAGGGTTAGTATGGGTTTGTGTGTAATGGTTAAGGTTAGGGTTAGAATGGGTTTGTGTGTAATGGTTATGGTTAGGGTTAGAATGGGTTTGTGTGTAATGGTTATGGTTAGGGTTAGAATGGGTTTGTGTGTTATGGTTAGGGTTAGTATGGGTTTGTGTGTAATGTTTAAGGTTAGGGTTAGTATGGGTTTGTGTGTAATGGTTATGCTTAGGTTTAGTATGGGTTTGTGTGTAATGGTTATGGTTAGGGTAAGTATGGGTTTGTCTGTAACAGTTAGGGCTAGGGTTAGTATGGGTTTGTGTGTAATGGTTATACTTAGGGTTAGTATGGGTTTGTGTGTAATGGTTATGCTTAGGGTTAGTATGGGTTTGTGTGTAATGGTTAAGGTTAGGGTTAGTATGGGTTTGTGTGTTATGGTTAGGGTTAGTATGTGTTTGTGTGTAATGGTTATGGTTAGGGTTAGTATGGGTTTGTGTGTTATGGTTAGGGTTACAATGGGTTTGTTTGTAATCTTTATGGATAGTATGGGTTTGTGTGTTATGGTTAAGGTTAGGGTTAGTATGGGTTTGTGTGTAATGGTTGTGGTTAGGGTTAGTATGGGTTTGTGTGTAATGGTTAGGGTTAGAATGGGTTTGTGTGTAATGGTTAAGGTTAGGGTTAGAATGGGTTGTGTGTAATGGTTAAGGTTAGGGTTAGTATGGGTTTGTGTGTAATGGCTAAGGTTAGGGTTAGTATGGGTTTGTGTGTAATGGCTAAGGTTAGGGTTAGAATGGGTTTGTCTGTAATGATTAAGGTTAGGGTTAGAATGGGTTTGTGTGTAATGGTTAAGGTTAGTATGGGTTTGTGTGTAATGGTTAGGGTTAGTATGGGTTTGTGTGTAATGGGTCAAGGTTAGGGTTAGTATGGGTTTGTGTGTTATGGTTAGGGTTAGTATGGGTTTGTGTGTAATGGTTAAGGTTAGGGTTAGAATGGGTTTGTCTGTAATGGTTAAGGTTAGGGTTAGTATGGGTTTCTGTGTAATGGTTATGGATAGGGTTAGTATGGGTTTGTGTGTAATGGTTATGGATAGTATGGGTTTGTGTGTTATGGTTAGGGTTAGTATGGGTTTGTGTGTAATGGGTCAAGGTTAGGGTTAGTATGGGTTTGTGTGTTATGGTTAGGGTTAGTATGGGTTTGTGTGTTATGGTTAGGGTTAGTATGGGTTTGTGTGTAAAGGTTAAGGTTAGGGTTAGAATGGGTTTGTCTGTAATGGTTAAGGTTAGGGTTAGTATGGGTTTGTGTGTAATGGTTATGGATAGGGTTAGTATGGGTTTGTGTGTAATGGTTATGGATAGTATGGGTTTGTGTGTTATGGTTAGGGTTAGTATGGGTTTGTGTGTAATGGGTCAAGGTTAGGGTTAGTATGGGTTTGTGTGTTATGGTTAGGGCTAGTATGAGTTTGTGTGTAATGGTTAAGGTTAGGGTTAGTATAGGTTTGTGTGTTATGGTTAGGGTTAGTATGGGTTTGTGTGTAATGGTTGTGGTTAGGGTTAGTATGGGTTTATGTGTAATGGTTAGGTTTAGTATGAGTTTGTGTGTAATGGTTATGGATAGTATGGGTTTGTGTGTAATGGTTAAAGTTAGGGTTAGTATGGGTTTGCGTGTAATGGTTATGGTTAGGGTTAGTATGGGTTTGTGTGTTATGGTTAGGGTTAGTATGGGTTTGTGTGTTATGGTTAGGGTTAGTATGGGTTTGTGTGTAAAGGTTAAGGTTAGGGTTAGAATGGGTTTGTCTGTAATGGTTAAGGTTAGGGTTAGTATGGGTTTGTGTGTAATGGTTATGGATAGGGTTAGTATGGGTTTGTGTGTAATGGTTATGGATAGTATGGGTTTGTGTGTTATGGTTAGGGTTAGTATGGGTTTGTGTGTAATGGGTCAAGGTTAGGGTTAGTATGGGTTTGTGTGTTATGGTTAGGGTTAGTATGGGTTTGTGTGTTATGGGTATGGTTAGGGCTAGTATGAGTTTGTGTGTAATGGTTAAGGTTAGGGTTAGAATGGGTTTGTGTGTAATGGTTAAGGTTAGGGTTAGAATGGGTTTGTGTGTAATGGTTAAGGTTAGGGTTAGAATGGGTTTGTCTGTAATGATTAAGGTTAGGGTTAGATTTGGTTTGTGTGTAATGGTTAAGGTTAGTATGGGTTTGTGTGTAATGGTTAGGGTTAGTATGGGTTTGTGTGTAATGGGTCAAGGTTAGGGTTAGTATGGGTTTGTGTGTTATGGTTAGGGTTAGTATGGGTTTGTGTGTAATGGTTAAGGTTAGGGTTAGAATGGGTTTGTCTGTAATGGTTAAGGTTAGGGTTAGAATGGGTTTGTGTGTAATGGTTATGGATAGTATGGGTTTGTGTGTTATGGTTAGGGTTAGTATGGGTTTGTGTGTTATGGGTATGGTTAGGGCTAGTATGAGTTTGTGTGTAATGGTTAAGGTTAGGGTTAGTATAGGTTTGTGTGTTATGGTTAGGGTTAGTATGGGTTTGTGTGTAATGGTTGTGGTTAGGGTTAGTATGGGTTTATGTGTAATGGTTAAGGTTAGGGTTAGAATGGGTTTGTGTGTAATGGTTATGGATAGTATGGGTTTGTGTGTAATGGTTATGGATAGTATGCGTTTGTGTGTAATGGTTAAAGTTAGGGTTAGTATGGGTTTGCGTGTAATGGTTATGGTTAGGGTTAGTATGGGTTTGTGTGTAATGGTTTTGGTTAGGGTGAGTATGGGTTTGTATGTAATGGTTAAGGTTAGGGTTAGTATGGGTTTGTGTGTAATGGTTAAGGTTAGGGTTAGAATGGGTTTGTGTGTAATGGTTAAAGTTAGGGTTAGAATGGGTTTGTCTGTAACGGTTATGGTTAAGGTTAGTATGGGTTTGTATTTAATGGTTAAGGTTAGGGTTAGTATGGGTTTGTGTGTAATGGCTAAGGTTAGGGTTAGAATGGGTTTGTGTGTAATGGTTAAGGTTAGGGTTAGAATGGGTTTGTGTGTAATGGTTATGCTTAGGGTTAGTATGGGTTTGTGTGTAATGGTTAAGGTTAGGGTTAATATGGGTTTGTGTGTAATGGTTAAGGTTAGGGTTAGAATGGGTTTGTGTGTAATGGTTATGATTAGGGTTAGAATGGGTTTGTCTGTAATGGTTATGGTTAGGGTTAGTATGGGTTTGTCTGTAACGGTTATGGTTAAGGTTAGTATGGGTTTGTATTTAATGGTTAAGGTTAGGGTTAGTATGGGTTTGTGTGTAATGGCTAAGGTTAGGGTTAGAATGGGTTTGTGTGTAATGGTTAAGGTTAGGGTTAGAATGGGTTTGTGTGTAATGGTTAAGGTTAGGGTTAGAATGGGTTTGTCTGTAATGATTAAGGTTAGGGTTAGAATGGGTTTGTGTGTAATGGCTAAGGTTAGGGTTAGAATGGGTTTGTGTGTAATGGTTAAGGTTAGGGTTAGAATGGGTTTGTGTGTAATGGTTATGGTTAGGGTTAGAATGGGTTTGTCTGTAATGGTTAGGGTTAGTATGGGTTTGTGTGTAATAGGTAGTGTTAGGGTTCTAATGGGTTTGTGTTTAATAATTAAGGCTTGGGTTACTATGGGTTTGTGTGTAATGGTTAAGGTTAAGGTTGGTATGGGTTTCTGTGTAATAGGTAGTGTTAGGGTTCTAATGGGTTTGTGTGTAATAATTAAGGCTTGGGTTAGAATAGGTTTGTGTGTCATTCTCTTTATCTTTGGAATTTGCTTCAGAGTAGCAAGTAGCAAACTTTATTTTTGCTTATTGTAGTGTATTTTAAATTTTTAATTTTAAATGTCTGCATATTAATACAGTGATCAAAACCAAATCTGTATTTTCATGAACTGAAATAAACCAGAAAAGGTACTTTACCACTTTTTCTCAGTCACATATTGTAGCCCAGACTTGTTTAGCCAGTAATGTTAGCCATCACTTGCTAAAATAGGTGCTACCATTAATGTTGTTGCTGATTTGTTTTTGGTTTTTGTGCTTGTTTATGAATGTATCTGCATCCCAGAGTGCTTGGTTGCTTGTGTAGTTATACACTGCTTTTACAGTGACTCTCCCTAAATGTACATTATTATTAAATGTTTCTAAGGACCTGCTGCAATTACCATATTTATTTACTGTAATTTGTGACAGAATTCTCTTTAATTAATGCCACAAGAAAAGGCCACAATGTTTGAGCAAGGATTTCTTTTGAGCAAAATCTCAGTTGTATTTATGCACAATATTTCCTTTTTTTGTTAAAAAGGAAGTTAAGTTGAGTCAACGTCATACTCATGCATTTTATGGAGACAGTAGGAAACTAATGAGGAGGCACAGAAAATAATAGAAATAGAAATACTAGAGCAAGGTAAAACACAAATGTGGGTTACAGTTGGGGCATGTTATTTTAAGGATTATTATTAATGTAAGCAATTTGCTGGAATTTTTCCATATTAAACATAAGTAATCTTACCTTTATAATGCTTGCTAATCCCAGGCTGCGGGGTAGATAGAATGACAGGTGCACAAATATCAGTCCCATCTGCCTCTAGCATCCCGATTTTAAGCATTAGAAAATCATGATTGTGGCAAATCAGCAATATAGTATCCAGCACATCATTGGGTTTGTTCCCACATTAAAATCCTGATGTAAATATCAAACTCACATGGGGATTAAGCTGAATAACCAAGCTAACTGGCTAACATTGGTAAACATGCTCAAGTATTAATATCTGAGAAACTGTTTTAGTTCACTGACAGATAGTTGTTAACTGTTATTTTGTACTTTGAACACATTGCATTGATATAGAGGTAGTTTCATTAATGTTTAAGGTCTATCTTCATAATATTTACCAAAGGTAGCTGGATAGCTAATGCACCACCTGTGTGGTTTGATGTTCACTTAAATATTTTGGCACAGATATTTCTATAGTGTGTAATCGTCATAGAGTCCATACAGTTAATATAGTCAGAACGTCTCTTTTCTCACAGCTGATTAAGATGTGTTGCTTGGTGTTGAGAAAAAAGGAGGACCTACCACAGGTCAAAAAACATAGAGGCACTCACAGAAGTACAAATTCACAAACACCATCACTCACCCTTTCACACAGACACGCACAAATTGTGGCCCACCAGCCGCTCCATAATGAAGTAGCATTTTTCCAAACAAGTCAAATACGAGACTCTGTTCAGACAGAATCATTCCCAACTTCAACACTGTATTATTGTCTCAGTTCACCTGTAAAGACAATCCATCACACCATGAGGCCTATCAAAGTAATGAATCATCTTTAGGTTTGGAGGCCCCGCAGTGGTTTGGAAGCTGCTCTCATAAACCTCTGATTGTAAGATTTTGATAGCAGGAGGGCTTTTCTCTCTCCTGCCCGGCCCTCGGCTCTGTCCAGCATCAAAAATGGCCTTCAGTTCTCTCACTGTGAATTACAACCACTTCACATTGTTTATTTGTTTTAATTCTATTACATTTTGAAAAACACAGGGTACCTTCGTAGTGCTTGAAGGGTTGAAAACAGAGCTGAGCATGATGAAAGAATGCCTTTAAATTCGAAACCCCCATCGAATGGTAATATATTGTCAAAGAGGCTTTCGGATTTCTCGGCAGGGGTAAAAACAGGGCTGGATTAAATGCTTGCTGGGCCCTTGGCTAAAAAAGGGCATATAAAAACTCTGACTTCACTAGAGATGGCTATTGCTGTGCTCATGAGAACAGTACTCTGTGAGTGTTTTATTACCTTGTTACCAGTAAAGTAAGTATTTGTATAGTACAGTGATGTTTATAAAGTGGTTGAGAGCACATGTTTTCAGTGCAGCCATAGCCATGTATTTATGTGGATGTGTAAACTGTTTCCATTCTGGGTTTTGTGTAATTGTAGTACTCTATGGGGATAGTGGATCCCTGTGGAGGCCCTGGATCACCATCTTGGCCTTCCTCTTTATTAATCCTGGCCCTGAACCAGAGGGCCAAATTTCTAGAGGTTCAAACTGAGGTTCAAACCCCAAGAAAAATATTTCCCTGTAAACTAGATTGAGTTAGTTAACAGTAACAGTGACTAAACATGATGTATAAATGAAAGGGCTTATTTACTGGACATTACAGATTGAGTTCTCATGCCTTCATCACCAGCTTTAGCCAAGTGTGAAATATAAAAGTCTGTGGTTGGGGTCCAATCAAACAGACTTAGTGTCTATAATGTGAAATTCAATCAAAACCGACTTTACATGACAACATGTCTGTTTGAGTTTTTATGTGCTATTTTATTGGAAACAAGTGTGCATATCCATTGGTATGTGATCTTATCATTATGAAATAGAATAAAATATGTTCAAAAGTATTAAAGTTTAGTCTGTTTTAATCGAATTGCACATGCCCTTAAGAATACAGTGTGTTTTATTGAGTTCCGAACACCTTTTAACCTTATGTACAAATTTAGTGATGATGTACCATTATTTGGTGATGGATGTTGATCATACAATAAAACCATTGCAGTCAAAATTTATATGGAAATTCCTCCAAAGTATCATGCTGTCTTGATAGGTGTGCCGTTTGGTTTCACTGTTTTGGAGAGATTATTTGCACTGATGCTTGAACGTAGTAGTCACATGTTCAACTTTGTAGTCACTTGTAGTTTATGTCATGTGAATAGTTAAAAGAAGATACTTCTAATGTTAAGTTAGAAGCTCATAGTAAATGTGTTCTGACAGTTGTCAATATTGCAGTGGTATTATGGAGACAAGACTAAATGTCAAGGATGGGGACACACAATGAAGGGGGTCAAAGGTTTTTCAGTTCAAACAAATGAGAAACAGTGAATCTGTTCAGTGAGAAATACACTAACACACTGTGAATTGTTCACTATGGCTAAAGAGTAGAAAAAAAGCTTTCTAAGAATAAGCCACAATGTAAAAAAAAAAAAATCTTCTGTGTTAAGAATATGCAATTATATTTTTGTGGTACATGTAATCTTTTGGTCCTTTAACATTGACAGATGATAATATTTTATATCAATGTGTACTGAATTTATTTTGTTTGATAGCTATACCAAGACAGAGATTACAAATGTATACAGTTATATAAGACACCCAGGAAGCAATAGATGATATTTAAAATACTATTAAAAAGTCTGAAAACTTAAGATAAATATTGAGATTAAGATAAAGGTGAGATTATTTATTATTCATGAGGAGAGGAGGTATTTGCATGCAGTCTCATAAATGAGAAGATTTCTCATAAATGGCAACAAGGCTGCATAAAAATAATGTGTGTAATACATCAGCATAATAAAGATTACCTGATATATTCAGTAGCCTTAAGGAGTATTTCCTTGTGGTTGAATGATGGAGGTGCAGGGAAGACAAACAGTCACTTTTAGACATTTTGAGGAATTAAAACAGTCTGCATTGTTAGATGTGTCATTTTTCATTTATTCAGATGATGCAATTAATTAAAATGGCCATGCACTTAAGTGTTTATATTGTATTGGTGTAACATTTCAAACAGCAGAAAAAGATTTAAAATCTCAGTCTTCATGTTTATTATTTATACGTAAAATCTTATTTACGGTGTTTTAAAAGCTACCGCACATTCATATCAAATGATGCTTTAAATAATGGTTCGTTTAATGTGAGCAGCAGCTACATTCCAGTGTAACTGCAAGTGCTGGCTGTGTATTTCTATTCTCATTTTAATTACATTTATTACATGTGTAATTTATTGGTTTTATATGAAGGTATACCAAGGTGAAAAACATAAAACACCATTCATAAGTAAACCTCTCATATCTTTGTCTTGTATCATATAGTTTAGATGTTAAGCATGGTCTGGTTAGTTCCCAACAGGTTGATACCAAATTTGTTGAAAAAAGGGATGGCATTGTTAACTGTTATTTGTTTTGCAGTCAGCAGATACACTGGATGCAGGCAGGTTGTGAATCATTTTCACCATTCGTAAATGTGGTCATTCACAAAATTAACATTTTATACCCAGGCTTCAATGCTGCACCCAAATATACCCATGTAGTTTACATAGTGTGGCAGTGAATATGTTTACTTTGCCACTTCTTTTTGAAAATGACAGTCCTGATTAGAGTGTTTGTCCCTTAACTTTAAAAATTCCAGTAAATGACATGGGAGTTAATTTGCGTATGTCAGTCAGTGCAACATGAAAGAACCATGGTAATTACTTCAGAGCGATTCATGATTGTTGGTATCAAAGTTAAAAAAAAAAAGAAAAAATATTTGTGGATAAAATATTGTCCCTGTGGAGATGGTTTTGTAGATCTGATGAAGACAAAAACAACAAGAAGTGGAAATTCCCTTTTCATTTACCCTTCTATCTCTATATGAGTCTGTTAAATTAATGAGTACACAGTATATGTTTTTCAAAATAATTAATTGCCACTGTGGCTGGACATGATACTTCAAGGATACTTGTTCGTTTTTTGTGAAGTTACCTTAAATAATATATTATGATTTCTTTGGTACATATTACTGACATAATGGTACACGTTCCAATACTATTTAAAACATCTATTTTTTATCATACAATCCTTGGGAAATGTTAAAAATGTGACAGGAATATAGGCGTTTATTTGTGGACATTATAGGTTGGATTCATGCATATGTCACAGAATGCATTAAAATCAAATCATGTGAGATACAAATAGTCATAACCTTAAGGAAATATTCTATGTAAATGTTTGTTTCTGCAGTGATCCCATATTGGTTGTCTGTATACTCCATAATATCTACTTGAATGTAGTTAAACGTGTACTTTAATCAAGGCTAGACTCTGATAAATAATAAAAAAAATGTTTTAACTGTGTTTGCTCTTTGCAGCCAAAGAAAGGAAGATTTATTTTTTGTAAACCAAACAAATATGACAAAATTCTAATCTTCAACAGTTTTTGAATTTGAAAAACAGGCAAGTCAAAGACACGAGCCAGCCTATAACTGAGCACAGGATACAATAAACCAAACACCCCATATTGAAATTGGATGTACACTGCAGCCCATTTCGGACAGGATTAGTTTTACATGGGGAGGTGGAGTAAAGGAATATTTGCATGGCTTCTCTGTGATTAAATGCATGCATCTGGAAAGAATAAGACTTCACAGGGGATGTGTGATATTTCCAGCTACGAACCTGAATAATTACGTCACACATGTTCATAAAACATGGTGCCCAAAAAGAAAACAAGACACTGGACCAGAGAAGAGACGCTCTCCATTCTTTCAGTTTGGAGCGACCAAAGTATTCAGGAGCGACTTCACAGCACAATTTATAACCACAAAGTGTGGGAGTCTGTATCTGCTATGTTTGACTGGATCAAGTGCAAGAAAAGCATTGGTTACCTCAAGAGAATACCGTGAATCCTTAAAACACAATAAGAAGACAGGATCTGATCCACAGCACAGCCCGTTCTTTGAAGAAATTGATTCCGTCCTGGGTAAGCAATTTTGTGTATGTTTTTTTTCAATGTAGGTATTTGTGTGTGCATGCTTATGATTCAGAGGTTAGCCAGCTAACATATCGATGTGTCCAAAATGTGATTGGCTAGTGGATAAATTTATAAGTAGCTAGCTAGCTAGCTAAAACAATGTGATGGCTTTATACTTACCTGTAGCTGTCATTACAATAGTCCATTTTATCATCTTTCAGGCTCGGGCCCTTTTGGTTGATGGTATTTTTTCTCCTCCTAATGGTGAAAGTTTTCAGATGAGTTGTGTTTGATGGCAGCGCCAGATAAAACTTGAAGATAACCTTCTGCCATCATTGCAGGTTTCAGAGGTTTCGCAAAATGCGAGCAAAATACAATTATACAAAGTATGGTATGCAACAATGGTCAAAAAATGTTTTCCAAACCACAAGAGCATATTTAAATGAGTAATTACATGGGCAGTTGCTTAAAATTACAGAGATGTCTGTCCGGACGGGATTAAAATTATCAGACCACCGTTGAGTTTGTCGAAAAACAGCAGACAATTCAGCCTGTAATTTTCTCAAGGGAGGAGGGAGAAAAACACTGACATTGCCAATCCTGACAGGACTAGAATCACCTAGTAGCACCTATAAAACACAAAATTTCCCACCTCCCTCTGTCAGCCTAAACCCATCCGAATAGGCCTTTAGGATGGGTAGACAGCCTAGTGTCTTAAACCTTGACTTCCACCTGCTGTTTACGAACCACCGTTCAGTCCGTGTGTATGTGGTCTTATCTTGTGATGCTGACACTGATTGAGCCGTCTGCTTCACAGGTTCAGGACAGGTGTACCTAATAAACAGGCCTCTGTGTGCATACTCTTTTATTCAAACACAGGTGTACTAAAACATTTCTGTGATTTTTTTTCTAAGATATAGGTGCCACATTATAAACAACCCTGTTTTTGGTGCAGTTTCCCTAACAATGGTAATGCAACTGAACCTTTTACTTTAGATTTTTTATGAGATTTGAGAACACTTTGTGTTCAAGATGCTTGGACCATTCCTCCATGCAGACCATCTTTGATGTCCTTTGGTCTGCACTTACAGACTGCCTTCCTCAAATCATACCTGTTTTCATTCAGATTTAGGTCCTATGATTGACATAGCCATCATTGAGGAAATATCCTGGTAATCATGATGCCATTGATTTTATCTGGGGTCCCAGGAAATATGTGACCCCATATTTCACAGTGGATATGAGGTTATTTTTTGTACGCATTCATGTTCTGGTGCCAAATGTACTAATATTTTACATAGCCAAATAGTTCAGTTTTAGTCTCTTACAACTATCGGCCCAGCTCTAATCACAGTGCCAACTGTTTTTGACTAATTCCAGGCACTACATTTTATATATTCTGTTCAGTGAAGGTTTTCTTCTGGCAAAGCTTACAAATTGACATGGATGTGCTACCTAATGTAGTATCTCATTGTTACATTTTGAGACCTGAGATACATCCAATCTCTGCAGTTCTTCAGCTATGACCTTTAGATTAGTTTTTGCCTCTGTCACTATCTTACTCGCTGTACATGTCAAGTTAACCGCTGGTCTAGCGGTTTTAAGCTTTTGCTTATTGCCCTGATTGTGGTAAGTGGAATATTTAACTTTGTAGGTATTTTTCACCCTTAACTGGACTTTTTAAGGCATTTATGCATTTGTCTTTTTTTATTCTTCCATCCGTTGCCTCTCTCAATGGTGATAGATAACAAAGTAATTTCACATTTATGTTACCATATTTATTTTACCCAAGTGGAAATCATGAAAGGCCACAAAAAACAGTTTTCTAAGACCAAGCAAAGTCTGTAGAAAATTTAACTTTGATTTTGTTTAAAATAACTTTTGGAATGTCAATGATTTTGATACATTTTTATTTTTGAGTATTACACCTTATTGCCTTATGATCATTTTCATCAAGCATGCTGGTCTGGTCATATATAAATACATACTTGCTCATCTGTGGTGGAAAACTTCCTAGTATGCTACTAAATGTCTGGAATGAACAAGGCTACATTTTAGAAATTAATTGCTACACAGATTCATTTTGCCATGGACTAACAAGATTCTTTCCGAAAGAGTCAATAAAAAGCTGGAATATTCCAGTGGCAATTACTCTACCCCTAATCACTGTACAATTAAAAGAGCACAAGATGGCAAAATAAGCCAGTGGGCCATCTGAAAGTCATTTCTAATTGTTTTAAGTAATATACTGATCAATTCCTCGTAATTACATCATCTACCATGTAGCCTTGTTAAATTTGATTTGGCTGATGTTGGTTTAAGCCCTTCTTGCTCTCAGAATACTTATTGGAAATATGCATTTTAATGCAATCAGATGAATAAATGTCTTTTGCAGTGATGACCGTATTGCATCATAGACATCAGCTCTAAATAGGCTGCATACATTACACCATAAACTAGTTATGTTTGATTAATAACTGATCTATAGCTAATAAAATGTGCTGTAACAAAATCGATGTCTCAGTAGTGTACAAAAGCTTAACTGAATGAACCTGGACTACACATTATTTATGTGCAAGCAATGGACTGCGAGAGAAAATCCAAAGCAGTCTCTTCCACACAAACTGAACACATAACTGTATTCTGTTCTGTGACATTATATTCACCTGTAGAAAACTACACTGAAGTATTGAAAAGTTATGGAATTGTTAATAGTCAAATGTCAATAGTTTCTTGTTACTTTCCAAGAGGGATAGATTCATTAGAAAAGAAAATGACCTCTCGTTAGGATTTCTGAAATGGCTCCCTCTGAAGATGGTACCTGTGGCTGGATCATTCTCAGTTGAAAAGATCCCAATCCTTCTTTAGACAGGCTGATCTTGTCTCTCACCCCCAACCCCATCCACCCATGCAGATGGGAGCAGAAACACAGATGAACAGAATTAATGCCCTTGCCTTCCTGTCTCCCCCTCCCTCAACCCAGGTTCTCTTGGAAAAAGCAGGGCCAATGTGACAGTAAACCATTCTGTGTGGTGGGGGAATTTGCAGTGGCACACTTGGAGTTGCAGCTTTCGTTGTCCCCGTGAACTTTAAGAGGTGAGAGCACAGTTCATTCTGTCCTCAAGAGGTATTAGCAAAAAATTAAGAAGCATTATGGGTAAACCAACTGCAAACTTATACAGGATGACAATAGGAATGGAGAGGACACTCATGGACCAGGGGTGCCATACTAAAAACAAATATTTAAAATCTTATAAATTCAAAAAACAGAGGTTACATAGTAGTTATGGTATGTAGGGTTCCATGTAGCATGACATCTGAGGAGGCAGCCAAGATTATACGTTTCATTTTAACACATAGCATCAAACATATGAAAAAGGTAGTGTTGACTATTCTCAAATAGTGTAAAGAGTGAGATACAGTCTAGTATGATTTCATTTCAATATATAGAGCTGAAGACACAACTTAGATTCACAATCTGTAATGGGATATGTCCACCAAATTTCAAGTCAAGGTCACACAGCAAGGTTAGTGTCATACAACTTTCGTTGCGACAATGAAAAGACAAACAAATCAGTCACATTAAAACGTATTTAGCTCTCATGGGAAATCTGCTGTTTTCAGCATACCAATAGGGGACCCTCCTGTTTGCAGTCATTTTTGTGGTCGTATTATAAAAAGTTATCTTTTTTATTAACATTGGCTTTAACTTTGACAAATATGAAAAATGTGTTAAGAAATCTATCAAGATAAGAAATGTTTTTTAAGAAATGCCTTGTCAAGTTTGAAGTGCTCCCTTTTGATTGAATCATGCTTACATCTCCGTTCTTCTGGTCACAATACACACATGCATTATAGATTGTTCAGAATCACACAAAGTTTTAGGCTAGCATTAGAGTTGCATACAAGCTGTACTTATGATCATGGCATTTGATGTAGATAGAAATTCTAAAAGTGAAGTGACAAAAGCATTTGAATGTCCAAATTAGAATATGTTGGAATTTTATGCTCCACTTTTTTTTATGCACCGCTAAGTATACACTGTTAAAAAAAATGTTAGTCTTTAATTTGGGCCTTCATTAGCCACCGCTAAACATACACTGTTAAAGAAAAATGTTAGTCTTTAGGTTGGGCCTTCATTAGCCACCGCTAAGTATACACTGTTAAAAAAATGTTAGTCTTAAGGTTGGGCCTTCATTAGCCACCGCTAACCATATAATGTTAAAGCATTTAAATGGTCCAACTTAACAACAGGTCAGTTCTGTTGGCAGATACAATGTGGACTATTTGCAGCTTGATAGCTGTACGCTGCTATCCATGTTGCTATCCAGCTGGATAGATAAACAGGTGTCCCATCCAGTGTTTTCGGTTAAAACACATTTTGAATTAAAATGGTAGTGGTCATACACAATAACTCATGACAGAGTCTGCAGAAATGGTGTATCAAATGATATATTTAAGCAGTATAAATCACATTTGGCATGTTTTTTCTTCACTCACACATTTTTTAAACTTTAAGCAAATAATGCACATTCAACTGATCTGCTTTTCTTTTAGGCTTCTTTGCAGTGTGAAAATCAAATGGAATACTCCAGTACTTGTCAGGTTGATGAACTCTTAGGTTTTTCCTTAACTTAAGCTCACAGTTAAATGTAGATGTTTCTTCTGCTGAAAACAAAGTCAACCTGTGACTGCAAAGCAAGAAACTGGAATGTATGTGTAAGTCAAAGTCATGGAACATTTTTATATAATCCCCTATTTTTCTTGTTGTCACAACTTTCTTTGATGCATCATGGCAGAAATTGATGTATGTAAATTAACCTTTTGGTCAGTATTCCTACAGACCTGAGGAATGTCTGTCATTTTCAAACCGTCTGGGTTTTTCAAATCAATAACCGGTGTCCATAAAGCAAACATCTTAAGAGGCTTATACAACAACTGTCATTGGTTTACTTTAAAACAGCACCTCTGACTCATAAAGAGTACACTAACTATTTTATCAGCATTCAACCTTACATTCAAGGGGGAAGGGAGGAAAGCAGACTATGTACTATTAATAGAAGTTAAGTGGTTAACTTTCATTTGTGTTTTTGCAGGACTTTGTACAGTTCATATCCCTTGTCTGTGGGTTGTGGGCAAGGGTGCTGTTAAGGGAGAAGGCTAATAAAACTGTTATTGCTGCTATCTTTAACACACTGTGAAAGATCTGGGCCTTAAACAAACTAAACACTGAGCTTGCTGAGCTGAGTTTTTTCAAAATAATTTATATATTTTTTTATTTTCCTGACAGAAATTTCCAGGCATCTGGCCAGTCTTTCAGCAAAAAAAAAAAAAAATCATGAGTGCATTCTTCAAATTAATTATTTCTCATGAAATATGTCTATAATTTCATTCAGTGCAAAAATGTTTTTTTTTTTTTGTTTGGTTTTGTTTCAAGGATGTCCATGGTTAAATCATGCATAAACCTTTTTTGAGTTTATTTATTATGGAGATTTGAATTAGCTTTGATGTAGGCTTGCTGTGTACATAAACCATATGAAAAGATTAGCCTAGAAGAACTAAATCATTGACTGCAGGTCCACCCACCAAGGGAATGTAGTAATAGAATGTAGCCCTTTGCATAATAAGCTTCAAGAGCAGCAATGAACCAGCCTGGCATTTTTCAGTTGTAACTGTCCCCTATTACAAATCAGTGAAAGGCTTATGGATGGATGGATGGATGGATGGATGGATGGATGGATGGATGGATGGATGGATGGATGAGTGGGTGGGTGGGTCGGTGGATGGATGGATGGATGGATGGATGAGTGGGTGGGTGGGTCGGTGGATGGATGGATGGATGGATGGATGGGTGGGTGGGGGGGGGGGGGGGTGGATATTTTAGTTCTAAAACAGACTTTCAGTAGTCCCAATTTCCAGAAGTCACTTTATGAATGGATATTTGAATTTGAGTTCATGCTATTCAAAGTGAAAACAAAAACAAAGGAACAACGTTCATTAAGGTAGACATGGTTTCACAAAACCATGACCCTGACATAGTAAGTTAATGATAAGTCCTGAGTTAACCTTATGGCACATTTTCCACAAGGAGATAACACTCGGGGTTCTATGTGGAAAATGCACCTCAGCAGCGCATAAGTCAGGTCTGTCTAAATCCTGTGATATAATTTTTTTCCCAATATCTTCAATTGCACTCTGTAGATAAGGCTGTTGCCTGAGAAAATCTATCATATTAATTAGAAACTGAATGTGAAATGTATTTTGTTTTTGTTCAGTTGGGTCATCTTTATCCTGTCAAATGATTAAATAACTGTGATATATACATATACAAGATGTACTGTATATATTTACAATATTTTTATAATGGATAAATTAATAAATACATAAGGTAAAATATTTAAAGCAAAACATGAATCATTCATTGTTTAATCTCCCTTTTGCACCTACCAAGTGAATTAATGACATGTCATGGGTCAATCAAATGACAACTGCTATGTATCGCAAAACTAATAACTTGACATCATCTCTGCTCATTTGGTAAAACTTTTTGCATGCACTTTAGATAAGAGCATCTACTAAATGTAAATGTTCTGCATAATTACATAATATTCCTCAATGTTTTTGTATGCAGTTTATATTGAAGTATCAATTTGGAAATCTAGAAGCATTTTCAATATAGGCATGTCAAGCTTAAAGAATATGGCATATATTACTGCATGCAATATCTATTAGGTCTTCAGCTGATATTACACTAAAGGAGTAGGTAGCACACAAACCCTTTGACAAATGCACATTAACTTCCAGGGAAGATCTTAAATGGTTTTCCTTAATTGGCCTTAACGGCCATGGTACCAATTAATAATCAATGGTGTCAAGGGAACAAGGTCCTGTTTGTGTTTTAAGCAATAAATTACTGTATTATATTCATATTAATTCTAACTAGGTCTACTCTGTAATTGGCATGTTATTAAGCAAAGGCTTTTAGGCAGTATCAAGGTAATTCAATTAAAAAGAAAAATATAGATCCATCTCTGATAAACAAACAACCTACTGTGCTATGACAGCTACACAGTGATCGGTCAGGATACGTGTGTCTCATTATTGCTGGCCCACCTTCAGAATGAAAGAGCTTGCTCGGTAATATAGACTGCAACATACAGTCTAGGACTTCAGATAATTATAGTGCAGGGTCACCTCATTAATCTACTTATCTTTCTTCCTCTGCTTGGATAATCTCTAGTTTCTGACACTAATGGTAACCCCACCCTCCCATTTCCCCACATAGCAAAAATAACATACAGAGAAACTAGGCAGCACATCTAGCTTGACTTCCTTAGTTAAAATATTCAGTCTTTTTTGGAAATCCTAAGCCCCTCTCTGCTTATCTGTAAGTGAAATTTCCAGCCCCAGTCATGATAACTCTGAGGCCTTAAGATTAGGGGGGAAAGCCTTCAAAGGCTAACTAAGGAATCACTTACAAAACACGGCAACTGCAAAAGCATATTTTTATCTTGCTGTCGACAACTCACTGTGCCACCTTTCTTTTGTCACAATCTTGAAGAAGTGTGACAGCCACGTAGGTTTCGGCTGTTTGCATTAATATCTGTGTGCAAATGCCTAGTACAAGACAGCAAAAAAAATTAGAATTCCCAAGCAATGTTTTCACATGCTTCCTTCCAAAAAAAAAAAAAATGGACATTTTTCAAGAAGCAGCTGTGGGTATTCACAGTTTCTGCTGCATAGATATTCAGAAAGTGCTTAACATTCATCATTTTTAGCTGGATAATGGTCATTCTCTTTCAGTCACAATCGCAATGTAACGTGAGTATGAGATGTCCATGTCATTCTGTGCCAAGTCACAAAGGCTCCAACCACATCCCATCTGTAATCTAACAGGCAGAATGAAGCATGAAAGAGGAGTAAGACCCTCCTTCTGCTATCGAATGGTCTGTTCATGTACTAGCTTTACCATCTTATACATCCTTTACTTATAGGAGAGCATGACTGAATGGGCTAACTTCATCACTTTGCACCATTCACTAGAAAATACATATTCTTGCCTCAATGGAACTCAAAAGGTTTCTGATTTCTTTGCAACATGTTTTATGATCCTTGCATGAGATCTTTTGACATTTTTATATTTAGGCAAGTTTTACTGCAGTATTCTATTCCTAGCTAAGCCAACTTGTTTGGTTTTCTATTTAGCTCAACCAATGTCCAGATTTTCTCTCCCATTTTCACAAATGGAACCAAAAGATAAAACGTACCCCTGAGACTTTCCCTTGGTGCAACACAGGCGCTGTTACTACTGTATGGTAGCTTTGCAGGTAGCAATACTGTGTGGCACTACTGTATGGTAGCTTTGCCGGTAGCAATACTGTGTGGCACTACTGTATGGTAGCTTTGCAGGTAGCAATACTGTGTGGCCCTACTGTATGGTAGCTTTGCAGGTAGCAATACTGTGTGGCACTACTGTATGGTAGCTTTGCAGGTAGCAATACTGTGTGGCACTACTGTATGGTAGCTTTGCAGGTAGCAGTACTGTGTGGCACTACTGTATGGTAGCTTTGCAGGTAGCAGTACTGTGTGGCACTACTGTATGGTAGCTTTGCAGGTAGCAATACTGTGTGGCACTACTGTATGGTAGCTTTGCAGGTAGCAGTACTGTGTGGCACTACTGTATGGTAGCTTTGCAGGTAGCAATACTGTGTGGCACTACTGTATGGTAGCTTTGCAGGTAGCAGTACTGTGTGGCACTACTGTATGGTAGCTTTGCAGGTAGCAATACTGTGTGGCACTACTGTATGGTAGCTTTGCAGGTAGCAATACTGTGTGGCACTACTGTATGGTAGCTTTGCAGGTAGCAATACTGTGTGGCACTACTGTATGGTAGCTTTGCAGGTAGCAGTACTGTGTGGCACTACTGTATGGTAGCTTTGCAGGTAGCAATACTGTGTGGCACTACTGTATGGTAGCTTTGCAGGTAGCAATACTGTGTGGCACTACTGTATGGTAGCTTTGCAGGTAGCAATACTGTGTGGCACTACTGTATGGTAGCTTTGCAGGTAGCAATACTGTGTGGCACTACTGTATGGTAGCTTTGCAGGTAGCAATACTGTGTGGCACTACTGTATGGTAGCTTTGCAGGTAGCAATACTGTGTGGCACTACTGTATGGTAGCTTTGAAGGTAGCAATACTGTGTGGCACTACTGTATGGTAGCTTTGCAGGTAGCAATACTGTGTGGCACTACTGTATGGTAGCTTTGCAGGTAGCAATACTGTGTGGCACTACTGTATGGTAGCTTTGCAGGTAGCAATACTGTGTGGCACTACTGTATGGTAGCTTTGCAGGTAGCAATACTGTGTGGCACTACTGTATGGTAGCTTTGCAGGTAGCAATACTGTGTGGCACTACTGTATGGTAGCTTTGCAGGTAGCAATACTGTGTGGCACTACTGTATGGTAGCTTTGCAGGTAGCAATACTGTGTGGCAGCATTCAGACTGAACTCAGCAACATGAGTGGTGGAATGCAAATTTCTCATCATCCTCAGTTTCACAGCTCTGCTGCATGAGGCACTGTGCATGGGGCCAGTATAGAGCTATGATCTATCAAGTACACAATACCCCAAGGGGGCATAATTGTAGAAACCATTTAAATTGTCAGGGCTCTGACAGGAACTCATGGGGAACAGAGTAATATATACAATTGTTTATTTACAGCCAAGCCAAGTCCAAAATCCAAAATAAAGGCCAGGTACAGGCAATGGTCAAAACCAGGAAGGCAAGGCACCAGTAAAGAATCCAGATCCAATAACAAAAAAGACAAGCAAAAGCAGAACCAGGAAAAACAGGACAGTAAGGCAAAACACAATCCAAAAGCGAGGTCAAAAACCAGGCAGGGTAATACACAGGCAGACTAACTGGCAGGTACAAAACAGAAGAAAATCACTGAGACAAACTGGCAACAGCTACAGAAACACAAGGGGTTAAAATACAAGACTAAACAATTGAAAACAGGGAACAGGTGAGCAAACTGGCAGGTGAACACAGCAAGCAATCAGGTAATTAAGAATCAGGTTGTGAAACAATCAAGCAGGGAGATGGAAGGCTAAATAAACACAAGAGAGAAACAAATACAAGGCACAGAGAAGGGAGAAACATGTAAACAACAAAAATAAAGCAAAAAAAAAAAAAAAACAGCTTGGATGCTGGCATACTGACATAAATAGGCCCAAAAACAAGGTGCTGCCTATTTGACAAAGCAGATGGGTAGGCAGGACCAATTGGACCTTACACAAAATGGATCCCTATAAATATTTTTTGCATTCAGATTCAATAAATATCAATGTGTTTTTTAAACTCATTTTAGCAAACATTCGGAATTGAAGTTTACAAATGTGTGACATTCTCAGTGTGCACATGGTTAATGAAAAGAGGAACTTCACCACAAAGTGAGGCCAAAAAATACCACGAAAACCCAAATATTTCAGGAAAAATATACAGGGTCTGCTTCTAAGATGCTAATGAAACATTCTTAATGCAGATGTGGCAGATGGTTGGTCAGTAAAAACATTTCAGACCAAAAAGTGTCTAAACTGACATTAAGTACCAGAATGAAATATTTAGCTTGTGCTTAAACTGAAGCCATATAACTTAAATAACAATTAAATTGTAGACACCCAAATATTTATTTATTAGCAAAAATGGGTCTCAGAAGACTATGGTACACGGGCTGTTTCTGAGGTGAAAAATGAATCGCTATATTTTATATGAGATAGAAATCGGAGAGGGCTGGCAGGCCTGTGTGATTTACAGCCTCTGAGAGCGTTGGACTTTTTGGAAAAAGGGGGGTTGAAAGATTTATCATTTCCATGAACTTTTTACAAGAGGCTTTCTCCTCCAAAAACAACAACACAGGTATTTAACCTGCTCCATGTCAACTCCTCATGGAAAACAGACATTCTTCATTAGGGAGTAAGTGAACATTTGTTTATTTTCAAATTGCCTGAAATGACCAAACTATCTGGACTTTTTTTCAAATGGAAATGTCTCAAATGGAAGGTAGTTACATTCCGATACCTACCTGATGAATTAAGTTCATATGAAGGTTATGTGCTCTGAGTGTGAAGGCTGTTGTCCATTGTGTTGGGTGTAACTAGATCCCATGAGATTTTTGTAATTATGTTTTGTGTAAGTAAAGTATTTCATAGACTTGATGATGTTTTGTATTGGGGAAGCAATACAGTAAGCTGTAATATAATTAGAAGTCTATTGAGAATTGTGATTATAACAAGCAACTAAGTATACATGTATAATTGGATCATGAAACAATATTTTAAACAAATATATTTCATGCTTTGTGCTTAACAGAGGTTAACAACATTAAAGATACCAGAAGAAAAGAAGCACAGAGTATATCTAAATAGGTACTGACATGTACCCAAAAGAGTGAGTCTAAATGAACAAATAACTACATTTTGTGGTTGTAATGGGGGGGATGGTCTGTCTGTAATGTAAATGGTTATAACACAAAAATGGGACATAGCATTGAGGGATGTACCCGAATACAAATATGTTATTCGGAAAGCTCAGATAACACAATGGAAACTGATATTTCTTCTACCCAAATTTGCTCGTTACTATTCAGGAAAAAAGCCATGAGTGACATGCCTGTGCGTCAGCCAGTTATGTGTTTTCAAATTGATTCTTATCATTGTGGATGTCCACAAGATAAAAATGCCCATTCTGTTTGCAACATTGGTCTTTGATTTTACTAACTAGTCATTTTATTTAGTACGCATTATTGAAAAGTGATCGCTATATTCTATAGTCGCCACCACCGTGTCAGCGCAAAGCAGGCAGCGGGCTGAGAGCTGGCCGTTCCTGGCTATCACTCAGAGAAACTCTTGCATTGAGGAGTAGGAAGTGTCATGTGCAGGAGATGGAGCCTGGAGTGGCAGCTGGATTTCTTTCAACCCCCTGCAACCAATACATCAAAATTAAGCTTAAAACATGTAGTTTTTAGCTGTATGTATTAATTTCCTCCATTTAAAAGACCAAGTCGAAATGAAAAAAAAAATATTTTTACCTTGTATTTCAGTATATATTCAGTGTCAGTGAATATATGTGTGTCCCTCAGCTACCTTGGGAGGAGGGTGGCTCAGATAGTTTACAGTCTATCTAAACTTAGTGCAGTAGGGGAAAAATAAAATAAACAGGTAAAAAGTTCATGTAGTGTATTTCTGTTATGTAATTACTGTTGTGAAGTGGTAATACATGTTTCTCTGATGAACTGTAGTAACATTAACACATCAAGAAACGCATACGCAGCATCATTGGAATTTAAGATTATTCCCTTCAACTGAAGAATATTTTTCTATATATCTTTACTTTAAATAGTTTCTATTTTCAATACAAAACAGAATCTTTCCATTATTTAATATCCCCCAGTTAAAAGGTTCATAAAAATTTGTTTAGTTAAAAATAAAAATAAAAAATGGGAGAAAAAAAGAGAAGTACAGTTTGAGGATGTGGAAATATATTTCATAATTATATGCCGATATTAAATCAATTTCACGCATTGAAATAAAAAAGGCAAACAGTTCATAGATTAACTAATCCTCTAACACAGTTTTTATTTGATTCTCTGTCTGCTCATAAGTATTCTCTGCCATACAGTGAAACTAGACTTACCTCCACATAAATTGTGATTACAATGTCTACTTTTGACACAGTGGACTTCAGAGCTCTTGATGAACCTTACAGCAACCAACTGCTGTTTTGATGCTCTCCTGACCACCTGTTTAAAAAATGTCTTTAGTTGCATAGCAGAGGATGTGCTCCAGATAGTGAACAGCTCACTTCTATCAGGCACCTTTTCAAATTCACTGAAAACTGCAACTATTAAGTCCCTCCTGAAAAAGTGCAACCTAGATACTTATACTACACAGACCCATCTCAAATCTTCCCTTTATAAGAAAAAAATATTGAAAAAGTTGTTTTCACCCAACTCAGTAATTTTTAAATGTGAATAATCTTCTGAGACAGCCCTTATAAAAGGAAGGAATGACATTTGTCTATATACAGACTCAGGTAAAATATCAGTCGTAGCGCTGCTGGATCTCAGTGTGATATTTGACACTGTGGATCACAAAATACTTAGAGACAGACTTGAAACCTGGGTGGAGTTATCTGCCACAGTTTTAAATTTAATTTTATTTAAATTTTTATTTAAGTATAGTTTGGCTCATACTTAAACTGCACAGGGTATATAGTTACCGTTGGCAATCATGAGTTGGAATGGACAAACATGACATGTGGGGTCCCCCAGGGTTAAATTTTTAGGTCTTTGTTATTCAATCCTATGCTTCCACTGGGCCAAATCCTAACAGTAATATTTGTTATCATAGCTATGCAGACGATACACAGATTTAGCTCTTACATTGGATGACTACAGCCCTATACATTCATTGTATCAGTGCATTGAATACGTTAACAAAATTAGCACAGATTAGGACAAATAGCACAGATTCCAAACAAGATTTGGAAGAAAGAAACTTATTCATGCCTACATTTCCACAAGAGTGGACTACCGTAAGGGTCTGTGGGCTGCCCTTCCAAAATCACCATCAGACAATTACAGTACATTCAAAATGCTGCAACTAGAATGTTAACATGAACCAAGAGACGTCAGCACCTGTCATTAAATCTTTACACTGGCATCCTTTTAGCTATAGAATACACTGCTACTACTGCTACTAGTATACAAATCACTTAATGGACTAGGGCCAAAACACATTCCCCAAATGTGACTAGAATACAAACCCAGCAGTCACTAATAGAGATCAACCTACTAACAGTGCCTAGAGTTAAAATGAAACAAGGAGAAGTAGAGTTTAGCAATGTTTTATTTTTATTTTTACAAACAGCTGAAATCAACTTCTCAATGAGCTTAGATTTGCTCCAACTTTACCCATTTTTAAATCTAAGACAAATACTCTCTTCTTCTGTCATGCCTTTGATTAATCATCTGCACTACACTTTTAAATATTTTTTCATATATTATAACTTTATAATGTATTCCTTTTTATAATCTTATTTTTATGTATTCTGTATTCATTTTGTTGGGGAAGTGAGAATTTAATAAAAATAATGATTCTTCTTCAGAATCCAGTTGGTTCTAGCAATTAATGCCCTCGTTTAACGTCTGACACCCTGAATACCACACAAGTTATGCTAACTACCAAACCTCCTCACCTAACCAACGCTTAAAATGAGTTTATTGAATAGATTAATTACAATAATCAATAATTACTATTAAAAACATTAATTATTAATTAAATCCCAGAATTTGCAGTCTGGTGGATCAAAAATGTATACATACAAATGAAATACTTTAAATAGGTTTATTATACTAGACAAATTCAGAACCTAAAGGTGGGCAGATGACCATACAGGAAACAGAGCAGGGCAAATAACTAAAGGTTATTTCTGCAGGTTTCTCTCCTGAGACTTTTATCTGATCTTATCCTTTCTATCTAGATTTTAAACTTTTTATCTTCTTTTAATGATGTGTATTTTTTAATTAATCTGTTTTTATCATTTTTACCCATGTAGGGCATTGCATTTCTGTTCAAAATGCACTATACCAATAATTTTGCCTTGCATCCTACCATTTTTAGGCCTTGATGGAGCAGACTGTAGGTGGAGGAGCTCAGGCAATTTGTAGAGCCCTGACTTTCCCCTCATCCTCATGTGATGGTATCTGCAGGAGAAAAGTGATGACACTGTGTTAAGGACAGACGTCCCATTCGCCTTATCCTACTTTCTCAATCCTATTTATCCCATCGCATATTGTCTCTTCCTTTTACCAACAAAATTGTTCAAGGTTGCAGTCCAAAGCCAGAAGTTATCCATGGTGGAAATGAGGAAAAGGCCAGTCCAGAGGAACTAAACAGACAAGGCAAATAACCAAGCAACCACACCCTGCTTTCCACCATAACAAAGATCCATCAGACCTATCCCAGCATTTCTCAATCCTGCCATACTTAAAATATGGTTCTTAATCTCAGCTATGCAATTCAGAGTGCAAGGTGAAGATGCTTCTTCATTTCTCTGAATAACAACCACATGCACAAAAACAACTGTACATGTTTTAGATTTGATGAAAATCCACACAAACAGACTGTATTAATGAAAACCGGTCTATGTGAGTGGAGTGGAAGCAATTTCCACTCCCCACTCAAAGCTTTCTGTAATCTCTCTGTTCCTATTCCACTCCAGGTTTTCTATTTACCTCTCCTCTCTCACTCCCCGCACAAAGCATTCTGTAATCACTCCACTTCTACTCTGTTCTGGGTTTTGTATTTACTGCTCGTCTCTTGCTCCCCGTCACACGAGAGGAAACCTGCTCCAGGGTCTCTCCATAGCAAACTTTGCATTACAACCTAACAACATAGTCTACCAAATTGAAACCAACTTAGGAACTAAGGAACTATTTTGTATCATTAATTCCAGTTTCACAAAGGTATAAAATTGAGGTAACATGCATGCAAAATCCCTTTGTCATCCAGCACCATGAAGAAAACGAAAAAAGCAGTTCAGAACAGACAAATGGTTGCAGACCTTTATAAACCTTGTAATGGCGACAAGGAGATCCACAAAAGACTAAATATACCACCAACCACTGTCAGTGCCGTTGAAAACCTGACAGGTAGAGGATGCAAATGCATTTTTCCCCCCAGGTTAGGGAGGAGGATGGTTAGAGAAGCAAAAAACATCCCCAAGAATCACCGTGAAGGAAAACCACAGGCTATTTTGAATGGTTGTAAGAAGAAAGCCTTTTCTGACCCCATAACACAGAAACAAGCACTTACAGTCTGCCGAAAGTTAACTCTAATTATGACTGGACTAAGGTGCTGTGGTCAGATGAGACCAAAATGGAATGTTTTGGTCAGATAAATTGCGGGTTTACATTGATGGCTTCATGAATTCACTAATTTTGGCTGACGATCTGGTTTCCTCTGCCAGATGGCTAAGACTTGGCCATAGGTGGACTTTCCAGCAAGACATTCACCCATGAATGTTCTGCAATGACCATCTCTGTCATCAGACCTCAAGCTGATGGAAAACCTGTGGGCTTCCACCAAGGGGAATGGTCCAAAATCCAAATGTGTGCCTTGGCCTTGTCAGACAGTACAGGAAAAGACTACATACTGTTATCCTTGCCAAGGGTGGTTGCACTAAGTACTAAACCAGGGGTGCAAATAATTATGAAACCTTAATTTTGGTGAATTTGTATAATTAAATAAATGCATGGATTTACTTGGTTGCATTGGAACATTAATAAACTACAAAGTTTTTTGCACCTTTGCATTTTGAGTTTCTTGATAATGTTATTATTTATTTTTATTATATTTTTTGTGCATTTTTTGTTAATTTTATTGTATTTTTTGTGCATGTATTTTCTGGCACAGTGAGGGGTGCCAATAATTCTGGAGCCCACTGTATCTTGTTGTAGATATCATCTCACCGCACTCACATTCACAATCTCTATCATTTTCATTGTCTTTATGACAATAGTTGTCGAATTCCATCATTGTTTTCCACAGACACCATACTAATAAAAGTTTTAACAACTTTTACGTACACCAAATGACTTAGTGTTTACCCATTCAATTTTATTATGGGCCATTAACACTTGCTTTGCTTGTGAGATGTGAGCGATTTTGGAGGGAACATGGAGCAAGAGAGAACACCGAAGCTCATACTTTTTTAAAAAGCCTCTCCTCACTCAAGGCAAATTTTCACCACTCCGCTGCCACTCCACATGGCTCACATACTCTGGTCTGAACAGGGTTATTGGTTTTGTTAACAGAGGTAATCGACTCTTTTTAGCCAGAGATACGCAACATCAATGTCTCCAAAGACAGTACACAGTGGGGCAACTATTTAGTGAAGGAGAATACAATTAGGTTGGGTCAGCAGACAGGACCATTTCTCAAGGGCTACTTCTGGGGGGCTGTATTCAGATTTCATTGTTTTAACAGGAGAGATGTCAGCAACTGAGTCTTACTTTGCCTTAGATCCACCAAAACTGACTGGATATCAGGTTGTGTCTGGACTTTCAGGGGTGAAAAAATCAGTAGTCATGTGCATTTTGTGCCTAGTCTACCAGATTTCGAAAGGTCAAAGCCCGGCCGACTTCCGCATCAGTCTCCCACCGCTTCATTGAGTCCAGCACATTATTTGCCCTTCTGTCTTGGCACCATTGCACAAAATATCTCACTTCTCATTTTTTTTATTACAGCTGCTTTTTTCAACATGTGTTTCTCTGTCTTTAATTGGCTCCATTGAATGCACAGTTGCCATTGTGACTGCAATGCAAGTTTACAAATCAGACAAGATTATGCGCTACATACTCAGCTGGGCTCCAGTAGAATATAAGTGCAGGTGATGACTGGAGTAAGAAAGGTGGTAAGAATTAGTCAATAAACTAGTTAATGTCAGACATAAATGATGAAAAGCAAAACTACAAGTAATCAAAGGGAAAGATTGACAGCTACTTTACCAACCAGCTGGCTTATGTTGTAATGACAGACAGAAACTTCTCAACCTGTTTACTTAATTCTGATCCTATTAGGTAGTTGACTGTTTTAAATACTATATATTAATGTGCTCAAAACATGCCATGACCAAAACATGACCAATATGCAATATCACAATGCTATTGTTTCGATTAATCGCTGAAACTAAACTTTCCTTGATATATACTGGCCATTGAAGTTGATTAAGAAGACTATTTATGAGCTTGGTTGATTGATATCTAGGCTTGCAAGTTTTGCATAGTATTTATCTGATGTTATTGTTTATCTAAATGGGGTGGGAGAAGAAATTGATTCATTTACAAATCACAATTCTTGTGACAAAACATTCTGAAATCGTCGCACTGATGAAAACTCAATCCATTCATTTAAAAAAATTGTATTCCTAGTTGCATCAGGGTCAAAATGCTAATACAACAATAGTTAGCCTGTGTTTTTTGCCTAATTGCACACGGACAGATGGAATGCCCATTGTTGTTGATCAGAAAACATGAGAGAACACAGTGAACGTAAGTCCTCGGATTCATGCAACACCCTCTGAGTTTAAATCTAACATATGGACTCACTTTGGATTTTACAAAGTAAATGAACATTTGGATTTGAGCGCGGCAGGGGTGTAACAGTTCTCAGTTTTAAATCAAAATCACAGTTCATAAGTGGAGGGTCTCAGTTCACGGTTCATACAACTTCTTTTTCCTATTTATTTGTTTATTTATTGCACATGCACTGCACTTTGACATAACTGCCTCTAATCTTTTAAATGCTTTTGCAAAATGTTTTATTTAATTGCCAAAATATACAGTAACATTGAACGATAATACTTATAGAACCCAAATATCTTTATAGTATTGAATTGGGAGGTCTCAGGCAATTTCCACCCCTATTAAATGCTGCCCCTGGTTTTTGATGGAAATGTAATAGGAGTAGACTACATTTAACTACTTCTGATCAGTTCAGGTGTGCAGCTGTTGTTCATGCCTGAAATAAAGCTTTATAGGTATGGCTCAACATTTTTCCATGGCTCACAGTTTTAAAACCAAAAAAAAAATCCGAAAAAATTGTGAAATTGAATTGGGATATTTATAGAATCATGATATTTACAGAATTGCAATACCAATCAAACAGCACCTAGATATCGTGATAATATTGTATCAAGACGTCCCTGGTGATCCCTATTATCTTATGCTAATAATAAATATATAGTTCATTGAAATTGATTAATGTTATTCATTAATGAATTCTGCTGTTGTGTTACCCTTTCTATTTGGCATAATAAGAAGAACTATATGGATTACCACAAACCTGGTCTGAACTACCAGATCTTGTTGTTTTACCCTGTTTTCAGAAGAACCTCCTTTCTGAAGGCCAGTAGTTCATTTTCTGGATCACCCCTGCGCTAGCTGTTGCCCCATCGATTCAGACCTCCAGCTATATCCAGTAATTGTGCAGGCTGGGAGTCAAACAAGTGAATGCGACTCAGGACTCCCAGCTGCACCACAAACAGGTACCTTTACTGTGTTGGCCACCTGGGGGCCCAGGCTAATTAAAAATTTGCTGCCACTCTTTTGCTGCAGCTGCCTTGTTATTTTTTACCGAAAGATAAAGTCACAGTCCGCCTATCAAAACATTACTATTTCGTGAGTGAAAATGAGGAGTAACCAAATACATGTACAAAGCTCTGGGATTTTTTGACTCATTGCCATGGTGCATACTGTTTTCAATCAATCAATCAACAAGCACATTTCACAAACATTTGCCACAATACGCTTTACAGTAAGCCCTGGGCTGAACCCCCACAAAAGCAAGCCTGTGGCAACAATGGCAGGGAAAAACTCCCCATGTGCAGCAGATAGGAAGAAACCTTGGGATGAACCAGGCGTGAGAGGGAGAGCCTATCCTCCTCTGCCTGGCCCAGGGTATGAGTTTATGATGACCAACATGGTCAGTAAGTCCATTTAAAAAAAGTGCAGTCCTGGATTTGGGTGTCCGACTGTGGTTGTGCTGTAGGTCGGACGACGTCAATTGTGGAGACCAGTGGAGACCGAGCAGCACTTGAACAGAAGGCCTGACGGCGACAATGGCAGGGACTGGACAGCAGGCTTGGGGCAGAGCCCAGCCACAGTCAAGGTGAGACAACACCAAATGAGGCAGTTAAGAGAGTGAAGTGGGTAGCAGCAGTGACAGAGATCAGGGGTACTAAAAACTGATGACCCTGCCAGGAGCCTTCTATGGATGCATAGCTAGTGGGACAGAGATAGAGTATCAATGTAGTTATGAGAGAGGCGAGAAACCCACCCACAGAAGAGCCCACCCAAAGGAAGGAAGGGATCACAGCTGTTGAGAAGTGATAGAAAGGAAAGATTCCACCCCAGAATACTCTTATTCAGAAATTTAGACAAACCAGTTATGATGGCCAATATGGATCTACATTTGGGGTTACCAGTTAAAAGCGGAACAGGGCATGGTACGACCCTCTTTGTTCTTAGAAAGCCACAAGGTGCCCCCCAAATGTAGGATTCTTTGACAAACATGTCCAACCATAGGGGGCCATCACCTCTCTCTCTCCCTCTGGCTCCCTCCCCTTCTGGAGCATTTCTGTGTGTGTATGTGTGTGTGTGCGTGTCTGTGTGTGTACTTTAGGGTCATTTTCCCCTTCTACACCTTAATAATATACACCTTCTTCATATTTATCAAGTCACATGACAACAGGAGCATGTCTCAATATTACCGCTAACCCATCCATATGCAGAGCGGCCTATTCCTCTATGTGAACTCTCCTCCCTAAACTCGCATATGTTCATGTTTTGTGTCATTGTGATGCTCGTAAAGAGCTGATCAAAGAAATATTAATACTGAAGGGATGTCTTGTGGTTTTCAGTTGTTGAAGTTTCATTATAAGATTAAGTCCTGGATAAAACTTCAGGCACTTCCCCCCACCACAAAATTAGATATGTGAGGACCAAGGAGGAGGGGGAGTTGGGCCTAGAACGAGCCTCAGAGCCTTTCTTTGTCCGTTTGCTTGTCCTTCTGTTTAGTCTTCCTCTTTCAGTCCTTGCCCATGCTATCTGCCGTCCTATCTGCCGTCACCACTGGAACTATCACACCTTTGGGATTTACTTTGCTTTTTGGTTTGGCTTGCAGGTGGGAATAGCTCCTTTGTTATTCCTCAGGAGAGACAAGCACTGGCCGGGTAATCTTCAGTTCATACATCTGTGATCCTGAATATTCTTGTTTGTCCTTGTTTAGGGTTGTAATCATCAAACAAACATTGTAAACTATATCATTAACAAGTTTATATATATTAACGTAAAAATTTGATCCACCAGACTGCTCATTTCTATAAACGAACCAGGTTATTTAATTGGTTAATATTTTTAATTATTTAAGTAAACCAATTTTAACTTATTACCTGTTGGTTAATTGAAGAGTTTTTGTAGTAAGTGTCACTTGTGTTCGGTATTCAGAGGGCCAAATTTTAAACAAGGGCTTTAATTATTAGATTTCCTTCAATTCAGAGAATCGTTATTTTTGTTAAATCCTTCCTTGCCCAACAGAAATAATTAAATTATTAATTTATAAATAAATCAATGTGTCAATAGGCCAAATGTCAAAAATCATGACATGATATACCAACCATTGAAAAAATGTGAAAGGAGGAATAGTGGTGTTCACTCAAATCTGACTGACAACGATGGACAATTTGGATAGAACAATACACCCTCAAAGTGTACCACGGTACTGATGCTACAAATCTGTGTCCACGTCTCAACAGATGATGGTCATGATGGTCTCAAAGCTGATGTTTATGCTGTTGCCATTCAGAAATCTCTTGTAACTGAGGCCAGTGTACAACAATGCATAACCTGGTGTAATAAGCTCAAAACATCATGACATCGACGTACAGATAAAATACGGTCTGCTCATGTTTACGGCACAGCCAAAGTAAGCCTTAAATCCATGCTGCCTATTTCCAAATGTGAGTCAGGAATGGTAGATTTGTTTTAGTGTGGGCAATAATCGTAAGGTAACTCTACATGGTACAGTTGGTACAGTTGTGCACTTCCTCAAGATGATCACACCGTTGTACACACTGCTGAACAGATTAAAGTATAGTTTCATGAACACCAGAATGAACTCCCTCCATGGCTGCCCCATCACCAGACCTAAACAATATTGAGCCCCTATGTAGAGTTCAGACTGGATTTCCACCTCCCTCACCGCTCAAGGAATTGGAAGCTTTCCTTCTTGAAAAATGGTCAAATATCAGACTAGAAACAGATTAAAACAGATTCTTATTAGTTGCAAAATATGCAGAGTTTGTTTGATGTTTCTATTTTTTTGTCTACACCCTTTATTTTGTATTTATTTCTTTATTATTTACTACCCCTCTCTACTGCTGCAGTCCCATGTGTTGGAGAAACACAGCAAACTTATGTCTAAAATCAGTTTGACTTTTTCAATGACAAAATTAAAAGCCAAATGATAGTACTTATGACCTCATGATGGTAACCATAGCAGTTCCATGCTGTCCACGAAGTTATGATGTCTCTACCCACCGAGCAATGTCCTTCCATGTGACAGTGGGTATTGCATCCACACAATCCTTCTCTCAGTGTCCTTTGTAAGTTGTGCACAGATCTTGGCAAGACAAAGTTTTGACTGAACCCTTTTGTGTGAGAAGGGGGGAAAGGGGACACAACAGCGACCATATGTTCAATGTGACCCTCATTATTCTCAATTAGGGCAGCCATCCATGGAATGGTCTTGCTGATAACAGCCCATAACACCTTCGGTGAAATGGCGTGCGGTCCTCCAGTGGGAAGGGTTTTTTCCTGGGTTCTGGAGTCCTTACAGCACAGTGTGGGTACAGGCTCATCTGTGGGACGTCTGGATGGATGGCTTGATTGAAAATAATGGGGTCACATTGAACACACAATGTAGGGCTAACCTTTTGCCTAGACGTTAATGATATTATGAATCTGGCAGAGCCATTTTTCTTTTCCATTGCACATATTATTAAAAACAATATTTTTGCAGGGAGCCCATATTGCTTAATCTCTTTGTTTCCTCTTTTCATTAATAATTAGTTATATTAATGGTATGAAAGGTGGCCACCAGGTTACAAATGAAGACCTGAATTGCAGAATAAGGGGTGTAGAGACAATGTGGTTTCATTGTAGCACTGAGTTGAATGTGCTGTAATATTTCTGTATTGGTGCTGAAAAAACACCAAACAGCTTCTACACATATCTAGAAGATAAGCTTTTTAAAGCCAAATTTCACTCATAAAATGTTGATGGTCAGCTTGCTTGTTCATTGTGGGAAATAAAGGTCTGTGTGAGTTTTTGAGTAATGATGCATTAAATATACAGGCATCTAAGCCAATCTTTCATAGGCATAGGCCCCTGTTTACCCAGGGATCTCCTACACAATTAGACACGTTTTCCTCTTCTTGTACAGGAGAAGATACTTTACTGGACAGTTTCATTTTATTTTTGACTAAAATTCATCATGATGAAAAATAACCTTAGCTTGCTGAAATTCAGATGAATTAATAAAATTCACAATAGTCTGGTCAAGATTCTGGCCTGGTTTCAGTGAACATTCAAACTAAGCAAGTCTTCACAATTACAGATTTCAACTGTGTCAGAAATGTGCCTATAGAGTGACAATTTTGGCCTGCTCCAGTCCTACATTAATCCTGGGTTACAAAATTATTAATTCTTTCATTTCTCCATCCAGATGAAAAGTAAACGTTAGCTTTAAAGCATTTCTTTTAATCAGTTTTATAAATTTAAAATATTTTCAGTGAATCATTTCTGTCCTGACTGCAGGTAATGGAGGGTATAGAATATTTTCATGTCACCACCTGAGAATAAGATCCACACGCATAGAAAAAAGTGCTTTTTAGCACCTTTAAATGTTTTTCATTTGTCCTGCTGGGGGAACCCTTAAAATCCATACCAAAGAAGAACCTTTAAGGATTCAAATGAAAAGCCGTTAGAGGTGCGAAGAACCCTTTTAGAACCCTTTTTTCCAAGAGTGCATTCTTTTCTGGATGATGCTATCAACAAATTGTACAATGTAGAGGGGTGTCTTTAATGTGATTTCTCAGATGTGGATTCAGTCATAAAAAAGGTGGCAGAGGCTGCTTCTACTGCAGCTGAGCTCTCACCGGACTTTTCTTAACAGGACAGCATCATCATCCCCAAGCAGGAAGCGGGGGTGATTCTTCTGGTTATAAATGCAATAGCAGAGTCCTGTGTAATTAGACATGTCTCAGAAAAAAAAAAAAACTTTCTTATATCCACTGAACTGTAAAGATTACTGCCATGTAATTTTGCTCCACATGGTAGTGTAACCATTCCGAAATTACAGTTTTTTTAAATGTACATGCAAAATGGCAAAATGGAGGGAGAGAAAAAAAGCATGAGAGAAAAAAATTGATCTTCTAGTATTTGTTTCTGAAAAGCACATTTTGCATTAAAACATATATTTAACAGTTTTAATGACCCCATTTTAGTATTTGGTTTCATTATTAATGAAAATGTATTTATCACATACCTTTTAAAATTTCGACATCAAAAAGAGTGGATGTAATTTAATATTTCAGGTGTGCAGTAGGTAATCTGTGGAGAAGAATCCCACTCCAAAAATTTACTTTCGCATTAATAATAATTAAAATCACATTATTCTTCTCAATTTTTCATTTGCCCTGTATTTACATGTGATCAGCATCTCCTGTGACACCTATGACAGTTTATAAGTACTTTTTTGTAACATTTTTTGTAGTTCCATGTTAAAAGGGCATGTGATACCAGTATTTCACTTTTTTATTCAGGAGCATTTTGAAGTAGTACAGATTAAAGTCTAAACAAAATATAATGCATTTATATGCAATAATATAAAAATTGAAATATACAATGATATTGTTAATTGCCCAGGTAATGAACATTTTTCGATTATTTTCTGATATCACCATGGTTTCTGTATCATTTTCCTTGCTTTCTGTATTGATACGTAGCTGCCAATCAGTTCTGAAGAAAAATTCTGAAAAAAATGCAACTCACTCAGTTGCTTACTCAGTTAACTTGTACAATAAAGAAGTCTAACTGAACAAAAACAACATTGATTGTTTGTTTCAGACAACAGGGAAAAAACTGTGATAAAGTCCTTGAACACCTGGTTGACCACTGCTGCATGCAGGCAATATACTAACACTTGTGGTTGATTACACATCAAGAGAATTAAAAAGGTGTGTCCTGAATAACACCAATGCCATACCCTTCCATAATAACCCAGCTCTTTTGTACATGTAAAAAGAACAAGACCATACAAGTTTGAAATTGATGAGCGCACTGCTACAAGTTCACGGCTTTGACCTACAGGGCATTTAATCCTTTGACATCCAGTTTATTTTTCTAAAGTCACAGCTTGATATTCTAGCACTTAATTTAAGAGTGCAGTTAAATCACAGAAGCTATAATATGTCAAGTGATCCCACTGGTGGGGTGGGGTAGGGGGGGAAAACAGTAAGTAATGAAAAAGCTATGATTGCTTTTCTGTCCCTCCAAATGACAGTTATCACCTCAATGACCTGCTCCGGGCTGGCCCATCTAGAAATGACACACCAAGGCATAACGTAACCTAACAGGGTAGTTACAAAAATCAATACAAAACCCATTTCGAAGATACTCAGTGTGTGAGAGTGGCCCACTGTAACATTCATTTATTGAATAGGCCTGAGGAGGAAAAAAAAACAACAACTTTTCTGATATACACATTACCTCCCAAGCAAAGGAATCTGTAGGTAAGCAATAATTGTATTCTCAATCTATTACTTTAGTCTTAGCTCTCTCACTCACTCTCTCTCTTTCTCCCTCTCTCTCTGTCTTGTTTTCTCTTTCTTGTACACACATACTGATACTTTTTATCTGTATTTCCTTACGATTTCTGCTGTAACTTAATTAATTCCTCCGCATTCGGATACCATTTACAAAACCAAATATTGCCTATTTCTGATAATGGCCAGGACTTTCTCTCTGTCTGTTGGCATCTTTTATGGAGATCAATATAGGCTTCACTGACATCGGCGATGAACACACATGTACTTGAAAGTCCAGCTGTTCCACTGTCTAGTCTTGTAGACCAACCCCCCCTCAACACCCTATCCTCCAACATATCCATATATTATCCCCTTTGATTTGTTGTCAATACACAATCACGAGAATACGTCTGATCTAGCAAGCACAATGACACCAAGGAGTGTAAAAACAGACGGATGATCTGGAGAGACATCAATCAGAAAAGTCATGTCACTTCGCCTGATGAAATATCTCAGCTTCCACAAGCCAAAATTTATAGACGGCAACAAACGTGCGGAAGTGCTCACGCGGAGCAGGGGTCAATACCTGCCGCTCCAGCTCTCCACTGGCATCTGCTGCTGGTATCTGCAATATATTTCATAAAGCAAAACCATGAAATTTACCCTTCAGTTTAACACAAAGTATTATTTCATTCATAATATAGTACATGCAGTCAATGTCTCTACCAGAAGGATATTTTCTAGCAGAAATAGGCCTTGTCTATTGGTATCTTCATTTTTCATCATTTTTATTCTTTTTATTTATTGTTATGGTCAAGCCATTTTAAAGAAAAATAAGAAATCAGGACATAAAGTATGGCTTGTAAATAGCAATGATACATATAGAACATTTTAACTCTGGGTAATTTTTTTTTGATATTTCCAGTCATGTTTTTCAGGTTCAAGTGAAGGTTTGTGAACAGGTAAGTCTCCATGATCTCTCTCCATCATGGCAGATACTGCTGTCACCTTACAGATTTTCAAGTGGATAGTGGATAGACCTTTGCCCTTATGAAAACTGATTTATGGATTTAGAATTGTCCCATATAGAAGGTGGAAATATGCTCTTAACAAGCACTGTCTCACAATGTAAAAGCATGAGTGGCCCTCCCTGTGTAGCACGGTTGCATTAAATAGCATTCTAGATGAAAGGATTTTCTATTCCAACATGCAGACACAAGCACCTCCCCCACCACTATGCACACACACACACACACACACACACACACACACACATGCAACATGCATGCACTCCCCCATACACACACTCATACCCACATGCACCCACAATATGCACACAAACACGCTCACACCACCCTCTCAACCAAACACCCGTACAGACAAAGCGAATGTTTTGCCGCATTTTTCTTGAAGCTCTCAGTGGCAGGAAGAAACAACAGTAATTCAAAGTAATCAAAAGGAGTGCGTTACAGAGGCAACATCCCCGGTGAACAGACTAGCAATCAGTGGATTTAATGCATTTTTGATGTATATTTAAGGCTTTGACACTGGGCCACAGATGTACATGTGTTGTGTTTTTATATTGCAAAAGATATGGCTTGTGATAACCTATTACAGCACATCATCAGCTTCAAATTCCTAACCTCAGACAGGAAAAATTCCATCACGCTCTGACTCCGAAGATGTAATATAGAAACAAATTATGGCTGGAATTGAAAAGTCACAGGCTTATTCTGTCTTAATAAATCCCTGCCAAAAGGCTAAGTGCGAAAGTAGAGATACTCTCCCCATGCTTTTACTGTATTATCATCTCTGACATCTACAGAGCTCTGCCTCAGACTGGCTGCAGTCCTTCCCTATGGCTGTGTGTATTTTCAGATATCTATATGGATAACAAGCAGATGACCAAAGGAAGCAGGAAAATTCTGAAAAAAGTAAAAGGAAGTGTGACATTAGCTCATTGAGCAAACTAGGGATCTTTTGTTTTTCTTCCCTTTTTTATTTACTTTAGATATATCATATACTTTTTCAGATATATCATATATAGTACTGTAGTAATATTGTATTATAATCCAATGTTGATACCTACACTAAGCATGTTACCAGGACATTTTTGTGTTTTGTGACCATGCCTGCATGAGTGTGTATCAGTCTATACCTAAAGCAAAAGCCTGTGTATTCACTTTTCAGAATAATTTTTTGTCTTTTTAGTATTCACATTAGTTAGCTAGATGAGTCAGCCACCTTTGAATAAATGTTAATTCTATTTTAATTTGGCAACAATGAAATGGGAAAAGCTGACTATTCAAGCTCACCAATTATTAGTTACTTATATCAGAGATACTTAAACATGAATCCATGTTGGCGCTGCAGTGTGGTGCAGTATCTAGAGAAACTGAAATTGTACCCAGAGAATTGTTCATTTCAGTCCTGTGTGGAATCCCTTGCTATAGCATTTCATAACTACTGTAATATAAGGCTGTCAATTGATCCCAAAAATGCAGTTTGAATATTCATTGTTTATTATTGAATCATTTTTAAACAGCAGGGCTTAAACCATGACAAGGTGGTGCAACTCGGTTCCAAAGAGAAGACAAGAGGCCGTCAACTGCCCTGAACTAGTTTATTGTCGTTGAAATTCACTGCCCTTGGTGGATTATTCTGTTTATACCACAGTTATGTGAGAAATAATTGAGCAACCAATTAGTTATAAGTAAAAGTACTGTTGTTATGTATGTAGATATTCACCAAATATAGCTATTCCCTTGCTAAATAAATTGAATGTATCCATTTTTCACAATTTGTAGCTATTTTGATATTTGCAGTTTGGAAAATCATTAAAATATAGTGAATTTATGTTTTTGTTTTTTTTTTATGTAGATACGTGCATATCAACTGAACTTGTAACATAACTACAATTTAGTTAATGTTAACTATGCAGTGTCCATTAACTATCTTGAATTGCTGAACATTAACATTAAGGTTACAGTGTCAATCATTGTTACCATAGTTTAAGTATGTGGGAATTATGCATGGGGATCACAATTTAGATCAAATGAGGGATATGGTACACTGGTCATTTCAACAATTGTTCTTGCTGTAATGTACAAGAATTCATTAAAGCCAAATGTGTTGATATACAGGCCATTTTGAGCAGGTTAGCTGTCATAACTTTTACAGTCTCCATATTGCCAAAAAGATTGCATGTGATTTCTGAGATGGGAAAAGGACTAGTTCACACTTTCACAGGTGTGAAAGCATGCAAGTAAAAATGGCAGTGTTTTCAACACTATTTTTTACATATGAATGGACCTACTTTGTGATTTGAATTAGGTTCAAATTGTGAAATTCATTATGAACATCCAAATGCAATGCACCATACTGTACTATAACCTGAAATTGAGTTCCCAATAGGGGATGAGATAAAGTGCCATTCCTAATACACATTACACTATATCACTCATTCACACCAACACCAACCTTGTTTTCAATAGCAAGCTGGCAAAGCAGCTCGTTCCATCTAGCTAAGAGCTTTGTTACACATTTAACAGCATACAACTCCAGCGCTGGCACAGCCCTGGCACAAATCAGCCATAAAATTGCTGTGGTCATTTGTCCAAATGTCTGCCGCAAACAGACAGTGCATAGCACACACAATTTGCTGTAGGTGCATTAGCATGCCAGCAGCAGAGCGTCCATGCTTGCACTGTTAAGCAAGAGGTAAAGTTCAAAATAAACTCAATTATCCATAATGGCAATTTTTCCCTCATTTGAGACAGTTCCTCATACTGATTAGAACAAGTGACACCATGGTTCTCAGTATATGGTGGTGGAAAACATGTATAGGACTTGTTTTGGAAGACAATGAAGTTCCTCCATAAGTTGAGCATGAGGTATTATTTTGATTGAATTCACAAAAGAAGTCCAGCCCTGTTCTACAGAAAGAAATACTGAACTAATTAAAGGCTTGTACAGTGACCTGGCGTCACTTCACACTGATCTTTCCTGACACACTGCCTCTCGTCTTCTGTGTTAAAGATTTCTATCATCGTTCCAAATTATTCTTTACACTCTTTAGAAATTCTAATTGAAATCTTTTTGCAGCTATTCTACTTGCATAATTTTGAAGTCGACTTTCTGGTGTTTGATAAAACTGATGTAGTGTCAGGTTTTCTGACATTAAATACCTCATTGAACTTGCTTGGAATAGTCTGGAACACTGACCTCTTGACCTGGCTGAATTCCCAGACGATGGCCTGGCTGAAAGGAATATAAACGTCTTCTGCCAGAGCTCTTAGTTAAGGTAGAAGGGGAGCATCAATTATTAATTACTATATGACAGAACTTTCATATGCATTACTGGAATAAAACCATGAAATAATTCATTTTTGAGAGACCAAAGTATTTTTAAAATGGGCTGCTGAAACCAGTGATTCTGAGGCCAAACTAAAGCAATTAGTGTTTTATCTAGGGCCATGCTGCACACTGCTGGATAACTACATCAAATCTTACAATCTTCACAATGATTTGAAAAGCCTTATTCCCTACTGTATCACATCCTAGAGGATGAATAAGCAGCCCTCTCTTCCTCCGCTGCTTCCCAATTCAGAAGCTAGAGATGCACAGAGAAAGAGAGTGACAAGAAAGTGAAAAGACAGGAGGATTTAACAGTTTGTCAATGATACATCCCACCACCTAAGTACAGCCAAAGCAAATCTTAAACAAGGCCATATTCAAACAGACATGTAAATGACAGCATTCACTGAATGAGCAGCGTTTTGGCCCTTCATCTCGTCACACATCTGGGCTTGTCCATGTACCCACCCTTGTTAGCCTCTGGGCCCAGTGGAGGCCCCCAGTGCAGTGTTGTGTTGGACCACTGCAGATACCCACTGTGTTACTGTGTGTGTGTCCAATACAAACCTACCCCTCCCCACCCCCTGGTGAATTTCTGCACAGGCCTAGTGCAGACCCCTGGTGCATTGCTGCACAGGCCTAGTGTAGACCCCTGGTGCATTTCTGCACAGGCCTAGTGCAGACCCCTGGTGCATTGCTGCACAGGCCTAGTGTAGACCCCTGGTGCATTTCTGCACAGGCCTAGTGCAGACCCCTGGTGCATTGCTGCACAGGCCTAGTGCAGACCCCTGGTGCATTTCTGCACAGGCCTAGTGCAGACCCCTGGTGCATTGCTGCACAGGCCTAGTGCAGACCCCTGGTGCATTTCTGCACAGGCCTAGTGCAGACCCCTGGTGCATTGCTGCATGGGCCCTAGCAGTTCACAGGAGGTCAAGGCCATCAGTCACACCAAGGCCTGAGGGTGGCCATATACCCTCTCCTTTATGGGCGAATAAAGAAGCTGAAGTGCTGAACCGTGCCTGATTATCTGCGCTAATATGCTATTTGTGACTAATTTCAGAGCCGCTAAGTCACAGGTGACACCCCGGTCCTATAAATCAACCCACCTACCGCCTCCCCCCCCCCCCCCCCCAACCCCACCCCACCCCACCGCCACCTACCTCCCGGGGCCAGAACGTAGCCCAGCTGTGAATATTCAGAGCTGTTTAGGGTGACAGGCTAGATATAAAAGTAATGGATGGAACTAAGAAAACAATGCAGGTCAGGCTGACAAGTGAACCTGAGCAAGGACTGTTTTTTTCTCTCTCGCTCGCTTACTCTGCTTTGGTTTTATAATTATTATGTGCCTGCAGTGGTAGTATTATTTCTTCTCTGTCCAGAAAACTTTTCTCTTGTTCTTAGGTGTTTCTTTGAATTTTTTTTTTTACATTTACAATTTGAGTGTATCTCATGCATAATCATGGGTTAACGTTTCACCAAATTGAGTAAGTGAACGTTAATGGCTAACCAACTGCCGGTTGTTCCTGATGGCTGGATGGCATGCCCTTGGTGTGGAACACATAGTTCTGAAGGATCTGTTTTAAAAAAGGAGACTTTTGAACTTAGCCACAGTATTTTAAATTGTGGAAATAATTTCAAGTTTTTATCCGTTTGAGAAGAGGGTATCCACTTTTCCTCAAAAGAAGTGTTTCTGAGTAATTACTTAAATTCTGTATCACATAAATTCTGGTTTAAACACATGTAAATCATCATTAATATAATGATAAAAATGCTCTTATCAATATAAGGCAAAAAAGCCCAATATTTTGTGACATCACATGACTTTGATTGAATTACACTCAGGCCACTTGAAAGCCTAAAAGCTAAAGGGAAGGCACTTCAGAGAACAGACGACTGTGGGTATTTTTATTCCTGTTTAAATGTGTCAAGAGTTCTCTGTTTCAACTACTTTTCTATTATCCCCCCAAATGCTGTTTTCTTGACCCCCTGGTTGAGTTTTGACAGACAGAGAGCGCAAGGTTGCCTTGCTAATATGGACGATGTGCAGGCCTGTGAGGAGGGGGAGGGGAAGGGGAAGGGGAAGGGGGGGTGCCCATCTGGGACTAGGGCCCGGGAGTTAACAGAGAGGGCTGGAGGGGAATACTGTCAGCCTGGAGGACAGCGCAGCCAGCACAGAGGTCGCACACGCACAAGACACCGAGTGTCATGGGGGGGGAGGGTGGGGGGAGATGTGGGGTTTCGGCAGAGGAGCTGATAACATCGTCCCCTTTACAGGGAGGTGGGAGAGAAGGTCCGGGGGCCAGGTCCATCGCTTTAAAGCTGAAAGAATTATACACCGTGCACACGCTCACACCCACAGCTGGGGCGTGGGGGGGGAGGGGGGCTAGTGGGATCTCGATTGTGTGATCAACGGCTTCCTGGTCAGCTTTCATTCAGAGTGTTCTTCAAAAATAAAAAAAACAGATACTCAGCACTATATTAACTGAAATGTTATTTTCTCTCTCTTTCTCTGAAAAACTCAATCGTTCACTGATCATTCATAGGAAGCCTGGGAAAATAGGAAATGGCAGCTCGTAAACAACTAGGTTTCACACAATTAAACACCAGAGGTTAAAGAATAGTCAAAATAATAGTATGCAGGCTCTCGGCTTGGTAAATGAGTGTAAAATGCTCTTCCCTGCAGCCAAATTCGATGCCCTCTGTGGATCTTTTGAAATCATAGACAGTCCTCTCCCGTATGGTAATGAAATGCAAAGTGGTGTGCAAATATCCCCCCTTCCCGCCTTCTTCCTTGGAGGAGACCTCAGAAATGTGGGCCATATCACCAACCACAAACATATCCTGTTTAAAGCACATTAAAACCATTAGAAATCAGGAACCCACACCCTGGCAATTATTATACCTCTTTATAAGTCAGGTCTACTAGAGCAGCAAGGTACCAGTGCTCAATGTCAATTTTTCTGGGTGACAAATATATAAAGGTCAAAGTCCCTTCTCCAAGGGAATAAGAAAGACTCAGTGGTGCTAAATGATGTGTATCTTAGAGAAATCCACACTGTTCCCCCGTCCTAAGTCTGTACTGCCACCTTCAGGCTTGGGTATGTACCAGTTGATGGAGAGATATCACACTTTAGTAAAAGTACAGATGTCGCTCTTGTATAAATGCAGTGCAAATGCCTCAGATAGGATCTGCTCTGCAATCGGTCTGGCACTTTACAGACCTTTTATTTCTACTTTGTACAATATCCTTGTTTGGAGTTTTGGCTTTTATGCAAGAGTGTATATTCTGAAAAGGGTACTTGAATCAGTTTTCATTCATGATGTATGAACATGCTAATTATGATATAAAATGTACAGAACCCTCACAATGTATCTGAAAAACAAATACATAGCATTTTATATTGAAAATGGTATTCATAACGCAAAGGTTAGATTTTATTTACATTTTATGTGGTTGTTCTCTGTGGTCTGTGCCACAACAAAAACCCAGCTATTTTTGTTTTGCTTTACAAAATCCAGAATTATTTAAAGGTAATATGTTTGTTAAAAATTCCACAGTTTTTCATTGTAGTCAGCCTGTTTTCTGGCTTAAATTTGTTGCAGTTGTGCAAGTTTAATTTTATGAAAAATATTCTCATGTATAAATGTAGTCAATCATGTGCTGAAATACCAAAACAATCTACCAATTCTGCCAGTGTGACCACTGTACACATCAATGTTCTTTAATGAGCCAATTCTGCCAGTGTGACCACTGTACACATCAATGTTCTTTAATGAGCCAATTCTGCCAGTGTGACCACTGTACACATCAATGTTCTTTAATGAGCCAATTCTGCCAGTGTGACCACTGTACACATCAATGTTCTTTAATGAGCCAATTCTGCCAGTGTGACCACTGTACACATCAATGTTCTTTAATGAGCCAATTCTGCCAGTGTGACCACTGTACACATCAATGTTCTTTAATGAGAGCGCAGTGTATCGTGGAGGCATTAGGTGGACTCAGAGTCTGTCATGAAGTGACTTTGTGAATATAAAGGTCCATTTCAATGGCTAACTACGACAGTCACTGCAATATTTCTCTAGGTTGGAAAACTGCATCTGTCTGAAATAACACTTGATATCAGTTAACTGTGGTCATTTTGGCAGGAAAGGTGGAATTTGTCTGGCACCCCTGTGAGTTTCACATTGTATATCAGTCAACTACCATTGTAAATAAAATACCTATCATTTTTAAATTGATACATTTACAAGTTTATAAATTTATGGAAAGGGCAGTCTTGCTTAAAAGTAATATTTTACTCATTTGAAAGAAAATACATTGCATGCTTTTATTAGATGTTTAAAAAGATTTTTGTTCCACTTCAAACAAAATACTAAGTGAAACGTTAGCACTTTTTAGTTTTTCATTTATTGATTGATTGTTTGGGCCAAAGTCATTGTTAGATTGATCATTTCTCACATTTTCTTATGTGTGTATGTTTGTGTCTGTAGTCCTTTAATGTACCATGACAGTCTTATCAAAAATTCTTTGCATGCATTTTGACAGAGATTTGAAATGTTTTGGCTATGTTGGTGATATTGATATTTTTGTAGCCAAATACAAGATTACATAATTGTTGTTGTCATGTACAAGAATGATAATGGAAGAGAGCCACCAGGAAGATACTATTGTTCAGTTTGGACAAATGCCCCCATTACATCTCCCCATTTAACAAGTAACATGGTGGCCATCTCTGGTCATGATATGAGTTATGAGTATTCATATCAGTGTGTGTACAACCCTGTGAATTATGATGTATATAACTATTATCCAACAGTGTTCTTCCATAGATAATTCAGTATGTTGAATCAGATGGCAATCACCCTTTTAATTATGACTTGGCATTACAACTAAATGTATAAATGATACAGATTCACATCTATCCTGTAGCAACATAATTATTTCCCTTTTTCTTGCATGCAAAGAAATGGCAATAGAATAAAATAATGTATTTATTATTATTATTATTATTATTATTATTATTATTATTATTATTTATTGTATTTAAAAAATAACACAAAAGTATCACTTCAGCACACTGAACTGGCAAACCTGAATGTCAACATATATTGTAAAGAGAAAGAAAGCAATCTGACCTCGGTGATGAAATACTGAATATGAAAGCTCTAATGCTCAAATATGATAGCAAATATGGTTATGACACTTTAGAGATGTCACAAAATTAAGCAGAACTGAGCTGAAAGAAAGCAGTTAAATAATATCTGTTGCCTAACAATAAAACTGCTGTTGTCAAAATTTCAGTAAACAGTGAACTTTAAACTGACATTTGTACTGATGTGGTATGACTTAAAGCTAGACTGTAATTAAAGCACTCACCCAAGAAAAAGGTAATACTCTCTGTCATATTTTGACAAGGCCCCAAGCACCAAGTAAAGCAGAACAGATACATGCTTGGTAGCAGCGGGGAGAAGAATGACTCTGTGTTTGATTGCCAGATAGTGTAAAGGATCTCAGAGATTTTATTCTGTTGACAGCGACCCAGACCCCTGCGAGTGTTATTTCATTAATTCCTTGGTAAGAGAATGTTTTGGTTTTTCAGCTATTTATATATGCTTTTATTTCAATATGTGTATATTTATTTCATTTTTAGTAAATTTATCCATTCTAATTCCGGAACAATTTGATCACACATTGTATTACCATGCATTATTTATGAAAGGTTCACCTAATCATAGCATATGAGTGCTTGATGATGTATGGTTTTAAATATTATTTCCATATCTCACATATGCTTTTCTTTTCAGATGAACATGATCGTCTAAGGTTCACAAAACAGAGAAATGCAGTATAAACACACAGATCCACACAGTGTGTTAAAACATTAGCTTTCAACAGCATCTACACCAGTCACAAAGTCTGCTGTAGAAACTCCATATAAATATGACTGTTTTTGAATATTATTTTTATGTTCAGTATATATTATCTGATCAGGCAGCCCACACCCATAAACAAGATTCCCACATATAGAAAAATGAGAAAAGTCAGGAGCCCTATTTATCTTGGCAGGAGGGGAAAAATTATGGCTACATTTGCTATCTAAGACCCAGACGTAGACACACAATTTTTAATTTCCCCACGAACGTTGAAATATCAAAAAAAATACACATGTACTTCAGGTTTTCAGTGCCAGGGACTAAGAAGATTAACTAATCTTGTGAGGAAGCTACGTCAGATCCTTGGACACCATTATGGAAGAACATGGTATCATCTAAGTGTATTCACATTTTCCAGTGACCACTGCTTTTCTGCCTGTCTCTAGGTGAGAGTTACTTTTGTCTCCCCTGTATGAGGGTTGTGGTAAAAGCACTTGGTGTTTTAAGGGGCCACCATTGTGTTTCAGAAGTGCACCAACCCTTCTCTGCAGACAGAATTAGTGTTTTTCTTTTGGAACATAATTGCAACAACTGTGAGAACAAAATTATAGAGGTGCTAAACATATAACAGAGGTTTAAGGGAAATTTTAACCTGCTCTATGGGTGGTCTGGACACAATTGCATTGGCTGATTCACAAAGTTTAAATGAACAGATGCAATTTCAAACTTAGCCAAAGCTTTTTCACCTCATTGATACCTTGAGCAATGCGTTGAGGGCCTGTATTTAAGCAGACATTAAAATCTTGACTACTGAAATCATACTGAAAACAACAGTTTGTTGTGCCTTGCATTGTGATGTGTACAGCCCTGGACATACACCAGTATAAGGTTATTCATAAATACACATCCCCAACATGTAATTATAACTTTCAGAAAGATGATTTCCTTATATATCCAATCACAAGTCAGTTCTATACACAATGATTTAGCCTGGCATAATCTGTGAGTTGTCTGGTTTGGAGGATTTATCAATCAGCTGGCTACATTAAAAGGACTTCTTAATGAAAAGAAGTCTTTATGGGGATTATCCCACCACCTGTGAAGTGCCACCTGCTCACCCACCATAATTGGCAAGGATGGCACCATCACTATTGGCTTAAAGAAAGTGAGAAAGGACACAGGAGTGAGATGCCTGACCAGCAAAAGGCAATGGAGATGATGTCACTTTGTGTTTCTCTATCCAAAAAGACCCTTAATGACATCAAATGAGAATCCAACTTAAATGTTGCCAGTCTTGAGCTCCAAGACCTTGACAGGACCCAATACTCCGTCCTCCGGCTGCTGATATGATACATCGCGGTCTAATAAATACAGCTGTGAAGAATCTGCATTACATCTGTGTTTATTGTGTTTACCATTCAAGCTTAAAGACACAAGCCAGTACATTATTATTTCAGACATTAATTATTTATTTAAAAAAAAATACTACCTTAAACAAGGCATGAATCTGCACTGGTTAATCAATATTCAAATCAATACATAAAGCTTCAATGAAATCATTGTATTAATTATTCTTGCCTGAATGACTCTAACAAAAATTGATTTAAATTAGAAATAGTTTTTAAAAAATTTATAAATACAACATGAAATGTTGATGTGACATCTTAACATTGAAGTGCCCCAGAGCAAGAACTTTCTGTGTTGCAAGATTTTTTTTTCAATTTTTTTTTATTTTTTTGTGATTAGTGAGTGATGAGCTTGTACCAGGGTCATAACCCGCTGGACTTGAAAGTGATTACATCCTATGTGCCAACGGACTGGGTCTGTTGGCATGGTGAGCTTGTCACTCATTCTGTGGGGTGCCATGCCATGGTGTGCCAAGCCATACACCAAGGACAGCCTGCAAGAGTCTGCAGGCAGATTGACTGCAGTAACAGTTACACACAATGGGCTGTGGGACATAGTGACTTTCAGAAACCAATATGGTGAACTACATACAGAACTATGGATTTCTGTATATGTAATAAAATATCATCAATCATTTATGGAATGTTAGTGAGAAAGGTGCTACTTCCCTAAGGATAGCATATCATTTTACCCTGTGTAGCAGGTATCAATGAACACTGCGTTGTTTGTCAGCGTTAAAGCATTAAAAATTCATTATTAAATGAAGCTTATCTTGTTGCCCCCTTACAGCATGGAGCCCATCAAGGAGCACACCTCCAGAGAGACATGGCACATCTGAGGTTACCGAGTCACTTTTGTGAACTTTGTTAATTTTGGTTATTTTATTTTCCCAACAAAAAAGCAAACCTATTAAAACTGCCGATTAACAGTGAAAAACAGCAAATTCACACCCTGGGGGTGATGCTAAGATCTTAAGACATCCAAGGCTTAGCCCAGAGACCAAATTCACACCCAGGGGGTTATGCTAAGATCTTAAGACATCCGAGGCTTAGCCTAGAGACCAAATTCACACCCAGGGGGTGATGCTAGGATCTTAAGAATTTTGATGCTTAGCCCAGAGACCAAATTCACACCCAGGGGGTTATGCTAAGATCTTAAGACATCCGAGGCTTAGCCCAGAGACCAAATTCACACCCAGGGGGTTATGCTAAGATCTTAAGACATCCGAGGCTTAGCCTAGAGACCAAATTCACACCCAGGGGGTGATTCTAGGATCTTAAGAATTTTGATGCTTAACCCAGAGACCAAATTTGTAGGGGGTCTGAGGGCATCCAGTGTTTAAAGTAGTGGTTAAAAAGCACAATTTTCAAGCAAACTGAGACATAAACAAAGAGGCAAGATACCTATACACAGGTGAGACATATCGTGCTATGTGTTTGATATGTTTACTGAGAGCACCTCACAGCAGGATTGTGCAACCTACATTTTTGTTCTGTTTTGATTCAGAGGGATATGAGCTAGCTGTAAAAATAGGCCAATAATGCAGGTTAGAACATCATAATCTATAAGATACAATTGTTTTTGATGTCATTTTCAGTACAGGAAACTTTCAAAGTAACTAACACCTCTACTATGTCTGTATATATAGAAACATTATAAAAATAGCACTTGAATTGTTTTCCTCCAACCCTTTTCCTGAGGTAAGTTCAATAACCAATAAAAATGTTCATTTGACCTTATGCAGATGTTGTCTTTGTTCTTGTGGACACACACAAACTATAAACACTTAAGGTTATGGCCCATGTCATTGGAAGGAAAGAGTTTTATTAGATTTCATAAGGGGGGCCAATAATTTTGACCTTAACTGTATATAGAATCAGCCGCTGTAACTACATGGAAGTAGATGTCCTACAGATCTAACAGATACTGCATAGTTCTGCCATTATCATTGGAGGGCAGTGTGTGGCTGAATAACACTCTGTATGTATCAACAGAAAAGTGGGAATATAGGAAAACTTACATATACTAATCATTTTAGGCTACTGTCCTGCATAACTACACAAGGGGGCAGGGTGAGGCGGTCCAGAGACAAGACACAGGTATTAGAAAAAGATTCATGCTGCATTACATTTGACTCTTCAAACTTAAAATAACTGTGTAAGTCCATGAATTGTCCATTCATATCCCTCGGTTACCTACTTCTACACTGATTACCAGCAACTACCAACTCCGACTGCCTGAAGTATTTGTGTATTTTTAAGATTTTATGTGGATATTTTAAACCATTTTGTGTGGGTGAGCTCACAACAGCTGGTCAAAATGAGTCCAGTCTCACAAAGCCAAATGTCTCCATTGAAAAGAGATAGGTTCATTTTGGTCAGCTGATGAGAGCTCCACCACACAAAAGAGTCAGTTAATAGTAATAAAAATAAACAGTGAATTAATTAAAGTATTAGACTACTGGCGCTTAATAGTTGAATGCAAACTGCTGATGAATGTTGGCTGGTAGGCCTGCTGGTGTGCTCACTTACCCCACAATCTGCAAACTAATAATTCTGCAAATTATTGTAGAATTGTAAACTAATAATTTTCATGAATAACATTAATGTTTAACATTAGTTATTCATGAAAGACTAATACATTTAAAACAACATTACATTAAATTAAAACAACTATACATTTATGTATAATAATAACAGTGTGAAATTTACCCGTGTCTGGGCCAACTGAAGAATTTATTTTCATATCCACAAGTTCAACAGCTACCTAACATTAGCACCCAGCTGAAAACATTAATGTTTATCCTGTGTGGTGCCTTTAGGGGAGGTTCGGCACAGTAGGCAGAACAGAGGTATGCAAACACAAGAGGTTTGGGGAAAAATGGATACATAGCCTGTTTATTTTAAAAACAAAATCCACCATGTTTCATAAGGTTCGAACGTAAAAGTTCATAGTCAAACAGAACAACAGAACTTAGTGGGGGAAGCACAGACAGGGGTCCGGGCTGAACCGAGGATATGGGCAGCTCTTACTGGACACCAAGCTGCTCTGGTTAACTGGAGTCTGAAATGCAGAAAAAGAGAGTTAGTGCACACCCCACAGTGGATAAAGACGCTCTCCCCGGGGTGAGGATGCCGACAGCTTATGAGATAAGTGCAATCATCCCGGAGTACTTGAGTAAAGCAGCTGACTAAATGAAGGATCTGGTTCAGGTGTGAACTCCTGCAGCCAGCACTGCTCTCCGAGGTCCTGATCTTTTGGCTGCATGCCTTGCCTGGCACTGTCCATAGTGGTGACGCCACTTGACAGTTGGTGGTTTGGGCGGCTTACCAGAGGCAGGGTTCCGGGGACCTGCAGTGCCTCCCTTGTTCCCGCCACACTCCCCCCCCCCCCCTTTAGCCGTCCGCCACAGGGGCCAGTGGTGGAGGCCCAGAGGGCATGCAACCTGGACAAGTCATTGGCATTCCCGTGGCACAATCCAGGCTGATGACGCACCTCAAAGGAGTAGGGTTGGAGGGAGAGGATCCAGTGTGTCACTCTGGAGTTGGTTCTTTTCCTGGGCCATCCACTGTAAGGGAGCAAGACCAGTCACCAAGATAATCTTACGACCAAGCAGATAGTTCTGGAGTGTGGAAACTGCCCACTTAATGGCTAAAGCTTCCCTTTTGACAGCAGCATACCCTGTCTCGCTCGACTGCAACTTATGGCTCAGAAAGAGTACTGCATGTTCCTCACCACGGTGTACCTGGGACAGGACAGCTCCCAACCTGGCCTCTGAAGCATCTGTTTGAACCACAAACGGACAATCAAAGTTGAGCATGTGGAGGACCAGGTCAGAACAGAGTGCGCTTTTCAGGAACTGGAACGCTTCTTTTTGTGCAAGGCCCCACGGTACCTTCTCGGGTGTCCTCTTCTGGGTTAGATTGGACAGGGGTGCAGCTATGGAAGAGAAGTGAGGGATGAATCGACAATAGTACACCGCCAAACCGAGGAATGCACATACCAGGGACTTGGTGGAGGGTTGGGGCCAGTCTCTTACTGCCTGAACCTTTTTACTCTGGGGCTTTAGAAGGCCCCGTCCGATGTTATACCCCAGGTACTGTGCTTTGCTCTGAGCAACGCAGCATTTGGCAGGGTTAGCTGCCTGCCCAGTCTGGCGGAGGGCCCCCAACACCACACGGACCTGGTTGAGATGTTCAGACCAAGAGCAGGAGTGGATGACCACATTGTTGAGATAGGGAGCTGTGTAACGCTGGTGCGGCCAGAGTACCACATTCATCAGGCGCTGGAACATCGCTGGAGCCCCATGCAAACCAAACAAGAGTACCCAGTACTGGTACTATAAGACTGTACTGGAGAAGGCTACCTTCTCACGGTCTGGCTGGGCGAGAGAAACCTGCTAATAACCTTACGTTAGATCAAGTGTGGTTATAAAGCGAGACTCACCCAACCGCTCAATCAGCTCATCCACTCGGGGCATGGGATTGGCATCGAACTCTGAGACAGCATTCAGTCCCCTGAAGTCATTGCAGAACTGTAGGGAGCCATCAGGTTTTGGCACCAGCACGATGGCACTAGATCATGGACTGTATGCCTCCTCAATGACCTCCATCTGCTTCATCCTCTCAATCTCCTCAATCAGGGGAGTGCGACCTGGGGAGGCAGAGAACACGTCACAGCATTTAAGATCCCGAGTGGCAGTTGAGGGGTCGTTGGTGGTGAACAATGTGGACGCCGGAACTGTGGTGCTGGCCACCCATCTCTTCAGCAGATTCACGTGGTACACCTGCTGTGGTTTTCGTCTGCCGGGTTGGTCGACTTGGTAGTTCATCGGCCCAATGCGCTCCTTGATGGTGTAGGGGCCCTGCCAGGTGGCCAGGAACCTGCTCTCTGTGGTGAGGCTGAGAACTAGGACATGCTCACCTGGCAGGAATTCCCTGGGTTGTGTGGGCCGATTGTAGATGCGCTGCTGGGCTCGCTGGGCTTCGGCTATGTGCTCTCTCATCATCGGCATGATGTTAGCAACGCTGGTGTGCATGGTCTCGACATGCTCTAACAATCTCCGGTGCAGCGAGGGCTGCTCTTCCCAAACCAGGCCACACGGCCGACATGGGGAAACAGCTCAAATGGGGAAAACCCTGTGGAAGCCTGGGGCACTTTCCGGATGGAGAAGAGCACATACGACAGGAGCTGGTTCTAGTCCTTTCCATCAGCAGGGACAACCTTCTTGAGCATGCACTTCAACATTTGGTTGAAGTGCTCGACTAGCCCGTCTGTCAGCGGATGCTAAACAGAGGTACAAAGTTTTTGAATGCGCAGGAGGCGACACACATCTGCCATTACCTCAGTCATGAAAGGTGTTCTTTGGTCCTTCAGTATCTCCACCCGACTGACCAGATGCACCAGCTCGCGGGCGATTGTGTTTGGATGTGGCTACCCGGAGTGGCTCTGCCTCAGGGTAACAGGTGGCGTAGTCAACGATGACCAGCATGTACTGGTGGCCCCATGCAGACTTGGGAAGGGGGCCTACCAAGTCCATCCTGATCCTCTCGATGGGGGTCTCTATAGTAAGGAGAGGGATTAGTGGAGCTGGTGAGGTTCGGCTGGGAGAGGTTACCTGGCTAGTGGGGCAGGCTTGACAATGATCCTGGACTGCTTGCTCAGGCAAGGCCAGTGGAACCAGTCCTTAATGTGCTCGCAGGTCTTTTCCTCACCAAGGTGCGGTCCCAGGAGATGTGCATGCCTAAGTACAGGACCTGAGGAACATATTCACGGGGTACAACCAGAAACTCCATCATCTCACCTCTCCGCTTGGTGTTGTTGTACAGGAGCCCCTGGCGCCCCGAAAAGTAACCCTCTCCCAGCGATCCCTCTCCCTGGACTTGCCCTTTGAGCACCTGCACCTGATTCCTGCAATTGCCCAGCCTGTTGTCCTGCAGCTGGGCAGTGCCAAACTTCCTTCACAAAATCTTTTGGAAATACAGAATGAAAGAAAGAAAAGAAAGGGAAACTCCGTCATGGCTGAGAAGCCTCGTTGTGGCTCTGCACAAGACCCTCCAACCCCTGACCCAGCAAACAGTGAAGGTCTCCATCTTGCCACTGTAGGAAACTCTGGACAGCTCCACTGGTTTACGCAGGATAACTCTGGTTGACGAACGCACTGGTATTTCCCGTCTGTCCGTCACCGCGAGGCGACATATTATACCTTGTTAGACAGGACAGGGAGCCCTCTTCAAGTTACATGCCGTGTTCTACAGTAGTTCGACATTGTAAGTATGTAGCACTGTATTTATGCATCACCAAAAAGCAGCTCATGACAACGTTTGCTAAGGGGGAACCCCTGGAATTAGTATGTGTCCACAAAGCAGAAAAAATGTATGGAGGAAGCAAAATAAAAGTGACCTATGAAAAACAAGGAGTGTGTTTAATCATTCTAATTTTGAACTGTGTATGTTTGTTCCTATTTCCAAATATTTGACGTCCAAATATTGTAACGGGGATTGTTAGAACATTTTCAAGAGTTTTCTTGCCTTGAGTCGGGGGGGGGGGGGGGGCCACTGGGGGCAGCATGGAAGAATTTAAATAAAAATGCTCTCATTTTGTTATATAGGGTACAGTGGAAGGGAAATGCAAATAAATTGCAGTTGAAGTGAAAATTCTGCAACTGGGTTTTTTTCCTGTTCAAAACCTCAGAAGTTCATTGTGTTGGTAGCCATATTCTCTCCAAAATCTGTATCTTAATTTAAAAAAAAACCTACATTGGTCGGGTTCACCCATCCCCCAAATATAACATTCTCTTAAGTTTACGTTCTCTTTAGTTATTATGCTATGCATGTAGTTTGTGCATTATGTTATCATGCACAAACAAAATGTGTCACCTTCTTTTCTGTAAGGGAAAATTATTGATGTGTACTGCAATTGCTACTCACATATTGAAGATTTTTTATATGGTACACTGTAAATTTATATTTTCAATGCAGTTACATCCAGTGCTCAATCTCATCTGCAACCTGAAAAAAATCACTAAGGGGGGTGATGCAGTTGGACGTTGCATGCCCTAAAGTCACAGGGGATTTCAATTTTACAGGCAAATGCTTTTTGTCCATTTTCTCAATTTGACCATTGGTGACATCATATGTTTCCTCCATTCATTTTTTATACATTGTTTTGCATAGTCTCATTGCTCCCTCCTGAACATCAAAAAGTATTCAAAAGCAGGTCACAACCTTAGATTAATTTAGTGTGATATTTACAGGATTTTACGGGCTCAAAATGCTTTTATTCTCCAGAGGTGGTACTTACTTTGGGCCTCATTTATCAAATGTAAATATATATCATTTGTAAATACATTTACGCAAAAATGTGGGATTTATCAAAGATTTCGTACATAAGTTTGTTCGTAGGATTCGAAGAAATTTAATGAGTGCTCTAAACTGTTCGTATCGTGTGCATAAATGGAAAAACACGGCTGTAAACGGTGTTTTTCATGTTGTTGCTTTTATTTTTCAGTTCACTCATTTTTTATTTGATTAAAAATGAGTAGCAAATTATTTGGGAGTAATATAGCCACATTATATCAGTTGAAAGTGTTATGTAAAATCACTATTGGATTCAACATTAAAACAGGTGATGCTTCATTTGTGTAATCCTGATTAATAAAATTAATTAGTTTGCTTGCCGAAGGCACAGACTACTGTTCTTCCATAGAATCTTTACTTCTTTTTCTTCTTCTTCTTCTTCCTCTTATTATTATTATTATTATTATTCCTGGTTCTTCTCCTCCAACAGTTATTAAGGTAGACATACCAAACTTGATGTGAATATACTGGTGAGATTTCTTTTATTTTTCTAAGCTATACGATTCATACTTTTTAAACTATAAAGCTTTAAAAAAACACCTCCATTGACTTCACATTGGTGGAATGTTGAACATGTTAATGTGGCTAACGTTACTGAGCAACAATTATAACTACCGCTGCAATTTCAAGGTAGTTGAAAAAATGATCCAAAGAATACAGTGTGCTTGCCGTTTAGCTACCTTACCAAACTTGAAATTTTGTAATAACTTTTTGGATATAGTGACACTGCAATGTTGTTCATGCATAATGATCTTAAATAACAATTTCAGGTTTTGAACAGAAAGTTGTTCAAGCTGTTCTTTGACTGCTTCAAGCGCTCCTGCTGCTACTACTTCAGTGCTTACTGTACCTATTAAAAGTTTTAATATACAGGGGGTCCTCGGGTTACGACGGTCTCGAGTTACGTTGTTTCGTGGTTACGATGCACTCCCATAAATTATTTTAAAAACCTAGTTTCGACCTAAGCGGTTTGGTTCGTAAATGCGACCACAGAAATAAAGATAAGAAATTGTTCTCTCTTTTTTTTATTACTGTTTCATGTAATTACTGTATGTGTTGTGTGTACAGTGTGAGTGTTAACTTAGGTATAATTTAGGTATAAATTCTGACTTACTTAGGAACGGAACTCGTTCGTAAGTCAAGGACCCCCTGTACTAATAATTAAACAAGTAATACGTATATTAGCATATTAAAACTTCTAGTAGGTAGTCTACATACTCTTCAAGCCCTTGGCAAGCAAACAGAGTTTCTTCTGGAACTCTACATCTAGTTCTTATTTGGAATTTTACATAAATTCCATAAAACACGTTAACAACGTTTGCTGTAAATAAAGAGCAGAAACCATTGCTAAGTTCTTCATTGCTATGGCTGACCTCGTTCTTTTAGTTCAAAGAAAAACTTAAGCAGTTAACAGGTCTCCAAAACAGCGCAGAAATATGACTGTCATAATACATGTACATTCTTATTTATTAACCCTACGTTCTTATGCGATTGGACTAATATAGCCAGCTGATTGGGCCAATTACTGTGGAATTTGCGATCTAATTTCCTCCTGTCTTTGAAAAAAAAATCTAAATATTACAATTGTTGTCTACTTTTATACAAAGAAAAATGACATTTGTGTTTGAAAAGGAGAGGGACTGCAGAGTGGAGGGATCGGCAAGGGAGGGCATACTATTATGGGGGATCCTAAATACATAGATCTAATTTGAATGAATTATTTAACTTGGGTTTTGTTCCAAGTTGATTTAGGAAAAACATGACGGTCCCAACAATGTATTGCATGTGTCATTACCACTTTGGCTAACCTTGCCCCCTCGCAGGCCCAGGTGCAGCTGCCCCCCAGGATTTATGGCAACCATAAGGCTGGTATACAAAAATTTACCTTCAGAATTGGAGGGTGATTGATCCAAGACCAGGGAAAACAGATCGCGGTCACCCTCCAGTTTCATGTCAAACCATTTCCTTTTAACCTGTTGCAGCATATGCAAAACTTTTGACACCGAATTTACGGCAACAGTTATTTCTTGCCAGGCTTTGGTCTTCCCTGGCCCAGACCCTAAACTACTTACACTTCTGAACAAAGTATTTTTTTATTCTATTTCCATTAACAAAACTTCAGTTGCCCCTTCAGAACAGTTTTTTTTCTGCCTTTTCTTTGCAATCTCTTTACATTGCCAACAATGGAATTTCAAGCTCCTTATATGGTAATTCAGAGAGGCATCCATTTATTCTAATTGAAAATTTTGTGAACGTGCTTCTCATTTACAATTTATTGGTATTTATCAACATACGCAAGAAATATGAACAAATGCTGTGTTTACGTGTGTTTGATAAATCTGGTTGAATTTGTTAGTTCTTAGCAGTCGATGTGTAAATTTACCCATTGTGCGCATGTACGTCTCTTCATCTGGCTCAAGCAGCACTGTCAATACTCCATACATGCAAGAGCTGTATGTTCTGTGATTGAAGACAGTGACAGTTACTTATTACAAAACATTTATTAGACAAGGCGAAGACATGAAGATAAGGTGTTAAAATCACTCAGAATTTAGAGGTAGAGATGTTTGTATTGCAGTGTATTGTGTTTAAAGTAGTGTACAATGTACAATGCAAATGTACAAGAAAGCAACCAGTTCGGCTGTGAACTACATGGGAATATTAGCTTACTGTACCTAACAGCTTGCTACCTGAGAAGCCTAAGATGATACTGTAACCAAAGGTAGCTATCAGTTTATAACTAACATTATCCAGGTAAGGTGCAATATTACATTGAACAGCTGATTAGCACTTGATCAACTGATTAGCTGGATGTTGTGCTTTTCAACCTTGTTAACATAATATGAATAAAACGAATAGTAACACATAGTTTGTGACAACTTCTGGCTAACTAACATTATTTTCAGTTAATTTGAACAGTTACAGTTTGGTGTTTGTCTGTTCACTGAGCAGGCTATCACTAGTTAGGTGGCAATAATAAGTAGCAAATTACTGTCATTTTCACCTGTCTAGCTAATTGAGGTAAAAAGGTGAAGCTCTTGCACAAGTCAAGAGAAAAATCTTAACATTCTTAATTTTGTTGTTTTTGTTCATTTATTTGTATAGACGTGTCCAATTAATATCTGAATATGAAACTAATCCCATAAAATCATATGGATATTCATTTTTGACTGTTCTTTTGCCAGAACCATAAATGACCATGGAAATTATAGCTGCTGTAGCTTTGCATTCTTACTCAGAAGCAATTCTCCTGGTGTGTTGTGCTGATCAAGATATAAACAGTAACATTACGAAAGTACACTTCAGTCCCGAATCTCTGTCCCAAGAATCAGTGTCCCAGAACACTACAGCTCCACTCTGTCCCAGGAATCAGCATCCCAGAACACTTCAGCCCCTACTCTTTCCCAGGAATCAGTATCCCAGAAAACTGCAGCTCTCACTCTGTCCCAGGAATCAGTGTCCCAGAACACTACAGCACCTACTCTGTCCCAGGAATCAGTGTCCCAGAACACTACAGCACCTACTCTGTCCCAGGAATCAGTAACCCAGAACACTACAGCACCTACTCTGTCCCAAGAATCAGTGTCCCAGAACACTTCAGCTCACTCTGTTCCAGGAATCTTTGTCCCAGAACACTTCAGCTCACTCTGTTCCAGGAATCTTTGTCCCAGAACACTGCAGCTCCCACTCTGTCCCAGGAATCAGTATCCCAGAACACTACAGCACCTACTCTGTCCCAGGAATCAGTATTCCAGAAAACTTCAGCCCCACTCTGTCCCAGGAATCAGTATTCCAGAACACTTCAGCCCCACTCTGTCCCAGGAATCAGTATCCCAGAACACTTCAGCCCCACTCTGTCCCAGGAATCAGTATTCCAGAACACTTCAGCCCCACTCTGTCCCAGGAATCAGTATTCCAGAACACTTCAGCCCCACTCTGTCCCAGGAATCAGTATTCCAGAACACTTCAGCCCCACTCTGTCCCAGGAATCAGTATTCCAGAATACTTCAGCCCCACTCTGTCCCAGGAATCAGTATTCCAGAACACTTCAGCCCCACTCTGTCCCAGGAATCAGTATCCCAGAACACTACAGCACCTACTCTGTCCCAAGAATCAGTGTCCCAGAACACTTCAGCTCACTCTGTCCCAGGAATCTTTGTCCCGGAACACTTCAGCCCCTACTCTGTCCCAGGAATCATTGTCCCAGAACACTTCAGCTCACTCTGTCCCAGGAATCATTGTCCCAAAACACTGCAGCTCCCACTGTGTTCTAGGAATCAGTATCCCAGAACACTACAGCACCTACTCTGTCCCAGGAATCAGTATTCCAGAACACTTCAGCCCCACTCTGTCCCAGGAATCAGTATCCCAGAAAAACACTTCTGCTCTCACTCTGTCCCAGGAATCAATGTCCCAGAACACTGCAGCTCCCACTCTGTTCTAGGAATCAGTATCCCAGAACACTTCAGCTCTCACTCTGTCCCAGGAATCTTTGTCCCAGAACACTTCAGCCCCTACTCTGTCCCAGGAATCAGTATTCCAGAACACTACAGCACCTACTCTATCCCAGGAATCAGTATCCCAGAACACTTCTGCTCTCACTCTGTCCCAGGAATCAGTATCCCAGAACACTGCAGCTCCCACTCTGTTCTAGGAATCAGTATCCCAGAATACTTCAGCCCTACTCCATCCCAGGAATCTGTATCCCAGAACAGTTCAGCTTGAAAATTTCGATGTTTTCTTACATTGCTGTTTTTTTTAGGGACATGCAAACCACAAAATAATTCTAGACGTCGACGTTTAAAACCGCTTGGGGCAGCGTGGAAGAATTTAAACAAAGAAAAGCATCAAGTTACGCGTTACCTGTGGAATGGACACACTGCTTATGTTGTTCCCTGATTTACTAAATTCCTGGCTAGGTCCCAACTGCCTACAGCATGCATTTATAACATGAGCAAATAGAACATAGCACAAAAGGAAAACGGTGTTCATACTGGTTACATTGTTACTCAACACTTAGCATCCAGTTAACACAGTTGTGATTAAAGTGCCCTCCAAAAATACCAGCATCCCTGGTAAACATGAGCAATTAAATATTGTTTACCCTTTTGATCTGTCATTCAAAATATTAAGTTTATTTGAAGTAAAACCATTGAAAAATACTAAATCTCAAAATGAAATAAATACTCTAACACATGTGTTCCACAATTATTGACACTCTCACGTGTGACTATAAATTCTTGTGTAAAATCCAACAGAAGTATATTCCCATTCATATTTTATGTTTTAAAGTTCATCTGAGCAATTAGTAACACTTAAATCGTCAACCATGACTACCTGTTTCACTAGGGTATAACTATGAGGTGACACACAGGCCAGTTACCCGGACAGCCTACTGCTTCCATCAAAATTCTGCAGTGTGCAAGGACTGCACACTACGCTGTCCCACAAGGCCATTGAAAATCCCCATTTTCACTGTCAGGGCAACAACTAACAAGTTAAAAGAAACTGGAGATGTTAAGAATCTGCCTGGAAGAGGATGTATGTCTATATCGATCTCATGTATAGAGAGGAGGATGGTTTGAGCGGCCAAAGAATCTCCAAGGATCACAGCTGGGGAATTGCAGACATTAGTTAGGTCTTGGGGTCAGAAAGTCTCCCAAACTACGATCAGATGCCACCTTTATAACCACAACTTTTTTTGGGAAGGTTGCCAGAAAAAAGCCTCATCATCAACCAACAAAGCCAAGCGCCCACAGTTTGCTAAACATCACGAGAACTTTCAGTAGGACTGTGTTCTACGGTCAGATTAGCCCAAAGCTTCTTGGCAACAAACCCCAGAGGTGGGTTTGGCATAGACAGAAAGAGCAAAGCAAATGTGTTGCATATACAGCTGCAGTGCTATATGTACGCATGGGAAAAATCCATTATAGTGCTGTTTATCTTGAATGAAGATGTCATTTCTAAATTTATCAAAAAACTGGATACATACTTTGGTTATATCATAGTGGTTTATGCAAATTATAAATAAAAACATAAAATATCTTCATTTAATGGTATTACTTTGCAGGCCATAGTTTACATTTAAAAGTAAGATTTTAACCTGTGTCTACAAACATTGGCTTAGTTAGCATAGGCTTATATCTTATGTAATATGAGACTTCTAACAGCAAAGCTACAGAAATATAATTTGTTTTGATCTGTGATGTATCTCATGCATTGGTAGTAGATGTAATCCTCTTGTGTAGCTGTTAGGCTAATCCCACAATATGAAGGATCGCCCCAGGGCACTCAAATTTTCACCCCTATTCTTTTTTTGTCTTGTATAAAAGACAAAGACTCCTGCCAACTACAAGAAGCCCATAGGACCTCATCATGCAAAATCCTGGATTCCTGAGAGGACTAAAAAGTATGTGTTTGTGTGAGTGAGGGGGGGGGGGGAGGTTGGTGGTTCAGGAGTAATCCTCAGTAGCTATTAATTGGGCTAAAAAAGGAAGTAATCTTGACATATTTATTCTTCAGCATTTTTTTTCAATTCATAAGAGTAATTAATGTTACATTGGCCACACTACAGTATCCTACCACATCACAACCACCTGCCATAACACCACCATCTGTGTCCAGCACCAGACGTACCGGGAAATTATCTACTAATTATCTACTAAATATGTTTGCTCATGTCTAAAGAATGGCTTACTTAATTGCAAGTGCTATTTCCATTTTCTTCCAGGGGGGAGCTTAGCTGAGGGGCTTATCTCAAAGAGCTCATTATATTAATTCCAGTAATTATGTGTTTTGCTTACTTTTGATGTTGCTCTGTTCAAATGGGGGCTTAATAATAGGATGACTGAAAATATGTCAGAAGACCTTCTGACTGTGTTTTTTCCTCAATGCTGAAAAGACTGAGTGTTCCAGAATTCACAAGCACGGTATTACACAGAGGTTACGAGAGATTAGGATAAAATCTTCTCTTCTTTTTCCTTGTATTATTCATTTGTGCTCCCTCTTGCCCTTGTCTCCTGGGCCCACAGATCAGAAAAGGGTGGAGCATTCGAAGTTGGGGAGCGGTTTTTGTTTTGAAATCCATAGTGAAGTTACTCCTGCCAAAAAAGCAGGATCCCCAAGGAGGCAACTGGCACAGAGAAGCATCTATGCAAAATAAATACAGTGCTTAATGAGAGGGAGAATAAAAAACAGCAACATGAAAATGGAAACTTTGCTTACATTAATGTAGAAAAGCTCAGGTTCACATTGGTTAGGTATGAGCTTGCTTATAAGAATGGGCTGAATAACAGCTGAATTAGTGCTTTTTATAAGTTATTTTCTAGGTAAACATCAAACTGTGCTGTTGCATCCTCCAAAACACGCCAAATAAACAGCTGCAATGCCTGAAACTCAGAATTCCACTAAATGAAGAAGAGAACAGAACATGGGAAAATGAAAAGTTGCCATAGTGTTAAATCTGTCCTGTGCATGGTGCATTTTTGATCATTTGGTCCCAGCTATATAAAGCCAGCTCAATGGTGGAATGGGCTGCCTTCTTCTCTGAATGACTGAATCCCTTCCCATACCCAGCCACAGACTGAAAATCCTCCCTTCAGGACCAAACTGTGCCTTGGTCCTCCCACCTGAACCGCCCTGCCCTCTCTACATCCTGGTTGCATAAAAAGTATGCACTTATTTAAGCACTTAATAGCTATTGTACATAATGGATATTGTTGTCATGCACCACATGCTGTACTTGTCTATGGATATGATGCGTTTGCACTTAAGTACCATATACTTTTACAATGCAATGTGCATGGATGTGTATATAATGTACATAAAAAACCGCGATGCACTGATTTTGTAATCCCATATTATGTAATCCCATCTCGCGGAATTTTCACTCTATGGCGGATTTTTGCAGTATTTAAAAATTTTTACATTTCCAATATTTACATTATTTTCGTGAAAAAATCATCATTTTCTAGTCTAAAAAGGGAAAAAAAACGTAAAAAAAAATGAATTAAAAGACATTTTGTAACACATATATACAGGGTATTTCAAAAATACCCTGTATATATGTGTGTCTTTGTGTGTGAGTCTTGTCGTACTTTGTGGGAAGTCTCTCCCTCAGGACTCTGCTTCTATGGCTCTGGGGACAATGGTGGGGCTACAACGTGGGGAACAAGATAATCAAAAGAAGGGGAGGGATATGCCTGAGCCTGAGCTGTCTGCTTATGAACTGTTTTTATTTTTTAAATGAATAAAGTTCTGCTTACTGTGACTCTGTCTCCTGGTCATCCATGGTGGGTGGATCTCTGTACCTGCTGTGGTAGTGGGGGTCAGTACATAAGACTCCCGACACTACGTGTGGGAGCATTAATCTATATTAAAAGGGCTCCAAGCCCATGTAAAAGACTCCAAGTATGGCAATTATGTAGCACAATTTTTGTGCCATACAGTGTGGCATGGATGTCAGTTATTTCGTTCCAGTGCGAGACAGTGATGTCAAGACTGCAATACCATCCATCCCCAAGTTCTCTTTATGGGAGCTTGTTCATCTTTTTATGTTAAACCTAAATGTGCAGTAACTAATGGCAGTTCCATTTCTAATGACCCTAAGACTACATGTTAATAATTCAAATGATATGTGTGATCAATGCTAACACAACTTGTAGCTAGTTGGGGAGAATGGGTCTCAAAGGGTGTCAATCACACCTACCTGATGGAACTCATTTTTGATGACTTTTTTAATTGAGTTGAATGGAGATTCACCAGGCCAGTACACAGCAAGTCCTCACTGCACATCAGTAGTCTACACCGAGGTCAGGCTAGCTGATGAACAAATATTTTCTGTAGCATCAAAAAATGCATTAAAAACTGTTTAGCCTTTAGAAGCAGGTACTCATGTCTGCTGATTTTCAGTGTCAGGGTGCTGCTTGTTCAAGCTATTGGCACTTGTTTTTATTTTTTTTTTTGATTCACAAATGTTTCAGATGTAAGAATTATTAATGACCACTAACTAGCAGGGCTCGGGTTGAGGGGGGATGTGGGGAAATGCCATCCTCCTTAGAAAAAATCTTGACCACAACCACCCCCCTTGTAAAATTGTCTTCGCCCTTCCCATCTCCTTTGCGTGACTGGAATTAGCCATGTCATTTATTGCCTAATCACGAAAAGACAAAATCTATCAGCGAAACTTAAATCTTACGTCATCCGCACTCCAGTTTGCGTTATTTTGTATCCTCTATACCTTTGTGGCTTTTGATTACTTATTGCATATTTGCTTGGAGCATGCAAATGCATGCTTCTCATTGTCTACTGCAACTTCACTGTGAGTTTTGCTTTGGACAAGGATTCCAGATGCTTGTGCAGTAAATCGTCCTTTATGCAGTTGTGATCATGTAGAAGTCTGTTAATGAAATCCTGCGCTAATCATATCATTGTTGTTGTTCTATAAATAAAATAATATTTTAAGTAATTGGATAGTTTTGTATTAATACATATGATTAACAAGTACATTTTCTGTCTTCTGTCTTTTTTTTCTTATGATTATGCATGAATGTAAAAAATGTAGGCCCATACCACCATCCTTCCACTCAAGGTTGACCATCCCCCTTGACTTGTTTTTTACATATCGACCACTGCTAATTAGTATTATTTTTGTGTCACAAATTACCATTCTGTTTGTTCAAGCAATCTACAAATATATACTTAGATTGATCAAATCAATAACCATAATCTTAATATTAAGAAAACACCCATCTTAAATACTACAATTTAAAACACAAGCTTTTAGTGTAAAGGCAACAAAGGGTCCGGCCTATTCTATATCTTTCTAATGAGCCACTGCTAATTTAGATAGAATGTTGCAGCTATAATTTCACTTTAGTGCTATATTTGTGCTGGTTTGGGATTGTTGACATTAATAGGGGTTTGTTTATGAAAGTAAAGTAGCTGCTGGTCTCAATCAGTTACCCCTGATGCATCCTGGTAATTATGCACACCAAAACCACCTCTTAGCCAGCAGAAAATCATCACACTGTCTTCAAATGATATGATGAAAGCCTGAATTAGAACTGAAGAAGACACAGACATGTCATGCCTGTACCAATTAAGGCGACCACAGTTCCCCTTATTTATGCATCGAGTGCAATGCAGACAACAGCTGGGGACATTGAGACAACTCCCAGTCATCCATGTCACATTTCCTGGGATATATCACAAACATATTTTTCCATAAGGCCAGACAGTACATCAGATGTCTAGCTGGGGATGAGGACCACAACCCTGGATCATACCATATATTCTTGAAAAGATGACCTTGTTTAGACAATTGGAACAAGGGGTTCTTATATAGAAAGTGGCTTGCTTGGAAAAACAAGGGAGTTTATCTTATGCTACATTACATTACATCACATTACATTACATTATGCTGACAACCAAACCAAGAGAAGGGGGTACATTTAAATATTGTTCCTTTTATTTTTGACTGGAATCAATCTTGTATGCAAAGCCCTCAAAGACTTTTTTTTTTTTTTTCAAATTTAACAATCTGTGAGTAATTTAACACCTGTGCAGTCTGAATTCTGTATGCCTGTTAAGATTGTTGAATTTCTCTCATTTAGAGTGTTTTTATTTTTTGAACAATATTTACCTCTCCATGGGGTGGTCTTGCTATTATTTTGCATAAAGAAGCCTTCGTCTGAATGTTATGCTACCTTGGCTGCTTACTATTACCTTTTGGATTGCATTCACATAATTCATTTATTGTTCTATAACAGGTCACATAGCTGATGCTGGAACAGACATTAGATTATTGAGTATCTCTTATTGTTCATTTGCTTTAACTTAGTTACAACACACAAATATGCCACTCGTACCTATTTTTACATTTGCACTTTTCCATGCATTTCAAGATCAATAAGTGACTTAATTTATAGATCTGTTGTAACATAAATCATCCCAAAGAGTGTGTCATGTCCCTTATTAAAACAGTTCTCTCATATCTAGCTGAAATGCAAGAAGGCTAACAAATACATCAGAGATTGTTGTGAAATCAATAGAAACGCAAAAAGACACCAAGATGCAACATGTTTCTCTATTGCACAAAAGGAAGGAAAAAATTACAACTAACCAGTATTCTCCAATTGATATATGCCTGGAATCAAACAAATGTTGCCTCAGTTTTGAAAAAAAAAAAAAAGGAATGCACTAAATTTTCCCTTCACAAACATACTTTGTAATTCATTAACTTTGAAAATGTTGGTTGAACTGAATTATAAGGTAACACTGGTTCTGTGCAGTATCAATGAATATATATTACATTGTGCCATCAGCTGGGTGACTTCAAGCAGTTTTCCAGATAAAGTTACAAACAAAAAAGCTTGATAATGGTAATTATTTATATTATAGGATCCAAGTGTTGGACAAGATCAACACAAAATGAGTAAAACAAATAAGTCCTGAAGCTAAAATCTGTAAAGCCAGTTTTTCTTTCTGGCTCTTGCTGGCTGATTGATTTTACAAGAACAACATTGCAACATTACTGAATCAAAAATAATTAATCAGTTTTATATATATATATATATATATATAATTTAACTGATGCTTTTATCCAAGGTGACTTCCAGTTGCCAGGGGCCAATCCCCCCTGGGGTCAATGTGGGGTTGGGGGCCTTGCTCAAGGGCCAAACAACAATGGTTTTCTTTCTGTCACTAGGCTGGGGCTTGAACCACCTACCTAAGGGGTCCCAGGCATGTACCTTAGCCACTAGACTACAGGTTTCCCCATTGTATTAATAACGATAAATTATTAAATACATTATTTAAAAAATCTGCATAATTCAATGCTTTTTTTTCCCCCTAGTTACTTAATCTGTAATTTGTTTTTAGTAATTCCAAATGTTTAGGTAGTGTGCTAGCAATGGGAAATGAACATTTGGCTGATAGAGGACAGTTCAGACAATAACAATAACAACTAGCTAAGGTAGAGATTCAAATCGGGGAATTAACCTACCGGGGAATTACCCATGCTGTGCAATGCCAGTGTCCTCTTGAGTGACAGTGAAGTCATAGTGAAATTGCCAAACTGGTAAAACTATGGTAACATAATTGTAACTACTGGGATAAGAACACTATGCATAATCTATCAAGTCTCCTTTCCTGACAAGAGTAGTATTCTATTTTGTAACTGGAACTATGATCATCCAAAGAAATTAAAGGTTATACTCATTTCCATTTAGTTTGGTTCGGAGAAATATTTCTTCGGCTGTACCACAAACCTTTAAAACATGAGCTGATGATATAACAATATTCCTAAATGAGCTAAGTGTGCACTTAATACCCAGAGAGATACCATGGCTTAAATCTAAAGCTGCTCTCTTGGCTATACACCACAAGGAGATCCACTTAAAATCACTACCTTATACAGGAGTTCAAATGGGCTAATTATTTTGGAGAAAGTTAACATCAAAGATTCTGGCAGGTTGAATTAAGAAGTTAGATTAAATCATACCAATAGATGGTTCTTCAAGTATTTTGAGATGAAGTCACAAGCAGACACAGAAAAGACTACATGTAAAGTGTACTGGCATAGATATGAATAAGTATAAGGGACATTTACTAATTTATATTAACAATATTCTTCTTCTTCCAAATTATTACCCACAGTACCACTTTTAAATAACCAGTACATAAAATCACATGCTTCCACTACATTTGTCAACCAAAATCTGTCTAATATCCATGCACATTAGGTAATATAGAAATCAGCTGTTTGTGGCAATCTATCAGATGTCTTTTCTTTACTGGACTGTATCTCCCAACAGCTATAACATTTCCTGGTGTTTGAAAGTATTATATTCGCCCAAGGTCTGTCAGATGTATTCTTGGTTAAAACAAAAAAAAAAACCTGTCAGAACATTAAAAAAAAACGAATTCATAAAATGGCTAAAAAAAATCCATATTTATGTCCAATGACCTAAAATACAGGACTTGACAATTTTCTGTCATGTTGACTACAATATTAATATAAAAATTGCACTTCCAACATCTGTCCATTTTAATGATGCAATTTTTGCTCATTTAATCATTTCTCAAATAAAAGTATTTGTAAATTCCAAATCATAATTTGAACAATTTGAGTGCAATAGCATCAATTAATCAGAACATCTAAACATCATAACATTTAAACATCTGTCTCCCATAACTCCTCTCTCTCTCTCTGTTTGAAAAACAGGGAATTTTTTTTCAAGGCATGAAACCTAAAATAACACTTGAAAACTCAAGTGCTGAAGTGAGGAAGAGAGAGAGAGAGAGAACAATCATATCGAGGATCGGATATATTTCAAAGAGGGCAGAGTGATTTCTTTTTGCTTTGCCCGTCTGATTGTGAAAGGAGACATGCAATGGGGTCGGGGGTCAAGCCAAGAGGAGACAGCATTGTGTAGAAGCTGTCACGCATCGCCACCTATTTTGACATGCACGGGGCCGTTTGTTGTCTGTTGAACATGCAAATTGCAGGCCTGCTGTCATAAGACAGCAGATAGCTGTGAGGGGAAAATGAGACCACCTGTAACCACTGAATAGAGTGATGGACAAGCATTCAATGCTTGTCATTTCACCGCAGCTCCTGGTCCACATATAACATGTAAAATTCTATTCTTAATATTCACAAGCAGGAAGTGAGGAGAATTATGGTGTAAACCACAACCTGCTGCTTCTAATGGGTTTCTCCATGCAGACAGCTGTGAGTCGCCCCTTGTAACGAGATGCCTGGAAATACATGTATTTATGTTCCACAGGAGATATTATTTCATATTTATTTCTTATTAGTCTTTGGAGGGTTTGGATGTGTGTGTGTGTGTGTGTGTGTGTAGGTTTTGCATTTCACTTTGTCAATTATGCAATGCCATTAATTGACTTAATTGACCACTGGAGACAGAAAGTGATTTGCTCAATTGATAGAAAGCCCTATGCAAGCATTACAAGTTGATCAGTTTGTTATGTGTCCATTTATTTATCCTTGAGAATGTTTCTTTGAAAAGTTAAATTTTTAGCAAATTGTGTGATCCTGTTCATTTAGAAATAGTTTTGTTTATTTTTGTGACAAGTATGTGCCACATCATTATGTGCCACAAAGCTCCAGGACAAAGTGGTTATATACATGGATTCATTACCAATTTGGAGGACATTCAGAGCTGACATTTAAGCATTCTTAGAAAACATCTGAAATAATATGGTGGTGATAATAGAAAGGTCTGAAATGAAAACTCATTACAAACAGTGAAAGGAACAACTGCCCTAATATGATCTATTCTCATCTTGGTATCAGTGTAAACTCAGTAATCAGTTCACCAAAAGCACGCCATCATAAAAAGAGACAGCATTGTTTGGATAAGGATGACTATTACACAATCAGAGGAAAAAAACATACATTTATAGCATGAGCTAGTCAAATCTTACAGATAAGTTCATTTAATTAGCATTTTTTCCCTCCAAAGTCATGGTATGAATATGCTCTGTGAATGTAATCCATTTTCCACTAGATGGAGTCAAGAGCAGAATGTATTTTGTTACTTAAGTGTACTGAATACAGGATGGAAAGTAAGCCATTGTGATCTCGCAGTCATTAAATTGTTTAATGTTATGGTGATTCATCTCAAAATGAAAGTAAGGGAGTCTTTAATTTCCCTGGCATTGCCTGAAGCAGTAAGGAAGGGTTTTTCTACTGAAACCCGTAGAAGTGAAGATTTTTTCCAAAGTGCGGCATAAGCAATCTTTATAGATTTGCGTAGCATAAGTTACATGTTCACTCTCTGTACCTGCAGTTTCCATGATGGGAAATGTTATGAAAGGTCATTATAAATATTTAACCTTAGATTTACAACTGTCTAGTGTCTTCTGTTAAAAGCAGTGAGAGATAGACAAAGGGGGCTACTTATGCAACCACAGTTATCAGTGAAGAGTCTTGTTATTAGCTTGTGAGCTGTTGTAGTGTTCGCTACACCTGAGATGTGTTATACAACCCCTAAATAATACCAAGGGCATTTGAGATGTTAGAACCTTGGCAATAAGCCCTGCTCCTTATGTATGATTGAAAATCTCCAGACAATATAAGTCTGGAGTTCTTTAATTATAATTGTGTATTAATAATAATTGGTGAAGCCTCCTAGTTTCTAATATTGTTTCTGTAGACTGCATCAAATGAAGATGTGTAGATTGTCCATGTGACATTTGTAGAACTTAAAGCTAAGAATTTTTTTATTGGTTGGTTGTAAAAGCTGTAAGAACATGTAATTTCCCATATGAAAAGCAGAAATACAGCACATTTCTCATTCAACAATGATCCAGCGAGGATTGTGGAAATTAAATACATTGTAACATATGCTTTTCAATTTTTTTGTTTCCAAATGCAAAAGTGTTTTTTTTTTTTTTTCAAATGAGACTTTGCCACCTGGGGTATGCCCTTTTCATGAATGAGTCAGATCCTCTCAGCACTGTTTAGATCTTAATCACAGTGTTTGAACCTGTCCATGCTGTCTTTTTTCCTTCGAGACAGGATTTACTGTAGAATAAGCTAGGCACATGTTTTACAATACACCGACTTCCTAAAGATCAACAAATTTAAAAATGTAATGATACAACAGAATCATGATTAGGTTCTCCTTAATATTCAGCTTCTTTTGACAAAACTTTCTGTGGCTCGGGATCATATTTCAGTAGACCATCCATATTGCATGTGTGTTTATGCTAGTGTGTTTGTAGTAGTATGGTAGTCAAGAAGAAAGAATGACTTAAAAAAAGAATGACACAGACTGACACTGTCACAAAAGCTGTGAGAAAAGCTAAATCTAAAATAGACAATTTTTACCTGTTTGAGTATCAAATATTTATGTTTTTAATGTTAAAAAGTTTAAAGTTTAGACTTCCACCAGGCCTAATCTATGACTAAATAGCATTTTGGGAGTTGAATATCCACGTGGTTAATGAACATGAAAAAGACACCAATAAGTGGTGATTGTTTGTAGCCTTAAATTAGAGTTTGGTTTATTCTTAGATGGTCGATATAGTATAGGCAAAACAAGTGTATTGTGTTGCTTTGCTCAAATTCCTCCACATCCTACAAGATTTGAAACATGACAAATATGCAAATATGTGCAAATATAACTGCTATTGTGATTGCTTCAGTTCTATATTGAATCCCCAACTTGCTGTCAAAACCAGAGATTTTCCTTTGTTTTGCCACATCCTCCCATACTCCAGTATTTTCCCTGAAATGAACAAGGCAGCCATGAGGTGGTCTGTTGAACTTCCTCATTGTCAATGTCACAGACTGCCCAACTAACAGGAGAAATGGACAATATGCAAATGGGACTAGTGGGGCTGGACAAGTGGCTGGTTGGCTGATAGGCAAAAATTGTTTGTTGGGACAGCGGGAAAAGAGGGCTTACTTTCAAGCAAATGAGCAGATTTCCACTCCTTATTGACAACTTGCTGAGACGCAGCAAGTGCGGATGGTAGGATGAGAGGACGAGTCTGGGGATCCGATTTTGGCTGGCCCATTGTACTTGGTCTGTGCTAAAGGGTACTGTGCTTGGATTGGATATAGTTTGGCTGGCCCATTGCATTTGGTCTGTGCTAAAGGGTACTGTGCTTGGATTGGACATAGTTTGGCTGGCCCATTGCATTTGGTCTGTGCTAAAGGGTACTGTGCTTGGATTGGACATAGTTTGGCTGGCCCATTGTACTTGGTCTGTGCTAAAGGGTACTGTGCTTGGATTGGACATAGTTTGGCTGGCCCATTGCATTTGGTCTGTGCTAAAGGGTACTGTGCTTGGATTGGACATAGTTTGGCTGGCCCATTGCATTTGGTCTGTGCTAAAGGGTACTGTGCTTGGATTGGACATAGTTTGGCTGGCCCATTGCATTTGGTCTGTGCTAAAGGGTACTGTGCTTGGATTGGATATAGTTTGGCTGGCCCATTGTATTTGGTCTGTGCTAAAGGGTACTGTGCTTGGATTGGATATAGTTTGGCTGGCCCATTGTACTTGGTCTGTGCTAAAGGGTACTGTGCTTGGATTGGATATAGTTTGGCTGGCCCATTGTACTTGGTCTGTGCTAAAGGGTACTGTGCTTGGATTGGATATAGTCAGGGCTCAGGTTGTTGAGGGGGGATGCAGGGGAATGCCATCCCCCTTGGAAAAAATCTTACCATAACCATCCTCCTTGTAAAATTGTCTTCTCCCTTGCTATCCTCTCTGCTTTAAGGGAATAAGCTATGCTATTAATCACCTAATTGTGAAATACAATCAGCGACATTTAAATAGTAATCTTTCATTTTTGCACTCCTTTTGTATTCTCTGTGCCTTTGTGGTTTTTGATTGCTTTTGATTCTTATTTTCTTGGAGCCTGCAAATACATGCTTCTCGTTGAGTAATGCAATTTCACTGTGAGTTTTGTTTTGGATAAGGATTACAGATTCTACAAGTTAAAATGGCTTAGCGACTGGTTCAGCACGACCTTAGAAGTTTATTTTAGTAAAGAATAAGAAAATTGCAGGTGAGATCATAACCAGTCACATGTATTATTAATACAGAATGTGTCCCTTATGTAACAAAACTTGGCAATAGCTCAGCCAGTGTTTAATCTTGAATGAGACCATTGCAGACATTCATCAGATGTTCATTAGCTCACAAGTGAACAAGTGTTTTCCAAGTAACGCATGTATTTGCTTGAAATAACATGACTGTTTTGTTGTTGTTATTATATAATTAAAATAATATTGAAAATAATTTTCTAGGTTTTGTATTAATAAATACGAGTTACAAGTTTTCTGTCTTTTTTATCATGATTATGCATGAATATAAAAAAATGTCGGCATATGCCACCATTATTCCACTCTGAGGTTGACTATCCCCCTTGAATTTTTTTTTTACAGATCAACCACTGAATATAGTGTGCAAATTGCTTTCACTTTGGTGTGTAAGCATCTTTGTACTTATAAAGTTTCTGACCTGATAAGGCTGAATGTTTTGGAAATGTCAACTGGTATTTCACCATTAGTTTTTGAAGTGTAGGTCTTGAGATCTCCAGCTGAGTGGTAGTCTCAGTTTTAGGTAAGGTAAGAAGTTATTTAGTTTCTTGTTTGGTGATGATTTATCTGGCCCATTGAGTGAAAGAAAACAAAGCTCAGTAACATTAGTGGCATGCTGTAAATGTAAATGAGTCATTAACTACAAATGTAGCATTTGTTGAAAATCAGTAGCTAGCTAGCTGACATGCAGTGTCCTGTATGTTTAGCTCAAGTAATACATGGCTTTCACAGGTTTTGTTCAATAGCTTAGGGCTCATTTCTTGGTTCTTTAAATGTGCAGCGATGTTCTATCCGAGCACTTGAATGCGCAGTGCACTGAACCAGTAAAATGAACCACATGAATGATTTAAAATGAACTACACTCTGACCACTTCCAGGTGTGGTCTTTGTTCTGAGGACTCTGAGTGCCTTTGGAGCATTTTTATTTGCATGAAAATCCTGGAACCTCTCTGCCAGTGGAAAAATAACTTTAAGGGTTGAGTGTGAAAAATTCCTCAAGTATAATGATGTAGAAGTAAAGGCTGACAAACACTAAGTGCTTCACAGTAAATTGTTTTGTAATATCTTGCAGCAGATGAAGAATCCTCCATGTACCAGAGGGTTTTACGAACCCCTGCAGCAAATTCCTCCTCAATGTCTATCTCAGGGACTGCCAGTTGCATCGTCTGAAACACTGAATAAAACCTGAGTGTCCAATGAAGAACAATGTCAAGACAAGATGGGCAATAAAATTCAAGCAAGGCTTATTGAGAGCACACTTTAAACTTTTCCTGATGTGACTGCACTGATGCAAGTACACTTTTCACATTCCCTGTTGTCACTCCACACCGCCCAAGCATAGTCAGCCTTTACATCCATCTCATGGCAGTTATTGTTAACTTGACTGCTGCATCAGTCTCTGAGAAGGCAGTATGTACACAGTTTACAGAAGTTTTAACAACCGAGAAATGATCATTTTGAGTGGAGGCGACCTTAAGGGCTTTCAGATGAAGTAAATTTTCCAACTGAAGAGCATTATTACAGACCTGTGCTGCAATAAAAATGGACTTGTTACCAAAAGAAGAAATGAAGAGGGATCTTGGTAAGCGCTAATGTTCACTTTATCAATATGCAGCAGCGATGGAACTGATATCATGTAGGCTATTTGTTCCACCCATGCAATTACTAGCTGATTCTAATGAACACAGCTCTTCATTCAGTTAGGGCAGCTTGTTAAAGAAATAAGCTGGTTTACTGCATGGGTGGAACAAATACATGATGGCACTTCCACTGTGTTGTCCACCATATATTTGTTGATTACTGTAGTGATGGAATAGCATGGTGAAGAGCTGTCACTACAGGCAATAACAGTGGCAGCAGTGCATCTTGTTTCGAGCATGGGCCCCAGTGTATACATTTAGATATTACCGACAGTTGGAAAACTTGGATGGATATACCCCCTGGAGGTTTCAGAAATATATTGTCAAAACAGGGAGGGAGTAAACAGTAGGAAAGTTTGAAGAACATTAGAAATGTCTTGCAGACAGAATTTGCCTCAAGAGAAATGCTAGTATCACATCTGCACATCTGTGACTGAGAAGAAATAATTGATGTCAACTATCAAAATGGGCAGTAAAAACTGCCAAAGTCAGAATGCCAAGATATTGGTTGTGGATGAAGACAATTAACTGTGACAAAGGTCATAGGTAAATTGTACACCATGTATTGGCTCTACAGACAGTTAAGCCTGATGTGAGTCTGGCTTCAAGTGTCCTTTTAATCCACCTCCATCAATGTGCTTTGGAGAATGTAGATAAGAGAGGAAGGAATCCATGAAATGTTGTTGACCTGAGCTTGTAGACAAAGTTAACAGTTAAGTCTGGATAGTGGAGTCTGTCAGCTCTGGAAATATTGGTGCCCTGGTTGATTGTGAATTAACAAAGACTGCAAAATAAAGAAAAACATATAGGAAAACTCTCCTTTAATTCTAAAATGACTGCTCTGAAAAGGTGAACACAACTTTTTTATTAAATGGGTGCCACAAATTTCAGCGTGCATGTTTTTCATATTTGATGTAAAATCTAATAATACTGGAAAACATATTGGGATGGATCTTGATATCCTTAAGTCCGTGTTTATGGACTGCCTTCTTAATGACATAGGTGTTAAAGGTGTCATTTCAGACCTGGAGACTGAGATGGCAGTGGCCATTGTTTTTAATCAGCCATTTTGTTGATTTTGAATTCTGTTTAGTTTCATTGTTTTGCTGGAAGTTTCACCTGTGTACAAGTTTCAGCCTTTTTGCAGAAGCAAACTGGGTTTTGCCCCAAATGTCCTGGAACCTAGTAGAGTTTTTGAATCCGCTGATCTTAGCAAGCACTCTAGGACTACAGACAAAGGAAAAGCACTAACATCATCAATACATCACAGTATTTCACAGGAGGAATAACCTTCTTTTCCTTGTACGTATTCCTCTTCTGGCATCAAGCACACCAATGGCGTGCATGGCCAAAGAGTTCAGTTTTGGTTGTATCTGACCATAGAAACCAGGTCCAAGCACCTATGTGTGTGATTCATGCAATAAGGGCCCTCTTCCTTTCCAAATAGTCTACTGGCATAGATGTGGCATCTAATCATTTATTTTTTGCTCCATTAGCATCTTCCTCACTGTGGACAGAGACTGTAATATTTTCAACTTGTTGATTATTTTCCTTCTAGAACATTTATTTTCAGTCATTGTGATTGTCCGTAATCATCTGTCTATTTGTATTCACCAGTTTTTTCCCCATGGCTGATGGAATGATTTATCATGCATTTTACCTCATTTTAATTCCTTGTGAAACAGTTATGGAAGACTACATGTTTGCCTGTTTGTGTGGCCATTGCTGTTCAAAATCCTGCATTCTCTCCAGGCTGAGAGAGGAATTGGAACAGACAGAAATCTAATGGGAGGAGCCAATGGGTTTGCTCCTCCCTCCACCTCTCCTGGTGCCACAGTTTGAAGGTAAAATATATATCATTAGTGTTCTGTGTTTTGTACAACCTTGTTCATCTCCGCTGACTTTGCCAGTAAGTTTTGCACTTCCTGTACCTGTAACAGTGAAACAACTTGTGATTAAATATTATCCCAAACTATGCCTGAAATTATATGTTGCATAGAGTAATTTATGAACATTAACACAGAAGCCAAAGACCAATTTTAATTCTGCATACACAAATTAAATAGCAAGGGGAAAAAAAATTATATAAACCTTTCCATTGCAAGTGCACCTGAGCACTTATCCATGTTGACACAAGCTCAGTGGTGTTTCACATTATCAAGTCAGGAAGCATTCGTTTTAGTAAATGAGCTATAAAAATCATGGATTAGTCTTACTTCTCTAATGATGGGTGGAAGACCTCATTATATAATTTAGTTGAGTCGTATGGAATATGTATTCAAATGCCACCTTTTTTACTCTTAAGGTCCTTTGCATAAATTTACCACACGTTCTGTGAGAATCAAACATATCAAAGGTTTCCTGTCTTTGATGTGTGGTATGCTTTAATTCTTACAGATTTTATGATAAATAAATACATTATTTATGGAGAGCAGGGGAAAAGTGCATGAATCACTTGAAGCTTTTGATAACACTAGAAGAGGAAAGTGATATGTTGTAGCCACTATAGAAGCAAAAGCTTTTGATACCATTCTTTATTTATCTTAACTTGTGGTCAGTATGTCTGTCAGGTGGTACATACAGTTAAATAATTCAAAATTCATTGACTGTGCTAACATCACAGAAGGCGATCTTGTCATTGCTAGTGATAACATCCACTTTACTATGTGTTATTACTTTATATGTGTATCATTTCATGTTAGTTCAAATAAATATGCCAGTTTCAACTAAGATTTTCTTTTTTTTTTTGCTGCAGTGGTAGGGAACTATCCCTCCACAAAGTACTCTGGAGTATTGCAGTTGTTAACTGACCAATGTTGGAGAGGCACACTGTCTATAGTGATAGTTGTTATATTACTGGGAAGCAAGCTTGTGCTTTGCAATGAGTGAAATTCCTGAAATTGTTAACCGATTTAAAAAGGTACACAGCCATCCAGTATATTCATATAACTTTTCACACTTACAAGCTGAATCTGTGGTAAAAAAAAAAAAAAAAAAAAAAAATACAATTAAGCATCCAGTCATGGTCAGCCAGCCATAATGGTTCGAGGAATCATGAGAAAGTCAGCAACATTCAGTAAAATTTTTGTGACTAAATGTGAATAAAAATTCAGGATTATAACCATTAAGTTGGTATACAAAATGCCTGCTGTGGATTTTCAGAGACCTTGTTTGAAGCAGTTCCTATGTATTCTTTTCAAAGAATGTAATCTTTTCATTATCTTACAAAAAAAATTGACTCAACCTGGAATTTTCCTCCCTTTAGAAGGTTCTTGACATGTTTTTTCTTTTTTTTTTTTTTGTTGTTAGATGGGTAAGATGGATGTTAGATGTGGGTAGATGGGTAGGAAAATATTAACATCTGCAGTAATAAAACATAAGATTAAAGCTTCATGTTTTCAGATGTAAATTGTCAGAGGAAAATACTGTTCACAGTGCATATGTACATTCATTTAGGTTCCATTGAATAAATGTGTCAAATTGGTCATCATTGCTCTGATGAATCTTGATTTTGTTAAGCAAATGTATGTATATTTAGAGTATGTAAAACTATATGAACCAATATTTCAGGATGGAAAATGTCTCAATGGCTTTGTCTAACAGCGATGGAGTAATCACTGTTCAAATATGGGTCAAAGAGGGACATAACCCAAATGATTTTAATACTTGTAATCTTGTTCATTATACACACAGCAGTAAATGTACAAAGAAATCAGTTAAAAAAGTTAATTTGGTGTCATTCAGTACACCAAACTTTTTAATGTATGTTTGAGGAACTTAAGTTTTAACTCCCTTGAACTTGAAAACATAAGTTGATATAACTTAGATTTCCAAGTTACATTAACTCAAATCATAATGTTTCAAATACCCTGTAATTAGAAATGTGGGTTATTATGAATTTTTGTTTTGGATTGAGTGCTATATTTAAACTGTAATATGTCCCACCAATTGAGTGAACAAATAGTTCAGGTGATGGAGCAGCTGACACACACATACCTTGGTCCCTGGGAGACCTGAGTTAAAACCCTGGCCCCATCTATCTTCATGTCTGTGATTCCACTTCATTTATCTACTTTTAAACTAAATTGAGAAAATTACCCAGGAGGATAGCCAGGATAGCCTCTTTAAGAAACAGAGTTTGGTATAGTAAATCAACAGAGAAATAGCACTTAACAGTTTACATTGTTTATTGGAGAAAAACTGTGATGAACACACAGTGTAATAAACAAAATCATAGCCCTGTACTCAACTCTGAATTAACACGAGAACATATCATGCACACACCTCTCTCTCTTTCAGACACACACACACACACACACACACCTCTTTTATACAAACACAGACACCTGCACGATTCTCAGAGCAACATTATATTGTTTAAACTAAAAAATGGCACCACTGTAAATTGGCACCCACGTCACAACAGCACAGGTTTGTGAATCAAAACAAAAAAAAACCCATGAGAAGAAAAAATGCACTTGGAAGGCCACTGATTCTTTCAATGGCAATGCTGTCCTCAGACACAACGCTGTCCAAAGACACAATGCTGTCCTCAGAATAATGCTGTCCAAAGACACAATGCTGTCATCAGACACAATGCTGTCCACAGACACAATGCTGTCATCAGACACAATGCTGTCGTCAGACACAATGATGTCCACAGACACAATGCTGTCCAAAGACACAATGCTGTCATCAGACACAGTGCTGTCGTCAGACAGAATGCTATACTCAGAAACAATGCCGTCCTCAAACATAATGCTGTCATCAGACACAATGCTGTCGTCAGACACAATGCTGTCCTCAGACACAATGCTGTCATCAGACACAATGCTGTCCTCAGACATAATGCTGTCGTCAGACACAATGCTGTCCACAGACACAATGCTGTCATCAGACACGATGTTGTCGTCAGACACAATGCTGTCTTCAGACACAATGCTATCCTGAAACAACATGCTGTCATCACACACAATGCTGTCCGAAAACACAATGCTGTCATCAGACACAATGCTGTCCTCAAACACACTGCTGTCATCAAACACAATGCTGTCCTCAAACACAATGCTGTCCACAGACACAATGCTGTCATCAGACACAATGCTGTCCTCAAACACAATGCTGTCATCAGACACAATGCTGTCCTCAGACATAATGCTGTCGTCAGACACAATGCTGTCCACAGACACAATTCTGTCATCAGACACGATGCTGTCGTCAGACACAATGCTGTCATCACACACAATGCTGTCCTAAAACACAATGCTGTCCACAGACACAATGCTGTCCTCAGACACAATGCTGTCCGAAAACACAATGCTGTCCTCAAACACAATGCTGTCATCAAACACAATGCTGTCCTCAAACACAATGCTGTTCTTAGACACAATGCTGTCATCAGACACAATGCTGTCCTAAAACACAATGCTGTCCTCAGACACAATGCTGTCCTCAAACACAATGCTGTCCTCAGACACAATGCTGTCATCAAACACAATGCTGTCCGAAAACACAATGCTGTCCTAAAACACAATGCTGTCCTCAGACACAATGCTGTCCGAAAACACAATGCTGTTCTAAAACACAATGCTGTCATCAGACACAATGCTGTCCTCAAACACAATGCTGTCATCAAACACAATGCTGTCCTCAAACACAATGCTGTCCTCAGACACAATGCTGTCCGAAAACACAATGCTGTCCTAAAACACAATGCTTTCATCAGACACAATGCTGTCCTCAAACACAATTCTGTCATCAAACACAATGCTGTCCTCAAACACAATGCTGTCGTCAGACACAATGGTGTCCTCAGACACAATGCTGTCCTAAAACACAATGCTGTTCACAGACACAATGCTGTCCTCAGACACAATGCTGTCCTAAAACACAATGCTGTCCTCAAACATAATGCTGTCTTCAGACACAATGCTGTCCGAAAACACAATGCTGTCCTCAGACACAGTGCTGTCCTAAAACACAATGCTGTCCTCAGACACAATGCTGTCCTAAAACACAATGCTGTCCACAGACACAATGCTGTCCTCAGACACAATGCTGTCCGAAAACACAATGCTGTCCTCAAACACAATGCTGTCCTCAGACACAATGCTGTCCTCAAACACAATGCTGTCCTCAAACACAATGCTGTCGTCAGGCACAATGCTGTCCTCAGACACAATGCTGTCCTAAAACACAATGCTGTCATCAGACACAATGCTGTCCTCAGACATAATGCTGTCCACAGACACAATGCTGTCATCAGACACAGTGCTGTCGTCAGACAGAATGCTGTCCTAAAACACAATGCTGTCATCAGACACAATGCTGTCATCAGAAACAGTGCTGTCCTCAGACACAATGCTGTCATCAGACACAATGCTGTCCTCAGACACAATGCTGTCGTAAAGCACAATGCTGTCCTCAGACACAATGCTGTCGTAAAGCACAATGCTGTCGTCAGACACAATGATGTCCACAGACACAATGCTGTCATCAGACACAGTCCTGTCGTCAGACAGAATGCTATACTCAGAAACAAAGCCGTCCTCAAACATAATGCTGTCTTCAGACACAATGCTGTCCTCAGACACAATGCTGTCCTCAGACACAATGCTGTCCACAGACACAATGCTGTCCTCAGACACAATGCTGTCCGAAAACACAATGCTGTCCTAAAACACAATGCTGTCATCAAACACAATGCTGTCCTCAAACACAATGCTGTCGTCAGGCACAATGCTGTCCTCAGACACAATGCTGTCCTAAAACACAATGCTGTCATCAGACACAATGCTGTCCTCAGACATAATGCTGTCCACAGACACAATGCTGTCATCAGACACAGGGCTGTCGTCAGACAGAATGCTGTCCTAAAACACAATGCTGTCATCAGACACAATGCTGTCATCAGACACAGTGCTGTCCTCAGACACAATGCTGTCATCAGACACAATGCTGTCCTCAGACACAATGCTGTCGTAAAGCACAATGCTGTCGTCAGACACAATGATGTCCACAGACACAATGCTGTCCAAAGACACAATGCTGTCATCAGACACAATGCTGTCGTCAGACAGAATGCTATACTCAGAAACAAAGCCGTCCTCAAACATAATGCTGTCTTCAGACACAATGCTGTCCTAAAACACAATGCTGTCATCAGACACAGTGCTGTCCTCAGACACAATGCTGTCATCAGACACAATGCTGTCCACAGACACAATGCTGTCGTCAGACACGATGCTGTCGTCAGACACAATGCTGTCATCAGACACAATGCTGTCATCAGCAAATAATTATGACCTTGTTAGAATTCATATCCATATAGAAATGGAGATGGTAATATGTAACAATTTTGGTCTGAGCTAAATTAGAACAAACAACTAATGCCTGTGAGAATCAGCTGTATTGCCTAATCAGACTTTCATGTCACCTATTAAAAGCATGAACATAGCTTGAATATCAAGGTTTTTATATGAATGAAAATGTAAATGTAAACATGAAAGCATAATTATCACATTTAAGAGTATTACATTTATGGGAGAGATTATATTTTTCAATGATAGCCTACCTCAGTCCTTTCGAAATCTACATGCTTTCAGAAGTACTTGTTTCACCCTATCACTCTATAGCTAGCTATAGATAATTCAGTATGTGTCCTGGCTATTTTGCCCACTATTTAAGGTGTACAGACCCTAGGAAAAATGTTTACATGCTAGGTGATGTAAGTAATGTCAACAAGACCAGAGCTATTGTCAGGTAGCTAAAAAAAATATATATATAACAATATGCCCATAGCTATTTCACTAGTGATCGCTTTATCTGGCCAATTTCCTGATAGGTAGCTAGCTGTCATCTGCTAGTTTCATGTATTCAAGCTAGTAGGCTAGCAATAGCTAACTTGCAAGCTAGGACACATACTAATCCAACGTTTTCATTAATTGTTGGTAAAATATATCTGGCGCTGCTGTAGGATAATATTGATTACTTATCAATACTGATGACTGACTGCCAGCCTCTCTTCTGGACCAATGGTCTCATGAATGACACTGTTTGCAATGACGGGTCTAAAGTATGACTGAAACCAAGCACCATCCAATCTCAGCTCCTGAACAAGCCCATGATATTTTCCCAGCTCCTTTTGTGTTCGTAAAATTTTACGCATCCACGTTTTTAGTTTTTTCATCTTTTTTCAACAAGGAATTTAAAAAGCAAGGATGCCCATTTGCTCATCCATACTTGTTCCTAAAATGGAATCATTGGGCACCTATTCAAACTTCCCTCTTGGGAACACTTTGTATAATTGACAAGCACCAAAACATGTCCAAAAGCAAAGCTTTGCATTGTGCTGGGCATCAACACAAAGCGGCACATGAACACACCTTTTTTCCTGATTTCTTACGGGTAGAGTCCTCCAAAACTGAGGGAGAAAAGACATTCCTGGGCAAGCCATAGACGATACCTCATCAGAGCACGCACAGGAGCTTCTTCCTGGACCACGTGCTGCCTGAGTGGTTTGGTTTGAGTTCTTTCAACTTGACATTTTATGCTGTCTCATTTTCTTAAACATGGGACAGTGCGACACATTTTGACTTCAGTGAACCGTCATCTGAATGTCCAATGCATTCTACTTACTATTTCAGGTTTATTTTTTACAGTGCAGACTATCAGAACATTTGCAGATGTAAATACACAAAGTAAGTTCGGTGCACAGGGCTTACAGCAATGGGGGAAAAACTGTGAGTGGTAGGTCATGGTACATTATGCAAACACAATGCAGCTAATTAAGTCATAAGAAAATAAACTGAATACATATTGCTTGTTTAATTAAAAGCATATTATGAACCTGACAAAGATATAAGATATTTCTCATTATAGATGTGACACACTCTCCTAAATGAAGTCAGGAAATGGGAAAGACTTTAACAAAAATCTGCATGTGATATGTTCTGAATGTGATCTGCCCCTTATAAATAATGGGGCTGTAGCTCTGGGAGTGTTCGCTTAACCTGTGAACCACAAGGTTATTTCTGATGCTTTTGCCATGTTCTACGCAGCCCTGGATGATTTATGAGGGAGGAACTGTCTTCATCATCTTGGCTCTCACCTTTGTCTCCGTCAACATTAATTAAGGGAAGGTCAGCGTCACCCTCGTGCTTTCTTCGTTTACATAATAAATCACCTCATTGCTTTAAGGGAGTTTGTTGATGCAGGGAGAATGCAACAAAGGCAGAAGCGGTGAATACTACCACAAACCCTTTCATATTTTATACAAAACAGCCATAAAGTAATACAAGCTCATCTCTCACAATAAAGGTGCCTGTTTGTGGTGCAGCTGTATGTCCTGTGATTGGTGTGTTTAACTCCCAGCAGCTATTAAAATGGTGAGGGGTAAGATCGTACAGCATTCGTCAGTTTGTTTGCTCTCTAACGGTGAAGGTTAAGATGGTACAGCGTTCATCAGTTTCTTTGCTCTCTAACAGTGAGGGTTAAGATGGTACAAGGTTCCTCAATTTCTTTGCTCTCTAGTGCCTACCCCTGGCCAGCTGGGTTTGTGCAATGACATGAGCTTCATGTTCCTCGGATAATGTAGGCATTTTGTGATTGGTAACGCATCTGAAGTGTGAAAAGTAGTGCAACTGTTAAATCTAGAATCTCTGGACATCACACAGCGGGGCTGCAGTAGGGCTTATAGATTTGGTTTGGTGGAAAAATGGGGAAGAAAAACAATTGTAAAAGACCATAAAAATCCAAAGACAGCATTTTTATTGTTAATGCTTTAAGCTGAAGAGCACTTTTTGAATAGCAACCTTGATGTATGATTAAGCAGAAACGGATGCCTTTCTCTGAGATTTCAATTTAGAGCACATCAAATAAACTTAGCTTATTTGTATATTCCATAAGGTTGTAATCTGTGTGTTCTCAACCAAACCGTTGTTAACATACAACTTGTTTTATTTATAGGCTGTTTTTCTCATCAATTGTTTTTCTTCAACTTTCAGTTTGGTAAATTGCAGCTAATGGCTGGCATGGCATTGACATTTGTCCAACAACTGCCCTTTCTTTGTTCTGATGTTTGCTCAGACTTTTTCCAAATGCTATGTGTTGAAACCTCATTGAAGTTATGAGAAAAAATGTGTTGCTCTCTTAAATCACCACATCATGTTAATTGCATACACTGAAAATGATAACAATCAAAATCTTGAAGTCAAAGCGATGGCAAGAAAAAAAGACAGGTGAGATAGACAACATCACACAGAGGGAGAGTTAGTGCTGGGTGAGACCTTATCATGCAAATCATAAAACCTGCTCAGTATATCAATACACTCTTGTCCTGTGCAAAGGCGACAAACCTTAATGCATAAACTGGCCAATGTGACCATTTCCTGTTTCATTGCAGAGTGAAATAAATTCTAGTTAAGTGGCTATATTTCAATGAAATTAACAGTTAGTCAACAACAGTGACTAACTGTGGACAATAAAGTATACCCAAGTTGCTAGTCACATAACTGCATGATGAAGCCACCCTGTCTGTGTAAATCATCCCTGTGCACTGATAAAATCATAAATTGGGTGGGAAATGTAATCACCTTTTTTGTTGGCAAGAGTTGCCAAAATAATACATCCTCCTCCATGGACCTTTCACAAGTGTGTCTCACATACACAGACATTGTTCAAACCTCTGTACTGACTTGAACTCTTCAGAATTGATATGCTGTGTCATCTTGCATATGCAATAAACATGCAATTAGCAGTTTTGAAATCATTATCACTTGCAGTTTCATTACAAGCAAGGAATTTCCAACAGCCAGTGCTTTGGAGTACCATTGTTGTATACACTGATAGTTAGTCTCTAAACCTTAAATGTGTATGAACACTGGACATAATTTAAGTGAAAGATGTGGTAACTACTGAGCTGTAATAGTCTGAGTCGAAGTATTTAAAGTTGCAAACAGCTAAACAGAAACCATTGATGGCCATCGGTATTTTGTCAGTGCTTTAGCGTGACTGCATTATATTTTGTGAACAGGTTCCTTCGTAAGTCATCTCTCCCTTTTTACAGTCTGATATGTACCTCCAGTTATAACAGCCTCATGAAAGAATTATAAGCATTACATTGCAATCATTCAACTGTCTTTCAAAGTGGGAGAACATAATTGCGCCCACTTGATTATATGAGCTGTAGCGCCAGACCTAGTTAACTATTATTTCACAGCAGCAAGAACATACAGGATGCAGCATCACTATGCAGCATACTGCATAGTGCCAGTTAAATTTCCTCAAAGTTAAATTTCAGCTCAAGAGGACAAACCCACCCCCCTCAACACAGATCAATTGGAACAGAGAAGCAAGTAATCCTTACTTACATGTCCTTACCCATTCTGAATAATTCAGACCAAGAGGAGGTAAAGAGGTGAAGAGTCATTCTAGTTTACAGAAAGCAAAACAGTCATTCATTATCAAAACAGTGATTCAAAACTACAGAAATTTTGTAGTATGTATCATGGTAAACATTGCCTGGTTTAATTTAATTTACATGGTCCTTAATGCCAAACTTGTAATACACTGGTGTGTATGAAATTTTGAAAAAATAACTGAGCATTAAATTCCTTTAGTCATTTTAGCAATGAGAATGCACTTGATCAATTCAGCAAAAAAATATAAGACCTAGCTATCTGTCTTTCTCCAGCTGAGTATATTTCATTTTTAATTCAATAAGCATATCTGTGCCCGAGTCATATACAGCCTACTTACGTTTCCAACATTCTAATAATTCCAACAGGTCATGTGGTCAGAGCTTCTTAAAAGAGGCAATTACTTTAATTTTACACAGCAGACACACGCATACTAAATTCTGCTCCTTCCAGCGTGCCGCTCCTGCAGTCCCTTATCGCCAGGGTGCATGTGTGGTTCGTCAGGGGGACTGACGGAGTCATTGGTCCATTGATATAATTGAACCAGGCCTAAGCCGCCCAGCACAACAGCGATTCAGCTCAATAGCATATGCCCCGAGCACTCAGGACAATGAGACTTTAGTACACTGTTACGTTGTCAATAAATTTCAATTCCACTAATTGCCTGGGAATTCATTATCTGAACTCTGAAGAAAACCAGACCCAAACAAACAAAATGGGTAAATCAAAATTCTGTTTTGTTTTGTTAAAACAAGGTCTTACGCAGCATAGCAATGTAAAAGCTGCAGTATCATATTTTGACTTTGTCTGTATTTCAATTTTGTGTGTAAAGGAAATCCATGTTTTGGGGTGGTAGGGGCACTTGCTAGTCTGTTATTTACTCTGCAAAACCTCTTGAAGTAGAAATAGGAAATAGATGTATGATCACATCAATCACTGTATTAAAATGACTAAACACAGTTGTGTAATTGAATGAAAAGCAATGATAAGACATATGTCTGGTTTATCTCTGCATGTCATAATCATAAACAACAAACATAACTTAGCTATGTCAACTATTCAGAGTCATTCAGCAGTCTCTATACATAATTTGATTTCTGTTTCTTTACCTAGATTCCTGATAACATATATCTGGTGTCTTTCTTTCCACTTCTCATCCAAGGTGACAATGGTTCCACAAGACCATCTTTGACTTAACTGAAAAAAGAAAAATATCAGTCATCAAGTTCAAAACTATTGTCTGGAATTTAAAATGTTTGAGTTTTTTTGGGGGGAGGGGGTAAACATATTTAAGTTCAGCAATAAAAGTTTTGAATGTCATGATACTTCTTATTTGGAGGGCTGGCTCGTCATCATGTTTGATGTCAGTGGAACCATATGCTCTTCTCTCCACCAGAGCTGTTTGCCTTTGTCTGTCTCTGAGCCATCTGGCTGAACACCAGCCTAAAGCATTCCATTATGGGAAACAGGGAGAATTATGGGTGTTGTAGTCAAATGTATTGATGTGTACATTATTTTGTCATAAAAAAGCAAATAGTTCAAATGAATGCACTACCCTTCCTGTTCTGCATGAATTTGGAAATTTATTTAGAAATGTTTATGAATATTCAGTTTTACACTCCAAATTGTGTACACATTGTGTATATGTTGCCAAATGTGTTATACCTTTGGAGTCCCTACATACAGTGTGCTATACTGCTAGTCACACAGAAGGCTTCTGGATATATACTAGCAAAACCCTACAGTGTTCAGAAGGTGGCTGCTTAGTTTCTCTCAATTACTGAGTCACATTTTTTACATTAAGGTGTCATTTTATTTGAAAAAGATAGCTGATCATGATATCTACAGTTTATCTAACCACTTTTACCTTGATTTATAAATGTATTTTACTATCAGCTAAAGAATAATTCAAGATGTTGTTTCATCCAAAATGATCATGTTCTATGACACCGTTGTGTCCTACTATACAGGAAGAGTAGAGAAACAGTGCCCTCATATGGCCACTTTAATTCATTACATTTCCTTACCAACAATTCCTCCAGGACAGACAGAGGTAATTAAGACCCAGCCAGGAAGACACAACTGAATTCTTTCACTGCCCCCCCCCCCCTCCATTTGCATTGATAACTGTGAAATTTACCCAGCTCACAAAAGAAAAAAAAATAATTTCAGTAATAGCCTTAATGGGTTTAAGTGTCTTTGGACAGCGGCCAACTGAGACTGAGACGAGACAAGCTTGTGTGGGCACAGTGAATTAAGAGAGCCTACTGTGTAGCTTTATTTTCAGATAAAGATTTTTTTAAAGGGGAGAGGGGGCATTTTACTCTTCTATCCCTCAATGATATTGCTGCTGATAGTACATATTTTACACAGTAGGGATTTGAATACAAATGTAATTTATAAAGAAAACAGAAGTATGTAATTAATGTCAGGTTGCAGAGATACATAATTTTTGGGTGTGTGGGGAGTGGTTGAACAAATTACCATGCAGAGACATTAACAATGGGATGAAGTGCTGGAAGATATAAACTGCTTATGTTGGGTCTCCCTCTGTATTTGAATTGTATCTTTCGAACAAATGGTTTTAAAATGTTGAGCAATGCTTGAACAATGCTGATATTGACAATGGCAGTTTAATAAGATTTTCCCTTTCTTTCCCTCCCCATTGTCGGCCTCCTGCCTCTACACACACAAACACGAAAGCATGCATATGTACACATCACAGAAAGAGCCCTGAACCGAGAGCACTAAATTATGCCATCTAATTCAACAAAATTAGTTATTCAAATATATGCTGTGCATAAGGAATTCATATGAATCAAAATCTACTCTGCACCAGTAATTGACAGAATATATAGGAAATGGGGAAAATAATGTTTAACCAAATGCAACAAATGTTTGTATGTGTCAGCAGTTTGTGTCACATTCAGTGACGGTCACATTTAAGAGTTAAAACTGTCTTCAATGATGCTTGTTTTAATTAGTTACAATTAACATGTGAAATATGAAAATGTATAGTGATATTGAAATATGTAATGTATAGTGCAGCATCTGGATAAAGGATTATGAATTCTGAGCTTTTGAGACTTTTGGGACTCAAAAATTGCTTTCACACATTTTTTGTCCTAGCTTTGCAGAGGGATAGTCAATGACTTGGCATAGTTTTTGCAATTGTTCTCATTGAAGTATTTAATTCTGAGACTGGAAACTCAAAAATAGTTTCACATGTAAAATGCTGATTTCAGAATATGGATAGGTCTTAGAAATCAAATTATTTTCCCAGAATTTCGAGTTATTGCTTGTAACCACAAACTCAGCCTTGCCTCCCTGAAATGTTAACACACAGAGAGACCATGAATGGGTAAAGAAGGAAACACAAAGTGCTTCCACCATTAGAAAAATAAATATGAATGTGATATTCCCCCTGGCGTTTTTAAGGGTAGTATCGAGATCATGAACACTTAAAGGGATGATTTGAAGGTTATCTTTTAAAAGTCTCTAGAGAGGCCTCGCATGCAACTGTGAATTTTTTTCTTGGATCCATCAGGAAGGAACTGCACGATTACTCATAAAAACCTAATGTTTTTTTTTTTTTTTTGGAACCGCATAAAAACCTTGGAGTACCTTCAGCTGTTAAACTTGTAGGCTGTTTTCAGAGTTATCTTGAAAGAAATTGTATGTAATGTCCATTTAAAACATACAGGGCAAGATTTACTAAAGGATTGCGACTGTTTTTCAGGCATAAAAGCTCAACCACTCTAACATGTCGATATTTACATGCAAATTCTGAACGGTTGCAATGGGCGAACATTGCTATTAAGATGGAATTCTTGGTGACCATGTCACTTTCTGACTTTCCTCTTGATACATAGTAAAATCTTTTTTTGCATATGTATACCTGGGGTAAAGGCACTAAAACAGGGAGAAACACTAAAAACTAAAACAGGCATTTTGCAAATGAGGCCAATTAAGTATTCAATCTAATTTACTAACCCTTGCAGTTACCGCAACTCCTGTGTTTGCGTGGGAATCTTTATGACTTCTGAAAGCAGGTGTAATTTTGTGCCATCCAAGAATTACACTCTTTCAGTTAGCAGCAAATACTGATGTGATATTACACAGGCTACACACTCACAGAGTATTCGCACTACAGGAGGAACACACCAACAGATCAAAGTCTCTGTTGGTTTTGGCGATGCTACTATTCCAATGAATACACAGGTTTTGTGTGATGCAAAACAAATAATCACAAATGTTGTTGCAAAGAACCGCAGTGCACTTCACGGCAGCTTTATTTTGAGGAATGTCTTCAGACAAGAGGGTGGAACAAGTGGAATGTGTTAGCTACGCAGAACATTGTTGCAGAATGTTGTTGTGTAAACTCACTAATAGTGACTTAATTCTAGATTTAATGTAGAGAATGCCCCATTGTATTAACTTCTATAGACCAGTGGGCCTCACTCCTCGTCCTGGAGACATGCAGTGTGGACTGGATTTGTTTCATCTGGGAATCCGCAGTAAGGTCAGGCCCAAGCAATCAGATGGGGTAAGGTCACTGCATAATAAATTGGTTTAAGTGGTCAGAAGTGCTGATACCAGGGCCAGAAATGAGGACCACTGTTATATACATTTAGACATAACATCTGATTATAATTTTTCAGTCTGAATGTGCAATACCTTAATTTTAGTATAATGAATCATTAAAAAAAGTACAAAAATAAAAACTACTTCATTGAAAATGTATCATGACATCAGAATATACATGTTTATTTGCAGTTTCTTATAAAGTTCAATACAAACTTTATCTTACAGAGGTTGACTCCACATTTGCAGAAAATTAGTGTGGTAGAATTTTAAAAAAGCTGCATATTAAATTATCATGTATGAATAATTAATATTCATAGGAGAATTTTACACTAATCGCACACATCCTTATAAATTATAGCATGGGTTTTCAAATTCATGATAGTTCCTGATATTTCTTATGCTAGAGAAGCACTGAATTATTAAGATGTGCCGGATAATGGAGTGTGTGCCACTATTACATTGATGTGGAGATGTGTTGAACATGTGTCTGGGCTGACAACTCAGCCTGTACTCCTCTAAACAGTGCGAACACCAGGCATCTACTTTAAAGGTGTGCTGGGATTGGAAGACTACTTAAAATGTGGTGAGTGGAGAAAAAATGTACCACCAATGCATTATAATAGCTGTTATGAAATGAGTCATTAAGCAGCAGAAAAGGGATATACGACTAAGAAGATGTCATGTAATTGCAGAGTATATGGTATGGTTACTAGAAGTACTGTAAGACTGTCTCAGGAGATTTAGCTGTGCATTAGAGATTCAGTGATGGTGACTACTCATGGTCAGGACTCAAACAAACTTGGTCTTTAAAATAGAATATGCAATTACATTTTTAGAATGAAAAAGATATTTTTGCTGGTCTCTCAGAAAAATAAAATTAAAAAATACCAAACAAAACGTATGTTGTAATGTAAACTCTGTTTTGATTTTAAAATGTGGTTGATTAGGTCCCAGCCCAAGTCTCTAAATTTGTATTTATTTACTTGAATGTTTTTATAGACATTACATGATTGGTTTGTTGAAGGGTTGTGGTAAGTGTTCATCCTCACCTCCTTTACACTCCAAACAGCTTGAAGCAATGTTGCTTGTTAATGGGTTTCACATTAATGTGTAAACAGACTACAACCCTAACCTTTTCACTTTCAGGTATGAAAAGGTCCTTTTCTGTGGCCCTTTTCAGAAAAGTGCTAAAAAGGACAACAGAGTCTTAATCAGACCTGTAGGATGGTGACATTAAAAATAATCATTCTGGTTGTCTGTTTCAAACACTACAAGTTCATATTTATTGATGGATTATTACTTGATCACCACAACTGGTTGTCTGAATTGCTTAAAGCAGAATAAAGATGTAACTTTCGTACTGCTTAAGAGCATTTCTGCATATGTCTATCATTACAACCACTGACACACCTAAAACTCACTTATGTGGCACATAACACAAATTTGGATTCAGCTCTTGTATCCTTACTCACCAAAACATTAAATGTAAGTTTTAGTTCAATAAGAAGAAAAAATACTTTATTACATACATATTGCATCCATAAGTACTGTATATTCTTTGTTTCAGTGTGGGGTCACCTGAGCAGCTACATATTAGAGGAATTGTAACGTTTTGGCCTTTCTGTGCTATTTAAAAGCAGTCAGTGAACCACAGACATGATCTTTATGGAGAAGAAACATGGATTTATGAATGTTTGTTTCAATTTTAAAACACTTTTGGACAACTTGACACAAAAGTGATCATGTAATGTCCATGGAAGTGATTATCAGTATTGTAAAAGTACAATAAACTAGCTGCTGAAAGTTAACATGCTAATGGTTAGAGCACTGTTGTCAATACTTAGCTATGGGGTGGCCTACAGTGTCAAAATTCTGTCGACTGCGAATGCAACCACCTCATACTGTGTTTTCACTCACAAAAGCAGTCCCAGTCACATTCGCACTGGCACTGGCACTGGCACTTCAACAGTGGACCCCCATTCAACAGTGCTGAAACTCTGCTGAATATAAATGCAAGTGTAAGTACCAGTGCAAATGTGAGTACCAGTATGAATGTGAGTACTGGTACAAATGCAAGTACCAGTATGAATGCCACTGCTTTTGCAAGTGAAAAAACAGTATAAAGTGTTTGCACTCACAGTCACATTCGTAATTACAGACGATAGAATTTGGGCACTGATGGCTCCCCATACTTGGCAACACCACCTACAACTGTAACTTATTTTAAACTGTTGTCACTTTCTAGTCATGTCACACAGAAGACCAGAACAGCAATATCTTCTGAAAATATAAACAAACTAGTGTCTACGAATGATTGGCTCAGTGAGGATAGATATACAGATGAAGCATGTTTTTGGCTCCTGTGTTAGTCCTCTTAGGAGGCAGTGCAGATTTTCTTTAAACTTGATACACGTTTTCTGTTTACTCAGCAGGAAGAAGCAGAAACACATTTGAGGCTATGGAAAACTGTTTTTTGTGACATCTGTACTGGGCCGGCTAAAGGCATCGGCCATATAGGCATTTACCTAGAGCGTCACCTTCTGGTGAGCACTGGTCACTCTCAAAGGAAAAAATTAAAAAATAATAAAAATTTGCTGGTGGGAACTCTTCCTCATTTTATGCCTTGAGGTAACAAATGAACAAATAACGAAAGAAATAAATACACTGCATTTCGAGTTGACAAACTCTACCAGGATTTTGGCTTATTGCCACAAAGTCTGCTTAGATCTTAAGATACCTTTTACACCAACGTCATTTTGCTGAAGATGGCTGTTTTCCCTCAGTGATATTTGTTCACCTGGGGATACATGTGTATGTTTTCCAGAGGAAAAGCAGTGAGTCTTAAGTAATAATGTGTAAATGAATTTGGCATTTGAATTTATTGCCATATGCTTGGTGCAAAACTAATTTGTGGTAACAAATTAGTGGAATTATGTTTATCGGGCAATAAATTAAAAGTAATCTTTTTTATTATTGTCATGTAACTGCTCCTGTGTTGGCACATACTGATCTGAGCAGCATTATCAAAACTGTTTGAACTTGATCAGAATTGTAATCAACACCGTTCAATCTGTGCTTATTTTCAGCACAACATTAGTTCCAGTGTCTTGGATGTTTCTAACAGGTAAAGGTAGTTGGTAAAATTTAACAATCTGTTCATTCTTTGATACATGATTTGCTTGTTGGAGAAGTCATTTTCATTTATAAAATAGAAATTTATATTTTTCATGGATATTGCAGCCGTGGGGGATGTGTCCCCTGCACTTTTCTCTGGATCATCATCTAACCCAACCAACACCTGTACAGCTGGCTTGGTAATACTCCATCTGCATTGAGATTTGATACTGCAGCGCCAGGTGGAGGGGTCGGACACACTAACCACTGAGTTAAAGTTTGTTGTGGTTGTGACGTCACCTTCTCATTATTATTGTAGTCCACAAGCCACTAATGCCTTTCAGATTAAATATCCTATTTTCACATTTTAAACACACTCTTCTGTTTTCTTATTTTGCAAACTTGCTGTCTATTAACACATGTTTATTTACATATATTATAGCCCTAAATGAGAATAATAGTCCAGCTGCGCTGTATTTGTTTCGGTGAATTCTGAGTGGGGGGGCTCGCCAAAGGCACCAAAATGGCTAGAGCCAGCATAAAAATAATGGCTAGACACATAATAATATCTATATTATTATTTTTGTTCTGAACAAGATTTGAAATGTAGGATTTCTTTGAGATTATTCTACCCTGATTCTGCTGGAATTATATTTAATCACAAAGAAAATATTTGTTAAACATAATTTAAATAAGCACGTTTTCACAATCACTCTGTGCACTCACATATGTGTATGTGTGCCATGTATTTAACATGTCACTTTCAAGGGTCTGAAATAAAGTGCTGTTTGTTGTACAATCTGACTCTCAAATACATGGAAATGTTTTGGTTTTATCACACATGGTTTGGTGAGTTAGTAAGTGTTTACTCAACTGAAGATATGAATAAGTTTCGTGGCAAAAATAAGTCCACACTCTGTTTAGGGCTGTAAGGCAGTTTAATAATGATCATGCAGCATGGAGAGCTACAGCACACAATGTTGTACACCACAGCTCTTCCAGGGGCAGTTCCTGAAGAGAAATGTATACCTGGAGAGATATGGGGAGTTTACAGTTATACAGCAGGGGCAGTTCCTGAAGAGAAATGTATACCTGGAGAGATATGGGGAGTTTACAGTTATACAGCAGGGGCAGTTCCTGAAGAGAAATGTATACCTGGAGAGATATGGGGAGTTTACAGTTATACAGCAGGGGCAGTTCCTGAAGAGAAATGTATACCTGGAGAGATATGGGGAGTCTACAGTTATACAGCAGGGGCAGTTCCTGAAGAGAAATGTATACCTGGAGAGATATGGGGAGTTTACAGTTATACAGCAGGGGCAGTTCCTGAAGAGAAATGTATACCTGGAGAGATATGGGGAGTCTACAGTTATACAGCAGGGGCAGTTCCTGAAGAGAAATGTATACCTGGAGAGATATGGGGAGTCTACAGTTATACAGCAGGGGCAGTTCCTGAAGAGAAATGTATACCTGGAGAGATATGGGGAGTTTACAGTTATACAGCAGGGGCAGTTCCTGAAGAGAAATGTATACCTGGAGAGATATGGGGAGTCTACAGTTATACAGCAGGGGCAGTTCCTGAAGAGAAATGTATACCTGGAGAGATATGGGGAGTTTACAGTTATACAGCAGGGGCAGTTCCTGAAGAGAAATGTATACCTGGAGAGATATGGGGAGTCTACAGTTATACAGCAGGGGCAGTTCCTGAAGAGAAATGTATACCTGGAGAGATATGGGGAGTTTACAGTTATACAGCAGGGGCAGTTCCTGAAGAGAAATGTATACCTGGAGAGATATGGGGAGTCTACAGTTATACAGCAGGGGCAGTTCCTGAAGAGAAATGTATACCTGGAGAGATATGGGGAGTCTACAGTTATACAGCAGGGGCAGTTCCTGAAGAGAAATGTATACCTGGAGAGATATGGGGAGTCTACAGTTACACAGAGACATCTACATGATTGGGCATTTATTGAACATGTCCATACAGATGGTGAAGAGAGTTGAGGTGAACCTTAACTAGATCAAATGTCAAATGAACAGGCATGCCATTGAGACATAACACACAATGGATTTTTGTGTTGGCCCAAACTGATCCGACGCCTCGGAAGGCCTCGGCCCACACTGATCCGATGCCTCAGAAGGCCTCGGCCCACACAGATCTGACGCTTTGGAAGGCCTCGGCCCAAACTGATCCGACACCATGGAATGCCTTGGCCCAAACTGATCCGACACCATGGAAGGCCTCGGCCCACACTGATCCGACGCCTAGGAAGGCCTCGGCTCAAACTGATCCGACGCCTCGGAAGGCCTCGGCCCACACTGATCCGACGCCTAGGAAGGCCTCGGCCCACACTGATCCGACGCCTCCGAAGGCCTCGGCCCACACTGATCCGACGCCTAGGAAGGCCTCGGCCCACACTGATCCGACGCCTCCGAAGGCCTCGGCCCACACTGATCCGACGCCTCGGAAGGCCTCGGCCCACACTGATCTGACAAGCATGTCCATACCACCTCTCCCTGTCCTGTGGAAATCTAAATATCTTGAGGCATCATAAACAGAAAATCAGGGTTTCCACAGCTGTAAATCAAACTTGAGGATAAATGTTGATAGAATCTAGGCCTGAGTATTTTATCACACAGTTTGGAAATAAAAAAATCAGTCCCGACATGTCTCCTTGGACAGGAATAGGCTTCAATGATTTATTAAGTAGATGTCTCTGATTAACACATGTAAAAACATTAGTTCTTCCAATAAAACCTCTCGTCCTGTCATAAAATATATACTAATAACCAAATGGCTCAAAGTGCTATGTTTTTTAGTATTTCATGTATGATTCGTCATTTTGAAAAATCTAAAACTGAGGAGCCCAGTCCTGACAATGGCAATCTGGATACCTCAGATAACGTGGAAAATATTGGAGGCAATCCACTCAGCCTCAGTAAGGCCTGTCTGATTCCCCCACTTCATTAGAAGGTCTCTAATCTCTTCACTTGTGGAGCCCGATAAGCTCCCTCACAAATGCTGCAGAGTCAAAGTTCAAACAACATTCAATGTTTTGATGCTTAACTTACCAAAGTTCCTGTCTGTTCATTAGACAGTTTTATCAGCGGAAACTCTTCTTACATTCTGCAATACCCATCGAGATGGAGAAGCCCGAAGAGCAGTGGTCTGGTGCTGATAACGGGTTACTCTCTTGTCGGAACAGAGCTGATCATCTTTCCCTGCCCTCTAAAGCTTATTTCTATTAAAGCTTTACCCCTGACTAGAATGTGCCGGAGCCCCTGTTTTAAGTCCCCCCCCACCCCCCCACCCCACCGGCTTCCTTGATGCCCTCAAGCAGATACATCTCCAGCTCCCTCACAACACAGGGCCCTGTAGTCATCAATTTTGCATTGCTATTTAAAAAAGCCTATAAGACGTTTCACAGATTCAGCTGGCCCATGGCACACATTAAAAGGAACTATTTATACAAACCCTTTTTGCAAAATTGTTTTTCAAAGGGAGGATATTATTTTGTATCCTTCACAGTATCAAAGGGCTGAGTTCACCAGAGGAATACGCCCACTTATTAAAAACACATCACAGCTTGAAGAAAGTTAGAGGGATGTTTCATTTTATTTCGTAGTATGCCAACTGATGTGGTTTTGCTTCCATTGTCTTATAATATATGAATAAATATGATTTAAATGTTTTTTTGGGTGCCCTCCGAGTACAAAAAAAACCAGTCATCAACTGAATTTATAATTTTTTGACAATCTGTTCCAATTTTCGACAGAAGTATGCATACTATCTTTACTGTGGTAAAATTGTAGAGGATAAATGTAACATTTGTGAGGTTTAAATACTATATGAAATTTATTATCATTACAGCCACATGTTCTGTGTAAACATGCTACAATTCTAACTGACAGATGTGAAATTGAATTGTCTCTCAGCTGTTTTATTGTGAAATTGTATGAACTACAAATAATTTGCTTTGATAAACAAGTATTAGGATATATTTACTGTATAGGATCTCAGTAAGTAGTGTCATATTCTCTCATTTATGAGATTTACAGTACAATACTTATTTGGAAACAAAACTTAATGTGCAAAATAATTTTCATGAGACCTGATAAAATAATTCTCAATCAGTTCAATCTGGTTTCAAAAGAATCTATCAAAATCTTGTAGTTACAAGGACTTCAATAACTTTTGTCTGAAAACTGTCAGATGTGATGTCACTTAGATCTTTTCATTACTTTTGATGTGGTTCAACCCCTGAACATGGTGGGCAAAACATTGCAAAAACATTGACAAGTTTACAGATTTACTAAAGGATTGTGACAGCTTTTCAGGTGTAAGTACTGCCGCTAAAACGTCTTGGTATGTATGTAAGGATTACTAGACAGTTGCAATGGGTGAAAATTGCTATTAAGGTTTGCGGTGACTGTGTCACTTTGCGACTTTCCTCTTGATACGTAGTAAAATCTGTTCATGAATATGTATACCTGGGGTAAAGGCGCTAAAACAGGGTGGACATTTTGTAAATGAGGCCAAGTAAGTATTCCGTCCAATTTACTAAACCTTGCAGTAACAGCAAGTCCTGTGTTCGTGTGGGAATTCTGAAAGCAGGTAAAATATTGTGCCGTCCAAAATTACCTTCTGTCAGTTAATATAACAGCAAAAACAGTCATAATATAACACGGGTTACACAGTCACAGGATAATCACACTACTGAAAGAACTTTTGCCATGCACCTGAAGACCAAATTTTCTGTCAGCTGGGATGATGCTGGATCTTTTACAGATGTGTGGCTTACAGGTGCGCTGTTCCAACTTACAAAGAACAACCATTTAGACATGGAAAACACACATATCCTGTACAAATTTTGTGTGATGCAAAAACAAGTAACAACAAATGTTGTTGTGAAGTATCATGGAACACATCACGGCAGCTTTATTTTCAGGAATAGCTCTGTCTACAGACAGTGAGAGAGGGTGGAACAAGCAGGAAGTGTAAGCAGCGCTGTAATGACCTTATTCCAACATGTTAATATTCTTCCTGTTGTTGGACCACCAGCTATGTTTTTTGCCCTTATGTTGTAGGAAACCTTTTGTATACTGCCTGACAGCATGCCATATTTTACTTCCTACACTGTTTGTTTTGTTAACCCTATACCTAATACATTAATTTTGAATATGATGTCACTCCAAAATGTTCTGTTCTCTCGGTTGGTGTTTAATTCCTACACTGTAATACAGTATTATGAAGCGTTGCCTCAATTGCCATTATGTCTATTACCTGATAAGTAAATTTTTTTTCCCTCCTTCATGTTCCCTCACTACTTGCACCTGGTCGCTCCATATCCATTTCACAGTGCCTTGTTATCTGGATATGTAAGAGTGTCATATCTGACCTTTATAGGCATGTCCTACTGCAAAATTGTGACATGAGGTTGTTATATTTTTTGATTGCATAATTTGACCAAGTCTTAGTAAATCAGTCATTTATATTTCTGTGTTTGTGTTGGGTCAGGAGCCACAGACGCAGACGCTGACTCCCACTACCACAACACAGGTGCAAAGATCCACCCACCATGGAGGACCAGGAGACACAGTCACAGTAAACCTAACTTTTATTTAAAACAAGCAGACAGCTCAGACACTCTCCCCATGTATGCTCACACTCACACAACAGGAAACAACAGAAAAATAAGGGTGGGGTGGAGGTTAGCTCATACCTCTTTGCCGAGCCACCTCTGCAAGCCAAAATAAAAACCAGAAATCCAAAACGAAATGCCAGAACGGATCGTTGCTGCTCTTCCAAGGACCACCGCCTCCAGACACTGCTTCCACCACCTGACACCTGGAATCTTCTCTGGCTGGAGCAGGGACCACTGAGGAGAGGGAGAGAGCATGACCTATGTCAATGCTGGACTCTGGCTGGGCTGAGAAAAATGTGGACCAAGCACACACACACACGTGCACACGTGGAGGCACACACACAAAATGTTAAAAAGGTGCCCCCACAGACCCTTTCCCCAAATAGACAAAGGGAATCTCTATCAAACCAAAATAACAAAAGAAACTAAACCGAAAACCATCTTCAAAAAAAAAACCCACTGGCAAATGAAAATTTCACAAACAGGAAAAAGAAATTTTCCTAAACAAACCGAAACAAAGGAAACACCCAAAGTATTCAAAACAACCCCATTGTGCCAGAAAACAGATATCCATGATTTTCATAAAGAAAAATTTACTCCACACTTGGTGACTGTATGTTGTACAGTCAAAACAAATTTCAAAACAAACAGCTAACTAATGTTTTTTTTTCTGTAATGTGTATGTTGTAAGGTTTATTTTCTTGTGCGCATGTGTACACCATAAGGACCAGCACACTATATAATGTAGTAGTTAGGCCATGCAATATATAATGCAGTAGTTAGGGGCCGTGCGTGAGCAGAAACTGAGTGAGTGTGTGTGTAGTAGTTAGGGGCCATGCGTGAGCAGAAACTGAGTGAGTGTGTGTGTAGTAGTTAGGGGCCGTGCGTGAGCAGAAACTGAGTGAGTGTGTGTGTAGTAGTTAGGGGCCGTGCGTGAGCAGAAACTGAGTGAGTGTGTGTGTAGTAGTTAGGGGCCGTGCGTGAGCAGAAACTGAGTGAGTGTGTGTGTAGTAGTTAGGGGCCATGCGTGAGCAGAAACTGAGTGAGTGTGTGTGTAGTAGTTAGGGGCCATGCGTGAGCAGAAACTGAGTGAGTGTGTGTGTAGTAGTTAGGGGCCATGCGTGAGCAGAAACTGAGTGAGTGTGTGTGTAGTAGTTAGGGGCCATGCGTGAGCAGAAACTGAGTGAGTGTGTGTGTAGTAGTTAGGGGCCATGCGTGAGCAGAAACTGAGTGAGTGTGTGTGTAGTAGTTAGGGGCCGTGCGTGAGCAGAAACTGAGTGAGTGTGTGTGTAGTAGTTAGGGGCCGTGCGTGAGCAGAAACTGAGTGAGTGTGTGTGTAGTAGTTAGGGGCCGTGCGTGAGCAGAAACTGAGTGAGTGTGTGTGTAGTAGTTAGGGGCCATGCGTGAGCAGAAACTGAGTGAGTGTGTGTGTAGTAGTTAGGGGCCATGCGTGAGCAGAAACTGAGTGAGTGTGTGTGTAGTAGTTAGGGGCCATGCGTGAGCAGAAACTGAGTGAGTGTGTGTGTAGTAGTTAGGGGCCATGCGTGAGCAGAAACTGAGTGAGTGTGTGTGTAGTAGTTAGGGGCCATGCGTGAGCAGAAACTGAGTGAGTGTGTGTGTAGTAGTTAGGGGCCATGCGTGAGCAGAAACTGAGTGAGTGTGTGTGTAGTAGTTAGGGGCCATGCGTGAGCAGAAACTGAGTGAGTGTGTGTGTAGTAGTTAGGGGCCATGCGTGAGCAGAAACTGAGTGAGTGTGTGTGTAGTAGTTAGGGGCCATGCGTGAGCAGAAACTGAGTGAGTGTGTGTGTAGTAGTTAGGGGCCGTGCGTGAGCAGAAACTGAGTGAGTGTGTGTGTAGTAGTTAGGGGCCGTGCGTGAGCAGAAACTGAGTGAGTGTGTGTGTAGTAGTTAGGGGCCGTGCGTGAGCAGAAACTGAGTGAGTGTGTGTGTAGTAGTTAGGGGCCATGCGTGAGCAGAAACTGAGTGAGTGTGTGTGTAGTAGTTAGGGGCCATGCGTGAGCAGAAACTGAGTGAGTGTGTGTGTAGTAGTTAGGGGCCATGCGTGAGCAGAAACTGAGTGAGTGTGTGTGTAGTAGTTAGGGGCCATGCGTGAGCAGAAACTGAGTGAGTGTGTGTGTAGTAGTTAGGGGCCATGCGTGAGCAGAAACTGAGTGAGTGTGTGTGTAGTAGTTAGGGGCCATGCGTGAGCAGAAACTGAGTGAGTGTGTGTGTAGTAGTTAGGGGCCATGCGTGAGCAGAAACTGAGTGAGTGTGTGTGTAGTAGTTAGGGGCCATGCGTGAGCAGAAACTGAGTGAGTGTGTGTGTAGTAGTTAGGGGCCATGCGTGAGCAGAAACTGAGTGAGTGTGTGTGTAGTAGTTAGGGGCCATGCGTGAGCAGAAACTGAGTGAGTGTGTGTGTAGTAGTTAGGGGCCATGCGTGAGCAGAAACTGAGTGAGTGTGTGTGTAGTAGTTAGGGGCCATGCGTGAGCAGAAACTGAGTGAGTGTGTGTGTAGTAGTTAGGGGCCATGCGTGAGCAGAAACTGAGTGAGTGTGTGTGTAGTAGTTAGGGGCCATGCGTGAGCAGAAACTGAGTGAGTGTGTGTGTAGTAGTTAGGGGCCATGCGTGAGCAGAAACTGAGTGAGTGTGTGTGTAGTAGTTAGGGGCCATGCGTGAGCAGAAACTGAGTGAGTGTGTGTGTAGTAGTTAGGGGCCGTGCGTGAGCAGAAACTGAGTGAGTGTGTGTGTAGTAGTTAGGGGCCGTGCGTGAGCAGAAACTGAGTGAGTGTGTGTGTAGTAGTTAGGGGCCGTGCGTGAGCAGAAACTGAGTGAGTGTGTGTGTAGTAGTTAGGGGCCATGCGTGAGCAGAAACTGAGTGAGTGTGTGTGTAGTAGTTAGGGGCCATGCGTGAGCAGAAACTGAGTGAGTGTGTGTGTAGTAGTTAGGGGCCATGCGTGAGCAGAAACTGAGTGAGTGTGTGTGTAGTAGTTAGGGGCCATGCGTGAGCAGAAACTGAGTGAGTGTGTGTGTAGTAGTTAGGGGCCATGCGTGAGCAGAAACTGAGTGAGTGTGTGTGTAGTAGTTAGGGGCCATGCGTGAGCAGAAACTGAGTGAGTGTGTGTGTAGTAGTTAGGGGCCATGCGTGAGCAGAAACTGAGTGAGTGTGTGTGTAGTAGTTAGGGGCCATGCGTGAGCAGAAACTGAGTGAGTGTGTGTGTAGTAGTTAGGGGCCATGCGTGAGCAGAAACTGAGTGAGTGTGTGTGTAGTAGTTAGGGGCCGTGCGTGAGCAGAAACTGAGTGAGTGTGTGTGTAGTAGTTAGGGGCTGTGCGTGAGCAGAAACTGAGTGAGTGTGTGTGTAGTAGTTAGGGGCCATGCGTGAGCAGAAACTGAGTGAGTGTGTGTGTAGTAGTTAGGGGCCATGCGTGAGCAGAAACTGAGTGAGTGTGTGTGTAGTAGTTAGGGGCCATGCGTGAGCAGAAACTGAGTGAGTGTGTGTGTAGTAGTTAGGGGCCATGCGTGAGCAGAAACTGAGTGAGTGTGTGTGTAGTAGTTAGGGGCCGTGCGTGAGCAGAAACTGAGTGAGTGTGTGTGTAGTAGTTAGGGGCCATGCGTGAGCAGAAACTGAGTGAGTGTGTGTGTAGTAGTTAGGGGCCATGCGTGAGCAGAAACTGAGTGAGTGTGTGTGTAGTAGTTAGGGGCCGTGCGTGAGCAGAAACTGAGTGAGTGTGTGTGTAGTAGTTAGGGGCCGTGCGTGAGCAGAAACTGAGTGAGTGTGTGTGTATTAGTCTGGGGCCATGCGTGAGCAGAAACTGAGTGAGTGTGTGTGTAGTAGTTAGGGGCCATGCGTGAGCAGAAACTGAGTGAGTGTGTGTGTAGTAGTTAGGGGCCATGCGTGAGCAGAAACTGAGTGAGTGTGTGTGTAGTAGTTAGGGGCCATGCGTGAGCAGAAACTGAGTGAGTGTGTGTGTAGTAGTTAGGGGCCGTGCGTGAGCAGAAACTGAGTGAGTGTGTGTGTAGTAGTTAGGGGCCATGCGTGAGCAGAAACTGAGTGAGTGTGTGTGTAGTAGTTAGGGGCCATGCGTGAGCAGAAACTGAGTGAGTGTGTGTGTAGTAGTTAGGGGCCATGCGTGAGCAGAAACTGAGTGAGTGTGTGTGTAGTAGTTAGGGGCCATGCGTGAGCAGAAACTGAGTGAGTGTGTGTGTAGTAGTTAGGGGCCGTGCGTGAGCAGAAACTGAGTGAGTGTGTGTGTAGTAGTTAGGGGCCATGCGTGAGCAGAAACTGAGTGAGTGTGTGTGTAGTAGTTAGGGGCCATGCGTGAGCAGAAACTGAGTGAGTGTGTGTGTAGTAGTTAGGGGCCATGCGTGAGCAGAAACTGAGTGAGTGTGTGTGTAGTAGTTAGGGGCCATGCGTGAGCAGAAACTGAGTGAGTGTGTGTGTAGTAGTTAGGGGCCATGCGTGAGCAGAAACTGAGTGAGTGTGTGTGTAGTAGTTAGGGGCCATGCGTGAGCAGAAACTGAGTGAGTGTGTGTGTAGTAGTTAGGGGCCGTGCGTGAGCAGAAACTGAGTGAGTGTGTGTGTAGTAGTTAGGGGCCATGCGTGAGCAGAAACTGAGTGAGTGTGTGTAGTAGTTAGGGGCCATGCGTGAGCAGAAACTGAGTGAGTGTGTGTGTAGTAGTTAGGGGCCATGCGTGAGCAGAAACTGAGTGAGTGTGTGTGTAGTAGTTAGGGGCCATGCGTGAGCAGAAACTGAGTGAGTGTGTGTGTAGTATTTAGGGGCCAGGCATGAGCAGAAACTGAGTGAGTGTGTGTGTAGTAGTTAGGGGCCAGGCATGAGCAGAAACTGATTGAGTGTGTGTGTAGTAGTTAGGGGCCAGACATGAGCAGAAACTGAGTGAGTGTGTGTGTAGTAGTTACGGGCCGTGCGTTAGCAGAAACTGAGTGAGAGTGTGTGTAGTAGTTAGGGGCCGTGCGTGAGCAGAAACTGAGTGAGACTGTGTGTTGTAGTTAGGGGCCATGCGTGAGCAGAAACTGAGTGAGTGTGTGTGTAGTAGTTAGGGGCCGTGCGTGAGCAGAAACTGAGTGAGTGTGTGTGTAGTAGTTAGGGGCCGTGCGTGAGCAGAAACTGAGTGAGTGTGTGTAGTAATTAAGGGCCGTGCGTGAGCAGAAATTGAGTGAGTGTGTGTGTAGTAGTTAGGGGCCATGCGTGAGCAGAAACTGAGTGAGTGTGCGTGTAGTAGTTAGGGGCCATGCGTGAGCAGAAACTGAGTGAGTGTGTGTGTAGTAGTTAGGGGCTATGCTTGAGCAGAAACTAAGTGAGTGTGTGTGTAGTAGTTAGGGGCCGTGCGTGAGCAGAAACTGAGTGAGTGTGTGTGTATTAGTTAGGGGCCAGAAGTGAGCAGAAACTGAGTGAGTATGTGTGTAGTAGTTAGGCCATGCATGAGCAGAAACTGAGTGAGTGTGTGTGTAGTAGTTAGGGGCCATGCGTGAGCAGAAACTGAGTGAGTGTGTGTGTAGTAGTTAGGGGCCAGGCGTGTGCAGAAACTGAGTGAGTGTGTGTGTAGTAGTTAGGGGCCATGCATGAGCAGAAACTGAGTGAGTGTGTGTGTAGTAGTTAGGGGCCAGGCATGAGCAGAAACTGAGTGAGTGTGTGTGTAGTAATTAGGGGCCGTGCGTGAGCAGAAACTGAGTGAGTGTGTGTGTAGTAGTTAGGGGCCATGCGTGAGCAGAAACTGAGTGAGTGTGTGTGTAGTAGTTAGGGGCCATGCATGAGCAGAAACTGAGTGAGTGTGTGTGTAGTAGTTAGGGGCCGTGCGTGTGCAGAAACTGAGTGAGTGTGTGTGTAGTAGTTAGGCCAGGCATGAGCAGAAACTGAGTGAGTGTGTGTGTAGTAGTTAGGGGCCATGCGTGAGCAGAAACTGAGTGAGTGTGTGTGTAGTAGTTAGGGGCCAGGCATGAGCAGAAACTGAGTGAGTGTGTGTGTAGTAATTAGGGGCCAGGCGTGAGCAGAAACTGAGTGAGTGTGTGTGTAGTAGTTAGGGGCCATGCGTGAGCAGAAACTGAGTGAGTGTGTGTGTAGTAGTTAGGGGCCATGCGTGAGCAGAAACTGAGTGAGTGTGTGTGTATTAGTTTGGGGCCATGCGTGAGCAGAAACTGAGTGAGTGTGTGTGTAGTAGTTAGGGGCCAGGCGTGAGCAGAAACTGAGTGAGTGTGTGTGTAGTAGTTAGGGGCCGTGCGTGAGCAGAAACTGAGTGAGTGTGTGTGTAGTAGTTAGGGGCCATGCGTGAGCAGAAACTGAGTGAGTGTGTGTTTATGCCATGCACCTGCTTGAGCTGAAGTTAATACAAAGAATTCAACTGAACTGCAAGTCTGAATACCACATAACTTTACAATTTGCCATAGAAAATTGTAATTGAAAGAAGTTAAGTTTAATTAATTTGTTGATAGAACTGCAACTGAATTCAGTTAACACCTGAATATTGAAAATATGGACATTTGGGGCCTCTTTTGTGAGCATTGCATAACTGTCATGTAAAATAAAAACCATGAAAATAGTTACGTGGAGAATACTTATTCGTATTCTGACCTGCCTTATGTGGCCACACCTGGCCTACGCAAGGCAGAAAAGTAGGAGGGCTCATACAGGATCTTGAATAATACTAATTCAGCCTGGGAAATGACACACACCCCATGAAAACTTGATGGCCCAGTAATATTTTTCTCTGAGTTACATTTCTGGGTACTAAGAGTCTGCTGCATAGCAGAGAAAACTCTATCTTGTAATTCAGAACTTGTTTCTGCTAAAATTAAGTGGCTTGAACGGATATTGTCCATCCATAGAAATTAAAACATTGCTTCTAACTAACGCAGTTTTCAAAACAGGTTGGTCCTTTGGCACAGCTTGCCCCTTTTATTAGATTTCATGTGAATGAAGTAAATAAAATCACTGAGGTTTGATAATCAACAAAGGTTTAATTGGTGTACTGGTTAATATTGGCATATTTTCATGGCGTGATTAATCATTGAAAAATAAACATTGCTGAATATCATATTTCATAATTTATTGAGTATTTAAGGAGAATAATGAATAGAGTTAATTTTACTTGACCTGATGATTGCATCTGTATTGTCATATGGTAGGTCTTGAGATCTGAGAGTTATTGTACATGGGTTCACAGAATTAAAAAAGCACTATAGTCCAAAAGACTTAATGATTCTATATTGATTCGAGACTTGCGGACTGAGGTAAACACATCGAAATGCAGCCATGCATTTCAAATTAAAAAGCAACTCAGTTGTTGGCGATGGTAAGGGCAACACTCACATGCAACTTTTATCTAGAAATTATTGAAATGATTTTAAGAGATGCACTACTTCAAACGATACTGTAACATTAAAAAAAAATGTAATATCAAAGTCTGATCAACAGGAGTGCAAGACTTACAGGGTTGTGATGTGCGTCAGATAAAAGCCCTGAAAATCCACTTAAGCCAAGGTTTGAATTCGCTTACTGGGTATTTTCATGAAAAACATCCCAATTTATAGGAATCCCTGCCCTAAACATGCAAGTGTCTTAAGAAAGCGTAGAGGTTAAAGGTCAGAATACAGTCAGTCACAGTCAGTGGGCAGACTGTAGTTTCGTAGCTACGGTATATGACTTGAACCTGTGGTTGGTGGTTCAAGCCACAGCTAAACAGCAAGAACAGCATTGCTGTTGGGCCCTTGAGCAAGATCCTTAACCCCACATATCTCCCGGGAGGGTTAGCCCAAACAACTGTAAATGGCTTTGGATAGAAGTGTCAGCTAAATGACTGTAATGTAATGTGAACAAACAGTGACAAGGTGTGCAGTGGGTCAAAAAAGCGTTTAAGATGAGCTAAGTGGAGGCCTGAATAGACCTCTTACTGCATAAGCCACCTGAAGGCCCAGTTTTACCATTCATTGGTTCATATTTTTCTTAAAGTGGACTGAATGAAATGGTAATTAAGCTTAGGCAGTTCTACTGAGAAGGCCAAAAAAAAAGAAATTACACATTACTTACTTACATTAATTGTGCACCTCAAAACTAAAATAATACTTTTTTTAGTGATTTTTCTTCAAATATAATTCAATCCTAATCAGGGAAATTTGATTAATTCAAAATTCAACGCCATTTAGAGAATCCCAGGCATAGACCAATCATGCACAAGATTCTTGCTTGCAAGGCAAAAATGTGCATTCATTGTCAGCATAAATCCCTGGGTTCTATTTTAACGATACAAAACTTTTTGGCAAGTACAAGCAAAGATTAAAAAAAGGATGTAAGGATGTCAAATCTGTTTTCCTGTTTTAACTGAGTTAATGCATTCTGCACAAAATGCTTTGAGGCTAGTAAGAGTCTCTAATTATGAAGTGGGGTCCACTGACCAGTCAGAAGACTTTCAAAATATGTTTAATTGATTGTAATGAGTGGATGTGCTTTGTTCAGTCACAATCCCAATATATATGGTTGTGTCACACATCCACAGTGTCTGTTGTTCCCTCTACCACTCCCTGTCTACTGACAGATATGACGCTCAATATTCCACTATTAATGAGTGTTTCATCAAGGCAATTCCTAAATATAGAACTGGTACAGCTTTGTAAATGTCCTGAATAACTTTTTAAGTTCAGACACTCACATTTCATGTACTCTGAAAACAATCATGTGTCACATTCCTATGCAGTAAAGCATGTTATTTTGTGTATGTTGTATGAATATGTACTGTGTGCTGTATTACATGTGATATAGGAAGGATACTTTCAGCGGTGGTAATGAGGCAGGAACCCCATGTTTGGCAATATAAAAAGGCGGACTGGTATATGTAAATAATTGAAAAACTGAAGTGATTGGAGGGAAAACCCTGTTTTTAACATTATGTTTTTGGGGATTTTTGCTTTATTTTGATGGTGATAGTAGAAAAAGTACATAATTTCAGCAGACTTTGTATGAATGAATGAGCATTCGGCCTCCCAGTGTGTTGAACACTTTCCTCTCCATCTCGCCAGAGTTGTAGAGGTTTGCAGTCCCAGCCGGAGGAGAAAGGGAAGAATGGTGTCGGTCACTGGAAGGAGCAAGTTGACTGCTGTTGATTCATTGGCAACCGGACTGATCTTGTGACTATGGCCAGGTTCCTCTAGGAACGTCGGTTGCGGCTTATATTCATATATTTTTTGGTCGGAGTGGGAAAGTCGCCAACCATCGTTTTTATTTTCTATTTTCCATTTGTTTGTTGAGATTGACAGTGTACATGCTATTGGGGGCAGGCCTGGGCTAGATTGTGGGTAAGCAGCTCTCCCCTCTACTCACCAAGTGAATTGCCTACAGGCTCAGCAGTGCTCAAGGTGTTTGTGTAGCCTGAAGATCGAAAATAACTGAATGTGTATGTAGTTGTTTTCCCTTCATCTTGATTGACTGAACTTGCTGCTTCTTTAAATGTGTTGTGTTATCTAAAGTATGTAGCGCTATTCTGAGCATGCTACACTATACAAGGTGTTGTACTGTGTTTTGCTACTCTGAGTGTACTGAATCACCTAAAGTGTGTGCTACTCCAAGTGTATTGAGCTATCTGAAGTGTGTTGTGCTACTGAAAATGTACTGACCTACCCAAAGTGTGTTGTGCTGCAGAGAGTGGATGGGGTTGGTTATTGGCTTATTTTTAGTCTGGCTCACAGTGCATAGTACTACTCAAATGTTTGTGTTCTTTTTATTTTAGTTTTTTTGTGTGTTTTGTGTGGCTAATTCCTGTGTTACTTATAGACTGTTTGTGCTATGCCTATCTTGTGGTAAATTAACCTGGGTCAGGGGGACTGGCATGCTTACAGCTGGTCCAGTATTGTTGCCTGTAGTGTGCAATGTGAATAGCCTGCCTGCCCTACCCTGTGTGTACACCACTTAACCTGTGTGTTAATAAAGATCTGTAAAACCTATCTCGGCCAGGTGCTTGTGCTGCTGAGGGGTCCGAACCTGTACAAAAAAATAAAAAGGGGACAAAATGAAGTGTTATTGGCAGTAGGGAAGTCGCTTGGCACAACACATGGAATCGTATACACATTTGCATAAATGAGTAACATCAAGGTATTCTGTTCAAGGCCAATGCATTTACTCTATCTGATGAGCAAGAGCCAGAATTATGTAATCAGTTGATGAAAGAATATCATAGCGTAGTGCTGTTGCATCAGCAGAGATTGCCTGAGAAACTAAACATCCATAACCAGTACAGCAATGCATGCTATCTGTTTGCAACCTCAGCTGGAGTCTTTACAGCTATACATAGTTGCTTGTATTGCTGATTAACTGTCAGCTCTTGATTGAAGTATGGATTAATGCGTTGTAAAAAGAACATTGACTGTTGATAGTTGTTAAGCATTGCACTTAATTATATCTTCATGATACTGAGAAAAAGATATGATGTGTGAGGAGAATAAGTTCAACAAAGTGAGGTTAATTACACATTTTAGGTATTGCACTTGATGATAGTGTTGTCAAGGTATTTTCACTGATAAGAGCAAACCCCATTTGAGTATGATACTTTATGGGGCTGTAAGCACAGGCCTTATGGGCATGCATAGTTGTCCATTTGTTGGGTGACTTGTTTTCCCTCAATAAGTGGAACCAAGGGTTAAAATTTAAAATAGGTCATATAAAAAACAAACATTAAACATTATTTTCAAGGGGAATTGTATAAATATAATGTATACAGGATCAAGTGTGTCCAATTGGTGGATGTGCAGCTACACTATGACACTTGTTAATTTTTTTGATTGGCAATGGAGCAACATTGTGTAGACAGTGCTGTTTTTTACTACTTTTTTTATCGTACATCCATGAACTGCTGAAATTCATAAACACTTGTCCTGTTATGTTTTAAATGCAAACAGAATTCCTGTGTGTGTACAAGCCCTGTGTACAAGGTGATGTCTGAGGCTCCCTGACCGATTGTCTCAGCCAAGATTGGACCCTTTGCAAAACAAATTAGTGAGGACTTCTGCTGTTGAATAAACAATACCACTTCCATTATCATGTAACCACATGCAGAACACTTTGTTTGTCAGGAGCCTTGTAGATTTGTGTTGAGTAGTTATTGTGGATTCTAGCCCATTCTTGTGAAATGGGTCAAGGCCAGTTGTGCCATAACCCCAATACACAACTGGTCAAAGTTATACTCAAGGGTGATGATATAGGGAGCTGTCGGGAAAGGACAATATTGGCTGGGCTAGGGTGGGTCTAAGTTGCCAGGATTCCTCAAGTGTGGAATCCTGGCCTACCCCCCACAGACTGCTGGTAATAATTATAGTCAAGCATAATGACATTGACCAGACTCTCCGCAGTATTGCCTGCGCTGTGGGGCTCGGCTCAGAGAAGCGCATCTACAAGCCGAGCTGCTCGGGAGCTCAGTTGTTTAACACATTTCATTTCCTGATGATATGCCTGAGTGGTGTTAGAGAAACCCTCTTAAAGTCGAATGAGTTTTTGCATAATGAATATCCCTCAAACCACAGGAGGTGGTTACTGTGTTTAATTCTCACCCAGTTCTACGGAATCCTCTGGGAGTCTTCATTATGTGCCATTAGACTTCATAAGGCTTTCATGAGGTTCCATGGGGCTGGTCCCATAGAAACCCATGCAAATTTAAGGCTGCTTATGCACTGCAGGACTCACAGTGCAATCATCCTCGTGATTCTCTTAACTACAGACCCCAAGGGCTCTACCATACATTATCCTCAGAGGATTCACTTTCTCAAGAATCACTGTCCTCTTGCTGAAGAAATAAAGCAAAGCCGTTGTAATGCGCATACTATATTAAAGCCATTGGTTCAATATTTAAGGTTTTTTTTTTGCAAAACACCTTTTGACTGTAGTAGAAAACCTCAGTCTTAACAGGTTATAGGCACTTAGCAAAACCTCATATACAGAATGATATACATTGCAGAGACAAGTGCATAGAGTGGGGTCAAAGTGGGGTCAATAATTCATTTTCAGACACGAAGAGTTTGCTGTTGCTGCAGTGTAGGCTCCTTGGCAATATCTTTCAAAGCAGTGCAGGGTTATTACTAAAACCCTTCAGTTTAAAATGTATGATAATATTACATTGGACAGTCTGATTCAGGACACTGTGTAAATAATGTGACCCAGCATTGTGATATGTTTTTCATACATAACCTTCATTACAATAGTGAATGTGTATTATTTCAGTATCACACTGAACTTAACATAAGCCACCTTTTATTAATTGTTTCCTAACTTTGTTGTAAATAGGGTGGTATTACTGAGATGAAGGTCTCTGTTTAGGAGAGCCTTGTTTTAAAAAAATCACACACAATTCAGGACATAAAACTACAACAAACACATTTGTGTTGAATAGTATTTTTTTATATTCTTTAGATGAAGATGCCCAGCCAGGATATTTATGATGATGCAATGGTGTGTATAACATTATGTATGAAGCGGAGGACATATAAGTGTGTATATCATTAGCACCTATGATAAAGCAGAGGGCATCTAAGTGTGTATAACATTAGCACCTATGATAAAACAGAGGGTATCTAAGTGTGTATAACATAAGCACCTATGATAAAGCAGAGGGTATCTAAGTGTGTATAACATTAGCACCTATGATAAAGCAGAGGGCATCTAAGTGTGTATAACATTAGCACCTATGATAAAACAGAGGGTATCTAAGTGTGTATAACATTAGCACCTATGATAAAACAGAGGGTATCTAAGTGTGTATAACATTAGCACCTATGATAAAAAAGAGGGTTCTATGTGTGTATAACATTAGCACCTATAATAAAACAGAGGGTATCTAAGTGTGTATAACATTAGCACCTATGATGAAACAGAGGGTATCTAAGAGTGTATAACATTAGCACCTCTGATAAAACAGAGGGTATCTAAGTGTGTATAACATTAGCACCTATGATAATGAATAGGGTATCTAAGTGTGTATAACATTAGCACCTATGATAAAACAGAGGGTTCTATGTGTGTATAACATTAGCACCTATGATAAAACAGAGGGTATCTAAGTGTGTATAACATTAGCACCTATGATAAAGCATAGGGTATCTAAGTGTGTATAACATTAGCACCTATGATGAAACAGAGGGTATCTAAGTGTGTATAACATTAGCACCTATGATAAAACAGAGGGTATCTAAGTGTGTATAACATTAGCACCTATGATAACGCATAGGGTATCTAAGTGTGTATAACATTAGCACCTATGATGAAACAGAGGGTATCTAAGTGTGTATAACATTAGCACCTATGATGAAACAGAGGGTATCTAAGTGTGTATAACATAAGCACCTATGATAAAGCAGAGGACATATAAGTGTGTATATCATTAGCACCTATGATGAAACAGAGGGTATCTAAGAGTGTATAACATTAGCACCTATGATAAAGCAGAGGGTATCTAAGTGTGTATAACATTAGCACCTATGATGAAACAGAGGGTATCTAAGTGTGTATAATATTAGCACCTATGATAAAGCAGAGGGCATATAAGTGTGTATAACATTAGCACCTATGATAAAACAGAGGGTATCTAAGTGTGTATAACATTAGCACCTATGATAAAACAGAGGGTATCTAAGTGTGTATAACATTAGCACCTATGATAAAGCAGAGGGCATATAAGTGTGTATAACATTAGCACCTATGATAAAACAGAGGGTATCTAAGTGTGTATAACATTAGCACCTATGATAAAACAGAGGGTATCTAAGTGTGTATAACATTAGCACCTATGATAAAACAGAGGGTATCTAAGTGTGTATAACATTAGCACCTATGATAAAACAGAGGGTATCTAAGTGTGTATAACATTAGCACCTATGATAAAGCAGAGGGTATCTAAGTGTGTATAACATTAGCACCTATGATAAAACAGAGGGTATCTAAGTGTGTATAACATTAGCACCTATGATGAAACAGAGGGTATCTAAGTGTGTATAACATTAGCACCTATGATAAAACAGAGGGTATCTAAGTGTGTATAACATTAGCACCTATGATGAAACAGAGGGTATCTAAGTGTGTATAACATTAGCACCTATGATGAAACAGAGGGTATCTAAGAGTGTATAACATTAGCACCTATGATAAAACAGAGTGTATCTAAGTGTGTATAACATTAGCACCTATGATAAAACAAAGGGTATCTAAGTGTGTATAACATTAGCACCTATGATAAAGCAGAGGGCATCTAAGTGTGTATAACATTAGCACCTATGATAAAGCAGAGGGTATCTAAGTGTGTATAACATTAGCACCTATGATGAAACAGAGGGTATCTAAGAGTGTATAACATTAGCACCTATGATAAAACAGAGGGTATCTAAGTGTGTATAACATTAGCACCTATGATAAAGCAGAGGGTATCTACATGTATATAACATTAGCACCTATGATAAAGCAGAGGACATATAAGTGTGTATATCATTAGCACCTATGATAAAGCAGAGGGCATCTAAGTGTGTATAACATTAGCACCTATGATAAAGCATAGGGTGTCTAAGTGTGTATAACATTAGCACCTATGATAAAACAGAGGGTTCTATGTGTGTAACATTAGCACCTATGATAAAACAGAGGGTATCTAAGTGTGTATAACATTAGCACCTATGATGAAACAGAGGGTATCTAAGTGTGTATAACATTAGTACCTATGATAAAACAGAGTGTATCTAAGTGTGTATAACATTAGCACCTATGATAAAACAAAGGGTATCTAAGTGTGTATAACATTAGCACCTATGATAAAGCAGAGGGCATCTAAGTGTGTATAACATTAGCACCTATGATAAAGCAGAGGGCATCTAAGTGTGTATTTCATTAGCACCTATGGCACCTAGGGACCAAGCACAGAGCCTTGAGGAACACCTGTGAGAAGGGAACAAGGTGCTGATACCACAGCGGCCCAGGCAACCTGGAAGGAGCAACCGGAGAGGTAGGACTCAATCCAGTTGGGGTCTGTGCCACAGATTCCCAATGTCACCAGGGAGGACAGGAGGATGGGGTGGTCAACCATGTCGAAGGCAGCAGAAAGGTCAAGGAGAATCAGGACGGAAGAGAGGGAGGCTGCCCGTGCAGCATGAAGAGACTCACTGATAGAGAGCAATGCGGTCTCTGTCGAGTGGCCAGGTCTGAAGCCGGACTGGTGGGGGTCCAGCAGATTGTTCTGTGAAAAGAAAGAAGACAGTTGTTTGGAGGCAGCTCGTTCAAGGGTTTTAGAAAGAAAAGGGAGAAGAGAGACAGGATGGTAGTTGTGGATGATGCATGGGTCCAAAGTGGGCTTCTTCTGCAGTGGGGAGACATGGGGCCACTTGAATGAAGATGGGAAGCATCCAGAAGACAAGGAGGAGTTCACAAGAGAGGTGACAAATGGAAGGATGTCTGGTGTGAGGAGAGAAGAGGGAATTGGGTCAAGAGCACAGGTCATAGGACGATGGGAGAGCAGGAGCTGGGAGACATCAGCAGCAGAGAGGGGAGAGAAAGTAGAGAAAGAAGGAGAGGGTAAGGGGAGAAGGGAGTGAGGATGGGTGGAGGTGGTGTTGAAAGATATGCGGATGTCAGCGATCTTTTCATCTAAGAAAACTGCAAAGTCGTCCGCAGAGAAGGAGGACTGTGGTGGGGGAGGAGGGCTGCTGAGGAGAGAAGAGAAAATAGAGAACAGTTGACCAGTTTTAGAAGTAGAATTCTGTATTCTGGCTTCATAGAAACTGGTAGGTAGACAGGTAAGATAGGGCCCTGTATTTCTTCCACTTCCTCTCTGCTGCCCGTAGTCTGGCCCTGATGGCACGGAGGACCTCAGACATCCATGGACTGGGAGGAGATGAGCGTGCTAGTTTGGAAACAAAAGGATAGAGAGTGTCAAGTGCTGAAGAGAGAGAGGAAAGCAGAGTAGAAGTTGCAGAGTCAGTGGGAAGATTGGAGAAGGAGTCAAGGGGTTGAAGAGAAGCAGTGACTCTGGAGGCAAGAGAAGAGGGTGAAACAGAGCGGATGTTACGGCGGACCTTAACACAGGGGGAGGGTGGAGGGGATGCAGGATGGGGAGTAAGAGGAAGGGAGAAGGAAATGAAATGGTGGTCTGACTGATGTAGAGGGGTCACCATGAGGTCCGAGGATGAGCAGTTCCTCAGGATGACGAGGTCAAGAACATTGCCGCACTTGTGGGTCGGAGGAGAGTGCAGCAGGGAGAGATCGAGAGAGTGGAGTACCGGTAGGAAGGCGGCAGACTGGGAGGCTTCCAGGTGGATGTTGAAGTCACCCAAAATGATCAGCGGGGTGCCATATTCAGGGAAGGAGCTGAGCAGCGTGTCAAGCTCATCAAGAAAGCTTCCAAGGGGCCCTGGAGAACGATAGAGAACAACAATATAGAGCTTAATGGGATAGTGGATTAAGACAGAATGATATTCAAAAGTGGAGATGGAAAGGTGAGAGAGAGGATGTGATGAGCAAACCGGTACCACCACCACGGCCAGATGGCCAGGGGGTGTGAGAGAAGGAGAAGGAGGAAGAGAGGGCTGCAGGAGTTGTGGTGTTGTGTGGTGATGAAATCGCCTTCTGCGAGTGAGAGAGCAGACTGGAATGGGGTTGCGACACATACTGAACCGGTGAGGACAGGGAAAGTATGGGAAAAGATGGGGGAAGAGATTCAAATAAGCACACCCTATTAGGAAATGATTAACAGCTGGCCAATCACCAAGCAGAAACACAAACAATCAGTTAACAAGAAGAAACTAAATCAAACAAGGCAACAACTACACTGCAACAAAACTAGCAGCAGATAATAGGGAAGCGGTAAATCTAAGCAACCATGCAGCTAGCAATAAAGGACGGATACTTAGCCAATCTAGGGATCTTCCGCAGCTCCTCACACCTGAATCAAATGCACTTATATGCAGAGGGCATATAAGTGTGTATAACATTAGCACCTATAATAAAGCATAGGGCATCTAAGTGTGTATAACATTAGCACCTATGATGAAACAGAGGGTATCTAAGTGTGTATAACATTAGCACCTATGATAAAGCAGAGGGCATCTAAGTGTGTATAACATTAGCACCTATGATAAAGCAGAGGGCATCTAAGTGTGTATAACATTAGCACCTATAATAAAGCATAGGGCATCTAAGTGTGTATAACATTAGCACCTATAATAAAGCATAGGGCATCTAAGTGTGTATAACATTAGCACCTATGATAAAGCAGAGGGCATCTAAGTGTGTATAACATTAGCACCTATAATAAAGCATAGGGCATCTAAGTGTGTATAACATTAGCACCTATAATAAAGCATAGGGCATCTAAGTGTGTATAACATTAGCACCTATAATAAAGCATAGGGCATCTAAGTGTGTATAACATTAGCACCTATAATAAAGCAGAGGGCATCTAAGTGTGTATAACATTAGCACCTATGATAAAGCATAGGGCATCTAAGTGTGTATAACATTAGCACCTATAATAAAGCAGAGGGCATCTAAGTGTGTATAACATTAGCACCTATGATAAAGCAGAGGGCATCTAAGTGTGTATAACATTAGCACCTATAATAAAGCAGAGGGCATCTAAGTGTGTATAACATTAGCACCTATGATAAAGCAGAGGGCATCTAAGTGTGTATAACATTAGCACCTATGATAAAGCAGAGGGCATCTAAGTGTGTATAACATTAGCACCTATGATAAAGCAGAGGGCATCTAAGTGTGTATAACATTAGCACCTATGATAAAGCAGAGGGTATCTAAGTGTGTATAACATTAGCACCTATGATAAAACAGAGGGTATCTAAGTGTGTATAACATTAGCACCTATGATAAAACAGAGGGCATCTAAGTGTGTATAACATTAGCACCTATAATAAAGCATAGGGCATCTAAGTGTGTATAACATTAGCACCTATAATAAAGCATAGGGCATCTAAGTGTGTATAACATTAGCACCTATGATAAAGCAGAGGGCATCTAAGTGTGTATAACATTAGCACCTATGATAAAGCAGAGGGTATCTAAGTGTGTATAACATTAGCACCTATGATAAAGCAGAGGGCATCTAAGTGTGTATAACATTAGCACCTATAATAAAGCAGTGGGCATTTAAGTGATGGCAGCCATATGCATGTAAATTGCATCTCCATAATGTAAAATTGATAACCTTGTGAATTGCCCAGTTATCTTAGTTTGAATCATGAGGTATTTCAAAAAGGAACCCCTAGTTTTGTTGTTAACTTTTTAGTAAGCTTGTCTGTATAATTTTTAAAGGAAAGCCTCTCATCTAATAAGATATCTGTAGGCCAATTGAAAAAAAGCCTTAATTATTAAAATATACTTAGTCTTCGCTGCGATAAGTATGTATGAGATTTATAAACATCTGCCTAGGATGGACCCTGTGGAACTCCCTTAGAAACGTTTATAAACTGTAAAGTGATACCTACAGATATAATAAATAACTTACTAGTTATTTGCTAGATAGTTCTAAAACCAAATTTATACACTCTGAAGTCCAGCAGCAGATAACCTATACAGTGGTAACGGGGGAATGTAATTTCATAACTAATAACCTTCTCAACTCACTAATTGTGTCTCACTAATCACAGCCTCGTCAACCATGTCTCACTAATCACAGCCATTTGGTATGATGCAGTTTGACCTGAATACTGTAGCAGTGAGGTGGAAATCTTCCGGATCTTCCCACCAATCACTTCAAACCTTCAATTATCTGCATATACCAATCCACCATTTTATATTGCCAAACATGCAGTTCCCATTTAATGATCCTGGCAAAAGTGAGTATCCTTCCTATGCCACACATAATACAACACACAATCCACATACATACAATAACAAAAAGAAACACATTTCACTGAATAGGACTGTGACACAATCACCTCTTGGCTATATGAGTTAAAAATCCAAAACATATATGTTCCATAAGGTGGGTAAAATTTCTTGGTTACTATTTACAACTTCTATAACACAATGTCTGTATTAACCTTGACAAACACATGGTATCAAACTAAATGTCTCACCCATAAACAATTCATCTTTTAACATCAGAATCATTGCCAATACTGAACAAGAGTAATAGATTGGTTTAATTCAAAGTCAGCAACTTTTAAGAAGTATATTTAGATTCTAAACTTTAACTGACAGATAACTGGTGAATTTGTAATTTCAATAATAGCTATGCTTTTTATTCCAGCCTGTCATTTTCTTACCAACAGAATGAAAAACATGTACATTAGAAAATGTGAGCAAAACACAAAACAAGCCACCCCCCAACACACATACCTTTAAGTACCTGGAAATGGAGAATGGATGTGGTGGGCCATTCATCCTTTCCTTTCTCCCTTTTAACAGTGCCATGACCTTCAGCATGGGAAGGTTAGCAAAGGACCGAGAGAAAACAGCTTATACAGACTCTTCCTTCATCTGTGAGATGTTGGGGCTGCGATCTCCCCAATCATAACCCTGTGCATCCTTCAGAAGTTCTCTTAATCAAAGTGAGGTACTCCAGCTAATCAAAGAACCTAAATAACTCAAGCTCCTAACACAGGCCACAGGAGGATTAAAAATCCACTGCAAGAAGTAGGTTCTTCGATCCAGGCTCCAGTGCCTAATGAGAACTCCCTAAAGCCTGAGATCACAGCAAAGTCCTGGCCTACTGTCAACTATAGTGGAAGGCCTCTTTAATTCCTTTGGAGATCCTATCTGGTTAGAAGAAAATAGATATTGGCCTGTGTGTGTTGGATGATTAAAAGAATGGTGAAGGATTACGGGAGCCTCGGAGTGTCTCATTTACATGGTATTAGCTCTGACAGATAAGTGTTAACAGAACAGAATAACCTGAAGGTAGTGTTATATGTGAGTTAGAGATCATTTTAATTTATCCAATTACGTCTTATTTACTGTATAGCCTATGTATATACCTTGTCCAAGTTCATGATGACCGTATTACTCTACGATATGCCCCTCTGATATGTAAACATTTGGTGCCTGACTGGTCACGAACTTCATGTTGTGACAACGCTTAATCAAATAACATTTGTTGCTGTTAATCATCAAACTGGTATGCTTTATTTTGTGATTGCAGCTAAACTAAAAAATACAACATAATCTGACTAGGTGATTCAATTCCATGAAGTTGTCATCTAATTGACAGTTAAATGTAAACTATATAATTTAATGAATGTAATTTCATCTGCCATAAATAAACTATGAATATCCGGATACAATAGAAAGACCTTGAACTGTGCTTACCAGGAAAATCCAATGACTTTTGAACTGAAACTATTTATAAAATTCCCCAGCAGTATAGTTTTGAAGCCAGGTTGAATCCTTCAAAAAATTTGAGATTGAACGTGTTTAACCTGCAACAATTCAGAAACAAAAAATGCATGCTTGTGAGTAAGCAGTGTCAATATTAATAACAACAACAGTAGTAATGTGACAATTAGTCATTTCTTTCTCACCAAAAGTGGGCTGGGGGAGAAAGGAAGAGTTTAATTAGATTCTAATGGAGATCTGACAAGCAAGGTTTCCGTCAAGTTGCACCCATCTAACTTTAACATTTTCACATCTACATTGGCAGCTTATTAAAATAAATGAGGTGGCTTTGGACTGCTATGGCACTCCTGCTTAATGGGAGAAGAGGAAACCCATAAGATAGCACCCGCAAATTGTCTGATGGTGAGGGGCTGAAAGGGGCTGGTTAAAGTGGACAATTAGGGTGAATATTCTTGCACAGCAAAATGAAATATTCCTTGTTATTTTAATAATGCAGGAACCAGGTAATTTCCACAACCTGATTTTGTCAAGATAATGTGCCTCTTGCATGTCCCTGTGTCACTCAACCATTGGCATTCCTATGGAAACCTAGATTAAAGAGACGATTCATAACAGGAATGGGGAAAGTTTTGTTGTTTTCTTAGATTGTGTTCATATTAGGACATAAGATTGTAAGAATTCATAATGACAAGAAAAGGTTATGCAGCCCACATTGGTACATAATTTACATGCAGTCCACGGAGTATACATCACTGTGTTGTAACCCTAAGGATTTCTGCTTTCAATACACAATTTTAACCTGTGCCTCCTTTTTTCTTCTGACACAACTAAACCTAAATCAACATTGTAATTTAGTCTGCGAAACTCTTGTTTGGATTAAAGTAAACTCTATTCCCCCTTTTCTACTGAATAAATTATGCATTCTTTTTTTCTTGTAAACTTTTATATTTCATACTGGGAACCAACTTAGTTGCCACTTGCAACATAATATAACTGATCTTTTCTCTTGCCATGTTACAAGCAGAAATGCAGAAACTGTTTATCTTCCAGCTTTCTAGAAGTTGGCCTTCCTGAAATTCATATGTCAAGAAGCTTGCCACTTTCTGCACTACAGACATGTCACCAATCTGTCCATGTTGTTGGAGGAACACAAACTCTGGATACCAGTGTTGAATCCCCCCTAACACACAAAAACCAGAAGAACCTGAGACGTGAAGGAAGTACCTGAGTAGTAGTCTTACCTGGTGCTACTGGAACTAATTTAATGTTATTTTCTCATTTATCTGACTCCAAATACTTTCTTTAACATTTCCTCAGAATTGCAAACGTGCAAACGAGAGACTATCACCTAAATATACCAGTAGTGTGGCTCTGTACGGATAGCTACTTGTCTTTGTAGATGCGTTTGTACATATGGTTTGTATGACCTGCAGTGTGTATCTTGCAATGGCACTAGTGTATAGGCGAGAGACTACTAGGTACAGCTAGCCTGAGTTCTATGTATGTAGTGCTAGGAGCCAAAGAGGTGTGCAAAGTTAAAATGAATGTAATTTATTACCAATACTGGAAAATGCAACACTACAGAATGTGATGTAGAGTGGCTAAACGTAAATGTCGTGCAGGAGGTTGCACTGATGAGTCTCCTCCAATCAGTCCACTTTTCCCTCATTTTACCCAAAGATCAGAGGAAATTGCCAAATCATCAAATAAATATACAATCACAGCAAATCAGCAGTAACAACAATGACCCTATGTGTGCAAGCTTGAGAGAAAATTGTTCAGGTAACATGAGACATTAGCACACACAAACATCTTGAACAAACTGTAATAACAAAAAAAAAAAAAAACATGCTGTATTTTTTTTATCTACTTGTATGTTTGAGCTTTGTGTTTGCTGATAAATTCTGAGCTGGCATCCGACATTCCCTGAGAAATCAGTGAAATGGTGGGGATATTTGATGTGTGAATCCCTCATAATAAATGGAACTCTCCAGCAAGCTTTGTATTACCAGGGCACCACTGTGCACCTGTAATCATAATTTTAACCATTCATAGCTCTTTTGAAAGAGACCAAAAATAAATCTGGCTGCTGCCAAGTTACAAAAAGTTAAATGACACTGCATTAGTCAAGTAGGAGTTAAAACACCCAATTGGTCTTGTCAATTGAATGCAGAGAACATTGCAAATTGCTATTTCTTATTTTGCAATTGCAAGGGAAGATGGAGGGAAAGAGACAATCAGAGAGAGACTAACATTGCTCCTCTGTGCTACATACATCAAAATAGTTATCCAACATATAAATGGAGACATGAATCTCAATTTTATGTGACCAAAATAATTGACAAAGCGAAGAATTCTGCCAAATAACAGCATGACAGAAATGGTTGTCAATTTGCAGAGCATCAGGGTGGGATGCTGCAGCTGAGGTCGGGTAATCTCCTCTTGGAGTATTCTATCTGCCCAGTATTCACTGGGTAACCTGCAAACTGCATGAAGCCCACAAGCCCTCATTTTGTAGCCAACAAGAATAATCCTACTTACTGTGTTTCACAGACTGCGAAACAGTGTAATCATAAATTGTTTTATAGTGGTTAGGATCTACAAACACATGATGAATGTAGACCTTTACGATTGTAGTTCCCCGGTTGATTTGATGCATCCATGTCAAGCTTACAAAAACTAGCTGGAGACTAGAGATGTAATGAAATGGCTGCTGCATCTCCTTGTTTTGTTTCAGAAGAATGTTTGCAATCAGGCATTCTGAATAGAATGAATTAGATAACTCACAGTCATGTCATGACCTCCCGCACCTCTGCCTGTAGCTGTACTTTTACTGTATCCAACCCTTGCCATGTCATGACCTCCCGTACCTTTGCCTGTAACTGTAGTTTTACTGTATCCAACCCTAGCCATGTCATGACCTCCCGTACCTCTGCCTGTAGCTGTAGTTTTACTGTATCCAACCCTAGCCATGTCATGACCTCCCGTACCTCTGCCTGTAGCTGTAGTTTTACTGTATCCAACCCTAGCCATGTCATGACCTCCCGTACCTTTGCCTGTAGCTGTAGTTTTACCATATCTGACCCTAGCCATGTCATGACCTCCCGTACCTCTGCCTGTAGCTGTAGTTTTACTGTATCCAACCCTAGCCATGTCATGACCTCCCGTACCTCTGCCTGTAGCTGTAGTTTTACTGTATCCAACCCTAGCCATGTCATGACCTCCCATACCTCTGCCTGTAGCTGTAGTTTTACTGTATCCAACCCTAGCCATGTCATGACCTCCCGTACCTCTGCCTGTAGCTGTAGTTTTACCATATCTGACCCTAGCCATGTCATGACCTCCCGTACCTCTGCCTGTAGCTGTAGTTTTACTGTATCCAACCCTAGCCATGTGATGACCTCCCGTACCTTTGCCTGTAGCTGTAGTTTTACCATATCTGACCCTAGCCATGTCATGACCTCCCGCACCTCTGCCTGTAGCTGTAGTTTTACTGTATCCAACCCTAGCCATGTCATGACCTCCCGTACCTTTGCCTGTAGCTGTAGTTTTACCATATCTGACCCTAGCCATGTCATGACCTCCCGCACCTCTGCCTGTAGCTGTAGTTTTACTGTATCCAACCCTAGCCATGTCATGACCTCCTGTACCTTTGCCTGTAGCTGTAGTTTTACCATATCTGACCCTCGGTGTCAGTGGCATTTTCATTTCTCTTGGCTTTGAGCAGATTCCCACAGATACTAAATTTATATTCAGGATGAAATGCTTTGATTGTCTTCTTTTCTACCAGACACACAAAATAGAGTTTTTGTTTGCTTTTGAATAATTATCAATATATGGGTCATTTCTGTACATATGGATGGATTTATCTTTTTAATTTGTTTCAACAAACTTTGCTTCATGCTGTTTAAAATTTCCTGTAGATAGTGGAATTGGAAGATTGTTGTTGTTTGGCTAAGCCTAGCTAGGTGTAAAACAATTGTTCCATGTCAAATAATCTTTGCTGGAAGAAACTTGAACTCTGCTTTCCCTATGCAAGCACAGATTATGGCAGGAGAGGTTTCCCTCAGAATTTCATAAAAATTCAGGAAGTATGGTATTGTTTCTGCTAAAGGTTTACCTTTTCCATTTGTAGTAATTCAAACACCAATAATCTATATATTTGTGATTTATACTTATATCTAGAAAATTTCTCTTCATCTACTTTTTGTGTTCAGCTATTTTGCACCAAGGCCAATTGTTTGACTCAGTTTATTTCTCACCCTTTTACTTTAGTGTTTGAAATTCATAAAGCATAATTACAATGATGTTTAAAGGTCCATACCACACTAAAATTTTACATTTTGTGCAATATGCTGTGTCCTTCGGGTGTTTATTATTTTCCTTTATGTATTTATATATAATATGTACATTTTCTTTTGTGATTGAATATGCTCATGTTTTCACAGCATCCTCATATGTGGGCATCCTTGTTTTTGAAATGTAGTAGCTGACCAACCCACCTATTTCTTATTTTCATCTTTAAGCTTGTTCTGTGTTGCTTTCCAGTGTCTCATTCACAGAGAGTTTGACAATACCAGGAGTGTTTATTTCTAACGTTGCTCCACCATCAGCAAATGTAATTATTTGTTCTAGCCGTGTCCTCTGTACAGTGTCATAACAGTGATATAAAAGAATATAAAGCCATAACAGTGTTGGAATAAAATGATTTGATCTATCAGACAGTGCACCTACTGGACAGTTGACGTAGAGGTATCAGTACTGATATTATGTCCCCACCCACAACCCAGCCCTCACTCAAGAACACAACAAAAGCATTTTCTGCATTGTGGAACACTGTGAGCCAGGAAGACAGGGTGTGGGGGGAGGGGGGGGGGGGGGGGGTGGGGCGGAGGGCATTGCCTCCTGAGCACGTATTTGAGATAATGACCACCATTTCCTCTTACCAGTCAGTGATGACAGCTTGAGCTAACCGATAATGGCATGCCAGTGCTGGAGAGGGCCACTTATGTTATTTTTTCCTGACAAGGCTCAGGGGAAGGCTTCATTTTTTTGACATTTGACCATGCAAATTTGGTCCTGCTACATTATTCCACATTTACATCCTCTCAGACTTGCCAAAGCCACCAGGAGCTGACTAATAACAGCCTGGTGTAAAAGGCAAAGTTAAATATGAATGTAAAAGGTGATCTAAATGAAGGGACCCCATGCTCGTTCTCTCTAACGGCTAAGCTTCTTCAGAGGGAATAAACTGGTCAAACGGAAATCTATTTAATGCACAAGACGAGGTAAATATAAGGTAGAAACCACGAAATAATTAATCACGGCAGAGGTTAGCTTTCAGTGTTTTGTTCATTAATATCAAATGTGTGTGGGCTGAGGCTTTCAGTGGATTGATTAAAAGATGTAGCGAGCAGGTAAGACTGTGTATCACTGCAGAGGAGGGAGCATGAAGTGATGTGTGACGGTTTGCTGCTGCAAGCAAATGCAATACCTCGGTGCAGAGAATTCAGAGTATTTTGCTCCTGACAGTTTTCACTGTTCTGCGCTAATAAGATAACTCCTTATGTCTGGTATTTATTTATTAATCAAGTGCGTTAGCAGCGTGTTCATTTATTAATACTGTGTCTTCATCACTTGTTTGGGAGAGCAGCTGTCTCCAGGGGTGATAGGCGGAGACGTAGAGCTGTCTAGGGCCCTAATTGGATGGGTCTTGGTGGGTCAGCACACCTGCTGGGTGTACAAGCAATCTGGGATCACTAATGTTCCCAGTGCTGACAGGACTCTAGCTTTATGTCTCTTCCCAAAAAGATTGCCCTTGTAACTGCTAATAATGTGCCACACTGGGTATTAATAAGAGAGACTTTGATAGGTTCCTAAGCTCACCCCCTCTACCTGTCTCCTGTTCGAACACACAAGCATCATGGGGGGTGGGCAATGGAGGGAGGGGGCAATCTCTCACAGTCAGCTGCTCTCAAACACTGTATAATGTCAGGATACAGCTCCGACTGCTGACTTGTGGGTGACAAGTAAATAAATCTTATTACAGCAGATGATATAACACACTGCCCTCCAACAGACAGCAGGGCTGTTAAGAAAAACCTCAGTTCGTAAATAATTCCAAAACATTCAGACAGAGAGGTTGTAAAAATATACAGTATGTTATATTTTTTGTGTATGTGTGCATGCATGTGTGCAAGTATGTTTTTGTGTAGAGATACAAAGATATACCTTAAAGATACAAAACAAGTCAGCTTGTCAGCCAAAAGGGGTATGAATCCAGAAGTGGCATACATAATAATGGTTAGTTGTGACTGATGAGAAAAGGCAAACATTAAACTGAAACATTAAAGTCAATACAGGGTATATTTCATGTGCACAAACTTATCTGAAAAGAATTATTCTTGTACTCAGACTTTGGAGAATATATAACATTTTTCCACTGTGCTATATGATGGATCAACAATCCATATCTCATTGTTGTCATTAGCATAAAATGTGTGCCACAGGACTGTATTTCTTGAATAATAACAATGATTATAATGTCTGAAATGCCTTCATCCTTTTTCTTTTAATGTCCCTTTATTTTGCTGCATATTGTGTTATGTCCACTCCCTCTTTTTCATTTTTTAAAAGAGTGTTGCTGTTTTTGCCTTTTTTTAATTGTATACATTGCCATTTGTAATTCTAAGACATTTGCATGGGTAATGCAATTGAAATTCAATTCCTGCGTTTGTTGCCATGTGTATGTGAGACTCCGTGTGTTGTCACTGTTCTTTGACTCCCTCTTGTGTTTGAAATGTGTCCTACAACCTTTCTGTGCTCCAACTTGCATACCTATTCTAATTTTATGACTATGTTAACACAGCCTTTTTGGCTGTTTGGTCGGGCTGTTTGAGCAGGGGATTTAATGGCTCACTCTGGCAAAGCATACTTCCCAATTTACTCTGTTCATAAAATGAAAGCAGAATTGGTACCATAGGAGGGGTGGGAAAATCATTTATTGTTGATTGTTGTTGGGGCAGGATATAAAATTGACTTTTATGGACAGAATACTTATACTTTCTTATCAATTTGAAGGCTAACATTTGCAACAGCATTTCAAAACTGATGGTTGTGATGTATAAATGTAAGAATGAAGCTAAGTGGGCCTTTTGCTGGAGTTCTATGTTAGGGTTAGGGTTAGTGAGTATTTAGGTGCTTCTTTTGTTGGAATGCTGGGTTAGGGTTAGTGAGTATTTAGGTGCTTCTTTTGTTGGAATGCTGGGTTAGGGTTAGTGAGTATTTAGGTGCTTCTTTTGTTGGAATGCTGGGTTAGGGTTAGTGAGTATTTAGGTGCTTCTTTTGTTGGAATGCTGGGTTAGGGTTAGTGAGTATTTAGGTGCTTCTTTTGTTGGAAAGCTGGGTTAGGGTTAGTGAGTATTTAGGTGCTTCTTTTGTTGGAATGCTGGGTTAGGGTTAGTGAGTATTTAGGTGCTTCTTTTGTTGGAATGCTGGGTTAGGGTTAGTGAGTATTTAGGTTCTTCTTTTGTTGGAATGCTGGGTTAGGGTTAGTGAGTATTTAGGTGCTTCTTTTGTTGGAATGCTGGGTTAGGGTTAGTGAGTATTTAGGTGCTTCTTTTGTTGGAATGCTGGGTTAGGGTTAGTGAGTATTTAGGTTCTTCTTTTGTTGGAATGCTGGGTTAGGGTTAGTGAGTATTTAGGTGCTTCTTTTGTTGGAATGCTGGGTTAGGGTTAGTGAGTATTTAGGTGCTTCTTTTGTTTGAGAGCTGGGTTAGGGTTAGTGAGTATTTAGGTGCTTCTTTTGTTGGAATGCTGGGTTCGGGTTAGTGAGTATTTAGGTGCTTCCTTTGTTGGAGTGCTGGGTTAAGGTTAGGGTTAGTGAGTATTTAGGTGCTTCTTTTGTTTGAGGGCTGGGTTAGGGTTAGTGAGGATTTAGGTGCTTCTTTTGTTGGAGTGGTGCTGGGGAATGGAATGAAGGTTGTAGCTGATATGGAACTGGGAGAAAGTTTTTGAGAATTTGTCATTTTGACAACCTCTTGAGTGGAGAATTCTTTGGATATTTGTGAAGCAAATATCTGTGATATATGTGGACTAACTGGTAAAGCACATATTCTTTGCAAGAAAGAGAAAATCCCAAAAATGTGAAGTTCACCTTTCTCTTTGCTGTGCCTATTCTCTATATGGTTTTTAACTTGGGCGTGTGTTTTCTCCCTTTGCTCCTCTTTGGGGAATGGGACTGTAGCAATTTCAAATTTAATTTACTTTAAGCATGCTTAACTTATCCAAGTCAAAAATGCCAAGCATGCTATTCTGCACCCATCCATATGCTTTGTTGACTTGCAGTACACTAACTTATAGGTTGCAGGTTCAAACCATGGTTGTAGCTCTGGTGATGTGTGCTGAAGCAAAGTATTTAGTCTCAATAAAATCAGAGTATCCAGGGTGGATACCTACAGTCTGTCTCTCTGAAGTCACTGTGCAACTGTGGGGCAAACGCTGTCCTCTCCCATTGGCAGCGCACAGGGTGGATCAGCAGTCCCACATGCATGAGGTGGTACAGTCCTTGTACCAGCACAAATAGGACTACCAGCACGGTAAGCAGGCCCTGGATTTGTTTCTTCTCATCTGACACCAGGGAGCCGACTCCCACCAGTGACCGCAGGGTTTTTCCATGGAATGTGATGATGAAGTCAAGGGGAAAGACAAAGCAGAGGAACAAAGTAATCAGACAGTGATGAATCCCTCCTCGGATGCAGAGAGTAATGGAGAGGGGGAGGGCAACTGCCCTCCATAGGCCCAATGCCACTGGACGGGCACACTTAACACTCAGCATGACTTTGCGCTTAACGCTCCGCACGGCCTTTCTCTGAACATTTCACATGACTTTGTGCTTAACACTCTGCATGGCTTTGTGCTCAAAGCTCTGCATGGCTTTGCTCTTAATGCACCGCATGGCATTGCGGTTAACGCTCTGCAGGGCTTTGCGCTTAACGCTCCGCATGGCGTTGCGCTTTACACTCCGCATGGCTTTGCACTTAACGCTCCGCATGGCTTTGCACTCAAAGCTCTGCATGGCTTTGCTTTTAATGCACGGCATGGCATTGCAGTTAACGCTCTGCAGGGCTTTGCGCTTAACGCTCCGCATGGCTTTGGGCTCAAAGATCCGCATGGGTTTGCTCTTAACGCACCGCATGGCTTTGCGCTTATCGTTCCTCATGGCTTTGCGGTTAACGATCCACATAGCTTTAGTCTTAACGTTCCACATGGTGTTACGCTTAATGCTCTGCATGGCTTTGCGCCTAATGTTCCCCATGGCTTTGCGCTTTACGCTCCGCATGGCTTTGTGCCTAATGCTCGGCATGGCTTTGCGCTTAACACTCCTCACGGCTTTGCGCTAAACGCTCTGGATGGCTTTACGTTTAACACTCTGCATGGCTTTGCACCTCATGTTCCACACGGCTTTGCGCTTAACGCTCTGGATGGCTTTGCTCTTAACGATCCGCATTGCATTGCGCTTAATGCTCCGCATGGCTTTGCGCTTAACGCTCCACATGGCTTTGCTCTGAACACTCTGCATGACTTTACGTTTAACACTCTGCATGGCTTTGCGCCTAATGTTCCACATGGCTTTGTGCTTAACGCTCTGGATGGCTTTGCTCTTAACGATCCGCATTGCTTTGCGCTTAATGCTCTGGATGGCTTTGCTCTTAACGATCCGCATTGCATTGCGCTTAACGCTCCGCATGGCTTTGCGCTTAACGTTTCACATGGCTTTGCTCTTAACACTCCACATGACTTTACGTTTAACGCTCTGCATGGCTTTGCACCTAATGTTCCACATGGCTTTGTGCTTAACGCTCCGCATGGCTTTGCTCTTAATCTTCAACATGGCTTTGCGCTTAATGCTCCACATGGCTTTGCTCTTGATAGGTTCCCGGTTTTATTCAATACCATGTATATATATGTAGTGTATAAGGTCTCCTTTGTTCCATCTTATCTATGTCTGTCTCTGTATAACACTTCTGGTCGGCAGCAAGGATGTCACACATCCTTGTTGAAAGACTCGGCCAGGGTTCCCATGGCACAAGACCATTTGTTCCTGGCCCCCCACTTATCTCATTCCTTTTGATATGCATGACCATGAACTGTATATCAACACACCACACAACCTGATTCTTTAGAGATTCTCTCGGCACAGGCAGCCCGAATGTTCTGAGTTTGTCTCTCCTTTGCGCATTGTAATAAACCAACATTCTCTTAAGAGAAGTCGTCAGCGTGTTCTTCATTGTCCTGCATTTGGTTCCACGGAGAAGGGCAAAATATCCTAACACTCTTAACACTCTGCATGACTTTACGTTTAACGCTCTGCATGGCTTTGCACCTAATGTTCCACATGGCTTTGTGCTTAACGCTCCGCATGGCTTTGCTCTTAATGCTCCACATAGCATTGCGCTTAACGCTCCGCATGGCTTTGCGCTCAAAGATCTGCATGGCTTTGCAGTTAACGATCCACATAGCTTTACTCTTAATGTTCCAGATGGTTTTACACTTCATGCTCTGCATGGCTTTGCGCCTAATGTTCCGCATGGCTTTGCGCTTAATGTTCCACATGGTTTTACGCTTAATGCTCTGTATGGCTTTGCTCTTAACAATCCACATGGCTTTGCACTTTACGCTTCGCATGGCTTTGTGCCTAATGCTCCGCATGGCTTTGCTCTTAACACTCTGCATGGCTTTGCACTTAACACTCTGCATGGCTTTGCGCCTAATGCTCCGCACAGCTTTTCTCTTAACGCTCCGCATGGCTTTGCTCTTAATGCTCCACATAGCATTGCGCTTAACGCTCCGCATGGCTTTGTGCTCAAAGATCTGCATAGCTTTACTCTTAATGTTCCAGATGGTTTTACACTTAATGCTCTGCATGGCTTTGTGCCTAATGTTCCGCATGGCTTTGCGCTTAACGCTCTGCATGGCTTTGCGCCTAATGCTCCGCACAGCTTTTCTCTTAACACGCCACATGGCTTTTCGCTTCACATTAGCTTTTTGGTCAGAGCAGAGTAGGTGAGAATGAGAGCAATGCCACTTTGAACACACATTAATACTGTCTTTAATATAAAACAGTAAGGAGAGCAACTGTTTATGTACCGAAGTCACAGAATGATTAAGAGACAGGCTGGGAATGAGAAGAGAAAATTTTACCACTAAATTAATGTTTTAACTTGAATTATGTTTTTTCATATTTTATATAAATTTATGGATTTTTTTTTTCAAAACTGCAAATTCAAAATTACCTTACTAATTGATTAAATCCTAATCTAACCATTATATGCATCAATTCCTTTTCTAAAAGTGATTTTTGTGCTGAGAATGTATGCATGTTAGATAGCAACATAGGCTAGCTAACTTTATGTCCAACGATAAGATCGATATCGATAGGTATTCTATTTCCTATCAATATAACATGTTCATATGTGGCTTCGTTGTTTACTTCCTCAAATATTTTAAAATAGCTGCCAAACACGATAACTTAACACCTTTCGGGGTCTCTGATTGGCCAGACAGGGGCGGATTCGCGTAGTTGCGAGGTCAAAGTTCACCACAGTTGAACAGAGCCCCGCCCTGCTTCAAGAGTGGAGCAGAAATCTCCTCCTGGAAGCGTTGACAGTTGACGCCAACTTCCATTGATTTGAATGGAAATTTGCGTGGATATTTCGCGCTTGAAGCCAAGTGTGACTGTAGCATTAGGCCTGTACATCATTAATGGTGGGATCAGAGGGGATTCTTTAGGGAGGTTTACATATTGCTCAGCTAGTGTTGTGGACTGTGCTGAAACGTAAGGCAACAAACCCCCCTGTCAGACCATAATCGATAAATGTGTTTCTGAAAAGAATCGGACAAACCAGAGACATGCATACAGTGCCCAGTAAGCTGTATAAACTAAATAAATCATACAGATGGGATGAGAAAAGTGCAGATTATTTCACAATTACATTACATTACATTACAGGCATTTGGCAGATGCTCTTATCCAGAGTGACTTACAACACAAAGTGCATTTCTTTGGGGACAAGGCTATCAAAGTGCGAGTGAAGGGTACATGTGCCAGTAGGGTTTGAAAGGACTGAACCCTATGGATGACCTGTTGAGGGAAAAAATAAGAAACAATTAGTAAACAATAACTCTGATACAACAATTAGTCATAAGCAATAACCCTAAGGTAGCTATAGCAAATCTATGGCTAAGTAGGAGAGCTAGGGAGGGAAGAAGAGAGGTGCATCCTGAAGAGGTGAGTCTTCAGTCTGCGCTTGAAGGCGGGTAGACTATCTGCTGTTCTGACCACTGTGGGAAGGTCATTCCACCAGCGGGGAGCCAGAACAGACAGCAGACGCGACTGGGAGGTGCAGGCATGGAGAGGGAGGGACACCAGGCGTGCTGAAGACTCAGATCGGAGTGCACGGGCAGACGTGTAGGGTCTGATGAGCTTCTGAAGATAGGACGGAGCTGTCCCCTTGACAGCCTGGAAGGCAAGCACCAAAGTCTTGAATCTGATGCGAGCCGAGACAGGTAGCAAGTGGAGGTCAGCAAGGAGGGGAGTGACATGGGTGCGTCTGGGAAGGTTGAAGACCAGACGAGCAGCAGCATTCTGGATGAGCTGCAAAGGTCGGATGGAAGATGCTGGAAGGCCAGCAAGGAGGGAGTTGCAGTAGTCCATGCGGGAGAGTACCATCCCTTGGACTAGCAGCTGCTTGGAGTAGGTGGTGGGAAAGGGGCGGATTCTCCTGATGTTATACAGGAAAAATCTGCATGCCCGACTCAGCGCTGCGATGTTCTCGGAGAGGGTCAGCTTGTCGTCAAACACCACTCCGAGGTTCTTAGCACAGGATGACGGTGACAGGATGGTGTCACCCAGGGAGATAGAGAGGTCCAGCGATGGAGAGGATGGAGCAGGAAAGAAGAGGAGCCCTGACTTGTCTGGTTTGAGCTTAAGATGGTGGGTGTCCATCCAGCTCTGAATATCCCGGAGACAAGCAGAGATTCGAGCGGAGACCTGTGAGTCAGAGGGAGAGAATGAGAAAAAGAGTTGGGTGCCACCAGCATAACAATGGTTGGACAAGCCATGGGCAGAGATGACAGGTCCAAGAGAACGAGTGAAGAGCAGTGGGCCAAGAACAGAGCCTTGAGGAACTCCTGTAGCAAGCGGATGGGGTGCCGATACTGCACCGTCCCAGGCAACCTGAAAGGAGTGACCAGAAAGGTAGGACTCAATCCAGCTAAGGGCAGTGCCACGGATCCCCAAAGCAGCCAGTGAGGACAGGAGGATGGAGTGGTTTACAGTGTCGAAGGCAGCTGAAAGGTCCAGGAGGATCAGAATGGAAGAAAGGGAGACTGTCCGTGCAGTGTGGAGGGGAGACGGTGGAAAAGGACAAGGAAGATGTGGAGGGGGAAGAGGGGGGAGGGGGAGAGACAGGCAGAAAGGTGTTGCAGATGTCTGCAATCTTACCAACAAAGTAAGATGCAAAGTCATCTGCAGAGAAGCAGGATTGAGGTTGAGGAGAAGGGGGGCTGAGGAGAGAGGAGAGAAGGGAGAATAGCTGACGAGGAATAGAGAAAGATTTATGAATCTTGGATTGAAAGAAATTAGCTTTAGTGGAGGAGATAGAAGAGGAGAAAGCAGTGAGGAGAGACTTGTAGGACAAGAGGTCAGAAGGCACCCTGGATTTCCTCCACCTCCTCTCAGCTGCCCAAAGCTTGGCCCAGCTGACACGGAGGATGTCGGTCATCCATGGGCTAGGAGGAGAGGATCATGCTGAAGATAGAGAGGAGAGAGGAAGATGCAGAATCAGTGGGGAGTTTAGAGAATGAGTCAAGGGAGTGGAGAGAAGCAAGGGTAGCAGATGCAAGGGAGGAGGGAGCAGAGATTACGACGCACAGAGACAGACGGGGTGGATGCAGATGAGGGGGAAAGGGGAGGCAGAGGGAGAGAGAAAGAGATGAAATGATGATCAGATGTATGAAGAGGGGTCATCACAAGATCAGAGGAGCAGAAGTTCCTCACGAAGACCAGGTCGAGGACGTAACCAGCTCTGTGAGTCGGGGGAGAGTGCTGCAAGGAGAGGTCGAACGAGTGGAGCAATGGAAGCAATGCAATGAGTTCAGATGATTTAACTAACTCTATTAAAGCGTTCATCAATACACACTACCAAAATAACAAAGCAGGTTTAAATCTGGCAGTTGAAAATGTCAATTATGTTTACCAAACAGCAGCAAAGCTAACCAAAAAATTCAAAATAAAAGGAGATGGACCAAAAATGAGAAATGGTTTGACACTGAATGTAAAATGTTTTCCTGACATCTGGAATCAGGGGCTTATATCCCCAATTCATAAAAGTGGACACAAATTAGCCCCCAATAACTACAGAGGCATCTGTGTAAGCAGTAATCTTAGTATTTTAAACTTAAGAATTGTAACTTATCTTAACAAGCACAGTGTACTGTGTAAAAGTCAAATGGGATTTCTTCCAAACCATTGTACCACTGACCATATTTACACCCTACACACCCTAATAAATAAACATGTACACAAAAAAGGGAAGATTTTGTATGCGTCATTGATTTTCAAAAGGCATTTGATTCCATTTGGCATGACGGATTACATTACAAAATTCTCCAAAGCAGTGTAGGGGGTGAAGTTTATGATATAATTAAATCTCAATGTACTTAGAAAATAAAACAAATAAACAATGCTGTAAAAAGAAAACTTCATAAAATTGAAATGGAGTTTGTTAAAACAAAGTTCGGGAGAATCATTCTCAGACAACGCCCAATAAGCAATTCCGGTCTCCACCCAAGTATATAAACACCACGTACCTAGCTCCCATCGTGCTTTGCATTTCTGGCATCTCCTTCTTCTACCGCCTCCAGAGTCCCGGAACGGCGTCCTCGCCGCGGCGCTGCCCCTTCGGCTCAGGCTCGCTCCCGGTCTCCTGCTGCTCCCATCGACATCAGCGAGTGCACTGCTTCTCCTCCCCAGCCGCCCTGATGGACCGTGGCCCTCCTTCGAAAGGCTCTCACCGACCGCGGAGTCTATTTTCCTGCGAACGCAAGGAAAGCAGCGCTGTTTCGCCTGTACTCAGATTCTCTGCGACCTGGGGTCCTGACAGTCCCTGCTCAAGCTCAGCGCGGAGTTGATGACGTCACCCTACCTCCTGGCGACCTCCGCTGGACCCTCGGGCTGTCCTCGGCTGCACCTGTCGCCGACTCTTTCCCCGCGGCTGCTCAGGCCAACCCCGTATCCTTCACCTGCCTCCCTGCTGCTGGTGACGGAGCGGCCCCATCCAGGCGCCCTCTCAGCGCTCCGGCTGCTCTCATGCCCCCCCTCCCCTCTGCCCGAGTCCCCTCCGGAGTCGGTTGGCTCCAGCCGGTGCCCGTCGCGCCGCCTGTCCTTCCATTGCACGCTCCTAGGGACTCGGCACAGTATCTCTCCCTGCCCGCTCCCGGTGTCCCCTCTGGAGTCGGCGGGCTTCCCCCGGCACTCGTGTCGCCGGTGGTGGCACCGCTATTGCACGCTCCTCGGGACCCGGCACAGCGCCCCCCTCCCTCATCCCTCCCAGCCCAGCTTCTTTCGTCTCTTCCCCTGCAACACCCTCACTGCTCTACAGCATTCTATCCTCCGGACCCTCACGCCCACCCCTCTCTACCATCCTGGCCCCCCCACCCCGTCCCCCCCCGCGCCCAGGCCTATAGCCTGGCTACGGCGACTTCCGCCCCCCCTCCTCCGTCTGCCCCCGTGTTCGACCCGATTCCTGTGTCTGCTGCCATTCGTTCCCAAGTCCTACAAGGTGCGGATGTTAATTTAGTTTCCCTGCTGTCTCCTTCCTCCCCCTTGGAGCATAGGTTGTTGGACTGTGATGGCGTTACTGTGTCCCTGAAAACGTCCGGCCCGTCTTCCACTAAGGTCCTTACGTTCCCAGAGTTTAGCCTGGCATTTAGCCGCTACACCGACATCATATGTTCGGCCTTCCCTCACCGCCGAAAGGAGCTGAACGATTACTTAGCTATCGTAGCTGACTTAGCAGTTCGTTTCGGCGGGTCCCACTTTTTTACCTATCACCGGCTGTTCTCGGCTAAATGCGCGGCTAGGCTATCCCAGTTTAATATTTGTGCATACTGGGGGGTCCTCGACTTTGACGTGTATTCACGGGTTTTTATTGGATTGAGGCCGTCAGCCTGTAACATTTGCAATTCAACCGAACATTCCACTAGGTTATGCTCCATGGTTGCTTCGTCCTCTGGACCCGCTCCCGTAGGCTCGCAGCCGCCCGGACCTACTAATCCTGTGCCCGACTCGGGTCTCCTACCTCTGCCAAGAAGGTCTGATGTTCGCGGCCGGCCGGTCGTACTGAGTAGGGGTAGGGAGGTTTGTAATAATTTTAATTACGGCCAATGCGCTCGCAGTGTCTGCAAGCTACTCCATATTTGCTGCTTCTGCGCAGGCGCCCATTCGTTTCTCGTGTGCCCTGTTAAACGCCGTCCCCCTCCTCTCGATCAGGCTTGACTATTACGCCACCTTTCCACCCCAGTTAACATTTCCAGGCTTCGGACCGACCTCTGCAGTCACCCGGACGCCTCTTTCGTCTCATATTTGCTCCAGGGTCTCTCGCTCGGTTTCTCCCCCGGCCTGGTCTCATTCCCCACCCAGTCGGTTGTTTGTCCCAACCTTAAATCGGCGGAAGCCGAGCCAGCCGTGGTGGATTCTCTTCTAGCTAAAGAAGTCCAGTCGGGTTTCATGATTGGCCCTTTCGACAACCCCCCCTTTCCAGTATTCCGAGTCAATCCGTTGGGCGTTGCTACTAGGAAATACTCCGGCAAGAAAAGGCTAATAATCGACCTATCCGCCCCTCATGACTCCGTAATCCCGAGTATCAATAGTTTGATTCCCTCCGAAGATTTTTCCTTGTACTATTCCACTGTAGACGACGCAATCAGGCTCATTAAACTCACCGGCAAGGGTTCGTGGTTAGCCAAAGCGGACGTGACTTCTGCTTTTAAAATCATGCCAATCGACCCCCTTTACTGGCACCTTTTCGGCGCCAGGTGGCGCGACGGTTTTTATTTTTCTGTGCGCCTAGCTTTCGGGTGTAAAAGCAGTCCTAAGATTTTCGATACCCTGTCCGAAGCTATTTGCTGGATTCTTCTAAATCGTCGTGAGGTTCCGTTCGTCCTCCACCTGTTGGACGATTTTTTGACGATTACGCCACCCTCGCCCCCCCCGGCGTCCGGCCTTGCTTCCATGCTCCAGGTCTTCCACGACCTCGGTGTCCCGCTGGCAGCAGAGAAAACTTTCGGTCCTTCCACCTCTCTAGAGTTTTTGGGCATTATTCTCGACACAAAAGAACTCCGGGCCTCTCTCCCTAAAGAAAAGATAGACCGGATTAGCGAAGCATTGCACGGCCACTTGTCTAACCCCCGCTGCACAAAAAGAGACCTTTTATCGCTTCTCGGTCATTTAAATTTCGCAATGCATGTCCTTCCCCACGGTAGATCATTCATATCGTACTTGCTCTCCCTAGCCTCGTCCGTCCCGTCTTTACTAGACGTCCTATAGCTGGACTCCTATTGCCAAAAAGAACTCCGGCTGTGGCACCTCTTTTTAAAAGAATGGAACGGGGTCTCTTTTTTCTATGATGACCACGTTTCGTCTCCCACTGACCTGCAATTATTCACCGACGCTGCCCCCTCCGTGGGCTTCGGTGCTTATTACCAGGGCCGATGGTTCGCAGCCCCATGGCCGGTCGAGTTCTCCTCTCTGCCCCCCTCCGAATCTTCTTCCGCTCTGTTCGAACTGTACCCGGTGGTCGCCGCCGCGGTCATTTGGGGTGCCGAATGGAAACAAAAGACCGTCTTAATCCATTCGGATAACATAGCCACTGTCCACATAATCAATAAAGGTCGCTCACGCTCTAACGCCATCATGCCACTCCTCCGTCGTCTCACCTGGGCATCCATTTGTAATCAGTTCATCATCCGTGCCGCTCACGTTCCGGGTCATTACAATGAAATTGCTGACTGTCTTTCTCGCTTCCGATTCCAGAAATTCTACGCATTGGCTCCAGAAGCAGACACCAACCCGGTTCCAGTTCCTCCCTATTCACATCTAACGTTCCTGTGAATCACCCCCTTCATCACCTGCACCTGCGCTCCCTCGACACAATCCTTCAAGCCTCATCACCACGCACACTTCAGTCTCACTACACCGCCTGGAACTGCTTTAAGTCATTCCATGCTCTTCACAACCTCCAATTCCCATCATTCAGTTTAGTCACATACTCCTCTTTCATATCTTTCGCCCACTCTCATCTCCGAATCAAAACCTCCACCATCAGAGTATACCTAAGCGGTATACAGTTTTTCCACAAACTCCTTTTCGGTTCCAATTGCCCTCACATACACAACCCTCAAATCCAACTCCTCTTGAAAGGGTACCAAAGGCTAGACCCAGGCGTACAAACATCCAGAAATCCCATAACGCTTCCCATACTCACTCACTGCATAGATTTCCTCCGATCCGGCTACTCCGACCCTCATACAGACATCACCCTAGCAACCTTATTCATGCTCGCATTCTTCGGATTCTTACGCTGCTCCGAATTCACCTCTACATCCACCTACTTCAACCCCAGTATACATCCCTGTTTATCCGATCTCACTGTAATCAGCCAGGAGATCATCCAATTTTTTCTCAAGTTCAGTAAAACCGATCAATCCGGCAAGGGATGTTTTCTCCATTATTTCAAACTCGACTCACCCGTTAGCCCATATGAAATACTAGCTTCCTACCTCCATTACCGCGTCAACCTCCTTAGTTCTCCATCCTCTCCATTATTCATTGACAAAACTGGCAAAATCGTAACACGTCACTGGTTCCAAAAACATTTAAAAGCAGTCCTGTGTGCATGTGGTTTTCCGCCTAACGTTTTTTCCTCACACTCTTTCAGAATCGGAGCAGCCACCACCGCAGCAAAAAACGGACTACCAGATCACTTAATTAAACGCCTGGGTCGCTGGTCCTCCGATGCCTTCCAATCTTACATCAGACTCAACATTCCAGACTTACATTCCGCCCACGTCGCTCTGGTCCAGTAACGTTTTCTTTTCTTTGCAGTCCCACCATCTACATCTTCCTGGCTGGCAGTCTTTGGGGGTCCTCTTCTTACAAGAACATCTGCACTCCTCTCCCCCTTAGGACTCCAAGCCCAAAACCAGTGTACAATCACTACACCTCACCACTTATAAAGCATTTCAATTTAATTCCTTCCATTGTCTGAGAATGTTTCTAGTGAAATGGAGTTTGTTAAAACAAAGTTCGGGAGAATCATTCTCAGACAACGCCCTATAAGCAATTCCGGTCTCCACCCAAGTATATAAACACCACGTACCTAGCTCCCATCGTGCTTTGCATTTCTGGCATCCCACCTCCTCCCCATCACCACCTTTCCTAATTATGTGTTTTCCTATAGGGGGGTCCTCTTCTTACAAGAACATCTGCACTCCTCTCCCCCTTAGGACTCCAAGCCCAAAACCAGTGTACAATCACTACACCTCACCACTTATAAAGCATTTCAATTTAATTCCTTCCATTGTCTGAGAATGTTTCTAGTGAAATGGAGTTTGTTAAAACAAAGTTCGGGAGAATCATTCTCAGACAACGCCCTATAAGCAATTCCGGTCTCCACCCAAGTATATAAACACCACGTACCTAGCTCCCATCGTGCTTTGCATTTCTGGCATCCCACCTCCTCCCCATCACCACCTTTCCTAATTATGTGTTTTCCTATAGGGGGGTCCTCTTCTTACAAGAACATCTGCACTCCTCTCCCCCTTAGGACTCCAAGCCCAAAACCAGTGTACAATCACTACACCTCACCACTTATAAAGCATTTCAATTTAATTCCTTCCATTGTCTGAGAATGTTTCTAGTGAATTACTAATTAAAATCTGGTTGAAAATGTTTGACAGTGTTATCCAGCCATTGTGCTGTATGGATGTGAGATATGGGGTCCACTCAGTCAGCAGAACTATTCTAAATGGGATAAGCATCCAATAGAGACCCTGCATGTAGATTTTTTTTTCTACATGTACAAAGAAAAATACCAAATAATGCATGCAGGGTAGAATTCGTCCATTATCCACTTGATGATAAATATCCAAAAAAGTGCACTCAAATTCTGGATACACCTCAAATCAAAACATATTACAATTTAAGGAAATTAAAGCCCAAGAGGTCAGTTATGAAAAACTAACCTCTAAAACACAAAACAAACTTGATTGCTATCAGGCCCTAAACAGAGACTATCCTTTAGCTGAGTATCTCTTTACTGTCAGAGATACAAAGCAGAGACAGATCCTGGCCAAGTACAGGCTCAGTGACCACACATGAGCAACTGAAAAAGACACACACTGACAAACTTGGTTACCCACAGAAGAGCGCATATGCGGTCACTGCAAGACAGAAGAGGTAGAGACAGTGATGCACTTTCTTCTAAACTTTGGAAAATATTCAGACATATGAAACACATATTTTAATAAATTATCAAAATTCCATGACAAATTTCCCTCCCAAACAAATGAAGAAAAGCTGCGTGTCCTTTTGGGAGAGGGACCAAGAGCCCCAGCTCAATATGTCTAGGCCTGCCACAGCCTGAGCGACAGTAAGTAGAAATGTTTTGTTGTTATGATTGCTATTTGGTTTTACTCTTACTGTTGTTGTTTGTATGTATGTACATATGTGTATGTAAATGTTACAATGCGACATGTTACAATTACATTATTTTATTTGAATTAAACACAAAATAAATGGTTAATTATCCATTCTTAATTACCTAATGCTTAATTTATCGATATAATTTTTATTTGAATATTCAATATTAAACATAAATATTAGCATTTGTTTGTATTGTTCCAGAGTTAGCTTAAGGGTTATTTTCATGTGCAGTCACCTGGCAGGTCACAATTAAAACATCCACTCAGACAGAAAAACATTACTCAAGCTAGACAAACAAAACAAAGCACATAGCACAATTTACATACAATAATATATCACTATGAGTATGTTAACAACTTAAAAGCAAGGATATTTGAATACCAAACAAAATTAAAAAAAAATACAGTCAAACAATATGCATAAAATAGAGTCAGTGACTGTAAAGTTGAGAAGCTTTTATCAGATTTTCCTATTTGACTTTAAAGCTGATTAATAGCACTGCAACTCCCTATGTCATCTGGCAGGCCGTTCCACTGAGCAGTGGCTTTCACAGAGAAAGCTGACTGCCCAAAGACAGTGCGATGAGAGGGTACAGTACAATCTGTTATGGAAGCTATTCTTTTGGATTTTACATAGTTTTCTGAATGAAAGTAAACACAAAATCACATAAAGAAGGAGGGACCAAACCATTTACATTTTACATTTATTCAGTTAGCACATGTACTTATTCAAAGTGGCATACAAGGAGTGCATGCAGTTATACAGTCGGCGATAAACTTTATAAAAATAAAGTCTACTTAAATTATAGTAATAAACATAGCATAGCCAAAACAAACAAACATAGTAAATAGCCAAATAATAAACATAATACATAATCCATAATAATAACAATAATACACAATCCATAATAATAAATAATAATACAACATCCAATCATCAAGTGATCACAAATGGGTACAAGAAGTGCTAAACAGTGATATTTAAAATGTTACACACTAGACACAGATTTGAGAAAAGTCTAAAATTCTCAAAGCTCAGAAGATAATACAGTGTATATGTTTTTCACACAAACTTAAAATACACAAATTCGCTTTAATGCCCCTTGACACACGATTCAAAAATTACTGTGGCATTACGGCAACTTTGCGCGACATTACGCACTTTAACGAGAGTGGTATTTTTTAAATAATATTAATTAATATGAATATTTAATACTATTTGAATTGGCAAAGGAAATTGCGAGTGGTATTTAAAGTAGAGTACAGCATTTATTTAGCATAAATGTTATTATATACCGTACCATTAGCATTATCCGATATTCCCTTTACCAATACCATATCCACTCTCTCTCTCATAGATTCCCACTAGTTCTTGCTATTTTTTTAACAAATTTTCTGAGTCAACGTTACAATACCGCAGAATGCATCTCGAGCATTTCCATTAATTTAAATTGAATTTAATTGCAATGGTCTTGCATGGTCCAAGGTTGTGTGTTCATTAATATTGCACATATATTGAATGTTTGCCAACCTCTGCAGCTCCAAAGAACTCCAAATTCCTTCACGTAATAACATTATTAATTTGGTTATAACTGAATGTGTAATGTTGTGGTTTAATTATGATTAGCTATTAATATTGTAATTTTAATTATAATTATTAGTTGGAATTGCGTATTTAAAGCTATATAATGAGAGTGATATATTTTATGAGACTGATTTATTGTAGTTGCACCATTATTCATAGAATATGTTATAGAATTTCCTCCACATAAGTGATGCCCTCTGTTGTGAGGTATAGCAAACAAATTCCTTACACTTTTGGTGCCCTGTGCAAGGAATACTACAACAAATCCTTACATTATTGGTGCCCCATGTGAGGACATGGATAATATTAATTGTTCTATACATAATTGATACCATGTGTGGGGAATACAATAATAAACTCTTACATAACTGGTGCCACACATGAGTCTTAAATAATCCCTACAATATTCAATAGATAGATGTATATACCTTCTATTAAGTTGTGCATTTGTCCAATATTTCTCTTCATGTGTATTTCCAAGCAATTTCCAAAACATCATGCATACATTTCATTTCAGTGATGAATACATATCATTCCTTAATCACTTAGTGCATTTGTATACCAATGTTCATTTGTTGCAGGCAACTATTCTCTGGTGCTTGCTATCAATGCTTTTTAGTGTGGTGTTTTTGTTTTTGCTTGTTTTCAGGGTTTTTTTCCCTGATTTCGTTGTGCAGCATTCCTTTCCCTCAGTTGATTGGAGGGTTATTTGGAGCACCTGTTGCTCAGGGTATGGAGACTGGCTCCTAACTGAAAATTGGATCCAGCTTGGTGCATTTCCCCTCTTGGCCAATCAGGGTGTGACAACACCCTTTCTTTGAGCTTAAACAAGGTAGGAAATTGCTCACCCAGGTCATTCTGATTTTACTTCTGCTCACAACAGTCTTCCTGATAGCAGATCTCTTCAGCTTGAAACTCTAGTCTTAGGGCTCATGCTGAGTATTCTTTGCTTTCATTTGTTAGGCTGATTTAGGCTTATTTTTGAAGAATCTTGTTTTGTGAGGGAATTTCATTTTGGCCTGCTCACCTGTGGTTTGCCTTACTTTGGCCTGATGCCTGCAGACTTTATTTGTTTTTGTTGTTTTTTCACATATTCCTAATTTGTTTCCTTATATATTGCAGAGGCATTTGTGAGTTATTTTAGAGTGTTAGTTGTTATCACGAAAGATGTTGAGACATTTGTTATCATGGAAGAGGCATTTCTTTAATTGTTATTGGGAAGGTATTTGACAATCAAAGTCAACTTATCCTCCCTTATTTATTTTTTTTATGTGGTTGGGAACTGGTTCTCAGGCTTCTTGCTGATAAGTTGAGGCTTGAGGGATTGGTACCACTGCATATATTCTTTTGTTCTATTTATGTGGTTGGGAACTGGTTCTCAGGCTTCCTCCTGATCAGTTGAAGCTTGAGGGATCAGTCCTGTCACACATTATTGTGTACCTATTTATTCCCCACTAATCCAATTCATGTAATTCATTAATATTTCAAAAAATAACAGAATTAACCAGGGGTGAAAGTAGTTTTAAATTCTTGCCGGCACTTTCGGAAGTAGACGCGCATGTGCACTCACTTACTGCTGAGTGAAATCTCTGGTTGTAATCTTTCAGTGGTACACAGTACCGGCTTACTTTCACCCCTGGAAATAACAGACAAAAAGAGAGGATGACACAAGAACTATTACAAAGGCTGATTTATACTCAGTTGGGTGAAACTGAAGAATGTCCATGAACGTAATGTCTCCTGATATTGGTGACGGTCATTGTCATTAACAAAAAGTGTAACCACACTTCATAATGGAAGAAGATACTAAACTAATTAATCTCATTTTGTTGTTGGTGTCCATCTCAAAGTGCTGCCAACTTAAAGTTAGCAAAGTATAAACAGTTTTCTGGCTAATATGCAATAAGTTAACATTACTGGCTACCTACCAGGCATTCTGTTTTGTCAGCATCTTTATCATCTGCCTGGTCATAGGCATAGATGCACAGGTATCCAAACAGAGCACTTAACAGAAGTCTTTCATGGGTGATTTTACAGGAGATGATCAATTAAAGGCTAACAAGCTAAGTATGGAGTTCAAAACAACCATAATGATGGCGCCAGCGACTAGGTCAAACTTCAGTGTATTTTACCCCCCACTGGGGACAAGAACTTCACCAGCGAAGCTTGACAAGATGAATTAATCTTTCTTTTGCATTCCGATAATTAACTCTAAGATTTTATCATAAATGCAACAAAACATTGACAGAAACCTTGAGTCATGGCCTTCTAATGTGCCCAGTGGTCATTTTATTTTTTTTATTTTTTATTATTTTTAATTAAATGTGGAGATTTATGCAAAAAAACAGACCTTGTCACATTAGAGTGGCCAGCCAGTTAGGAACAGCTGCATTCATATACTAACTACATGATAATCGGTCTCACTGTTTGGGTAGGGTGATGTCATGTGTGAAAATACCCACTGTAAATACAATAAAATGTCATATAGTTTGAAGCATCCTTCACTACTTCTGAGGAATCACTTCATGCTTTTAGGGAGAGCAGAGGTGAACATAGCTTATCATGCCCAATTATTGTGTATAGTTCCACTACCATACTTCAGCATTGCTTGTTCAGTCTGCAAGTATATTTAATGTAAAGTAGCTATGTAACGACTAAGGATGAGAAATGTTCTCTGGTATTTTTGTAGCTGCCCATTTGAATGAATGGTGTTGGGATGTAAGATACAGATAGCATTTGCACTTCATCTCTTATCTCTTGAGTATTTATTCTCCATTTTGTATGTCTGTTTGTAACCTGCCTTTGTGTATGAGAATGTGAATGGATTATTCAGTTTTTGTTGTTGTTAGGCTGTCTGTTTTGAATGTATTATGAACATGCCAGTTTAGCCTGCATATATGTTAATGAACATGTGAATGCTGCTGTTAGTCAATGCCCAGAAGACTCGATAAGTTGGTTCCAATGAAGAAGCAGAATCCGATGTTCACAGCAAAGACAGGAGTATTTATTTGCACAGCCGGCCGTGGGAACAGCATGGAAAGTAGTTCAACGAAATATTTGGTTCACATTTATACGGTTTTTCGGTAGAGGGGTTTACAGGAGATAGCCATTCATGTTATTCTGACCAAGACAGGACAAGTTGGATTGGTTGCGTAAAGTTGTGCATAATTAACTAATCCAGTCATTGGCTATGTAAAGTTGTGCATAATGAAACAAAATTCTCCAGGGAAATCATCGGTTCCCTGTAATTCAAACTTCAGAGGCTAAGTTAACGTGCGTTGGGGGAATCCAACGGTCTCTGGACCGGAGGTGACAACTGGTTATCTTAAGATGCCTTTTTTCTCAGGCCAGACGTGTTGGCGTCACTTTGTATTGTAATATACATGTGAGTTCGGCCCGATCAATCGCTGTGCCATGTGTTTCTTGATCAAACAATATGCGGCTAAAAAGAACTGTTTCCCAACAGTGCATTGATGGTTTATATTGTTTTTAGACTGTCTATGTCTTATGAACATGCTAATTTACCCTGCATATATGTGTATGTGAATAGATTATTGATTGTTTTCAGTGTTTTTAGGCTGTCTGTTTTGCTTTGTGAAAATACATTGGCTAAGGTGGGAAGGGGCTCAGGTTTGTCAGAGTCAGTAAAGTCAACTGACTGCATTGTCACTAACAAAGCCGAAGATACAACAGCGAAAGTTGCATCATCATCTGTCGGTTCTTCAAAATTTGCTTCGTGACCTCTTTCACATACAGTACTTTTATCCAAGTCGGATAAAACTTCTTTATCGCTGCAGTCCTCATCTTCTGAGTCTGGCAGCACAAGGTGCAGGCCAGACTCAGAGGTCTTATCCTCCTCCACCTCAAGAAGGTAATCTCTCACCAGTTGTTCCCACTGACTTCTGTCTCTTGCACCTGAGAGATTCAGTTCATTAATATGTTTGAGAGCTGCTGCCACGCTTATCGTTGTCCATGATTTTAACAACACGCAAAAACTTTTCTTAAACAAGTATCCGTCAAACTGCTGGCAAACAGCATGTTGATGTGAACCAATGAACCACCCGCGGTTTTTGTGCTCTCCTGTAAAATTGACGTGGCCGAAATGTGGAGGGTTTGCTTGCGGCGGGTCACATATCCTCAAAAGGGGCGCCAGATGATATGAGGATAATGCGCCAGATTCTAACACAAAATAACTTTAATATTGTAAATAAACATAAGTGTACCAAGGTTTTGCCCCAAGTAGACTCACATGGAAATCGGTCTCATTTTTAATAATCATGAACTATAATTATGGACACTAATCTATGATTAAAGATGCAGCAACTATTTATTCATAACAGAGGAAGGTATTACATTCAGACTGGTTTGACTCCCGTTCAAGTTCTCACAATTTTGACTCAGACACCACACTTAATAAAATATATTTATTAAACAACAAAAAATCCTACCAAGACAGTTTCTATCACTGTAAGTGTTCATGCATGCATGCTTACATGTATGGGTTTGGAACAATGGGCACATTCCCACCTGTATGTACACGTGTCTGTAACGTGCATGGCACTTAATAATGCTCCGAATTCCACAGCAGTGTGGCGGATTTGGAGGAAAATGTATATATGTTAGTCGTCATGGAAACTACATGCAGAGATGTCGGTTAAGAAAGTTAAATTATAAATTCCTGTAAGCTAAAACAGTGGTTCAGTGTTCCATGCAGATTGGCTGTGGTCCGTTGCATGGAGTAGGCCAGTAATGCACCGTGCTGTGCAGGATGGTGGAGCACTTGCCCCTGTGACGAAGCGCAGACCTGGGACAAAAGTTTCTTGCTTGTGTTCCACGCACCAGGGGCAGACGAGCAAGAAGAGACGGGAAGAGAGAGGTGACAGGAAGCAAGAAGAGAATTTGTCTGTCCTTTCATTGCTTAAGTTTTATTGACCTTTGCATGTTTGTGGCCCTACAGTATTGGTGTACCATAGCAAACATGGGCTGTCTTAAGCAATGAAACTGTTCAAAACGTGTGCTCACTGGTGATGTCAGGGTGAGCGTGTGCACATTAGTAGAGCTGTTTGCTAGAAACCCTACAAGAGGGTTAACTCAGTGTGACATGGTCTGCAACTGTCACCTAAAGTATAAACCAAATGTTGTTGTGACTGGCAATGTCATTGGTTGTATTAGTTATACTCCGTCAGTCGCCAGGAAAAATCCAGGAAAAAGAGAAAAGACAAAGAAAATACAATCTACAATTTCATGTTTCACTTCTGGAAATAATTCCGTGAAAATTAAGTGCATTTGAAATGAACAAAACATAACACACACACTCTCACATACATTCACAGGAATTATTAGAAAGTGGGTTTGGAATTGAACAGACCTGACAACACAAATAACAGCAGAAGGAGGGTTCGTATTTGTACATAGTTCTGTATGAAGTGCAATCCTCCTTTAACAGGGTTCTGTGTGAAGTGCAGACAGGACCCGCTTCAGCAGGGTTCTGTATGTAGTGCCAACAGAATAAACCGAGACAAGATTCAGCTCATTTTGAAGACGGGGGGAAAACAGAAAATCATTTGACTTTGTATGACATGTAGACTCACTGGGGGCAAAAAGGAAACTTGAGCTGAAGGTGTTACCAAGTGAAATGCTCCTTTAATTTGAGTTTGTTAAAACACTAGTTCAGAATTTTCTGACAACCCCTCGCTCAATTACATCTTCCTGTCCAAACCAAATTTTCTCACAGGTATGAAATTGCCTGTTTTGAAAGTCATACGTCAAAAGTCGTAAATCAGTCATTTCCCAGTCCTCGCAGCATTCATTGGGAGGGGCAAATGTTCTAAGCTATTCCATGGCGCTTCTCACAATAGGATAGGGTAACCAGATATTTCAAATTTATTTATATACATATATGATAGCGTGCTTTGTCAACCAAGTTTAACACTTATCAATACAGCCTATACTTACCTGGACTGGTACACTGTGGCTTAATTGGCACCATTAGGTTTCCACCACAAAGTAGTACAGTCTGCGTGGGGTTATCACAGGACTTTCTTTGGCGTCCTTTCTGTGAGGCGGTCAGAATCTGTAGCTTCTTTTTGGAGAAGTAGGCTGTGGACTCCCTCCAGGTAATTGGAAGGATGCCCTTGTGGTCCTCTGCTGTCTTCTAAAATGAGTGAGTCGACACAACGTTTCGCCTTGTCTCAGGATTCGTCAGGTGTGAGTATGTTTGGTTTGTTGCTGGCTTTATTAGGCCCTGGAGAGGACCTGATTGAGTCCTCTAATGGGTGTGGGTGGAGCCCACTGTATTTTTCATTTTTTGATGTTCCTTTTTAATGGCCGTGCCGATGGCCCTGTCAGTAGGTGATGGCCCAGTCATTAATGTTTTGTTCTGTTGTTCCCTCTGATGTGTAGTTCTTCTGACGTGTTAAAACCCCTCTCTGTCCTGTTTAAGACTATCCAGAGTGGTTTTAACAGGATAAGTGATTAAGGTGGTGTTAGTGTTTCTTTTGTGTAATTCTATCCCTGGTCCCAATAATACCTGAAGGCTCTGGCTAGTTAGGTTAGAAAAAATCTTTTTTTCCAAATTTGCCCCTTGGGAAAGAAAAGTTTGCACTGGCCATTCAGTTTACTGAAGTCTTTGAGTAGGAAGAATTTGGTCCCTCTTGTGTTGAATTTTAAGTGCGTTTGTTTAATCCACCCGGGAACATGGTGTTGAGCTTCAAAATCCAGTGCTTTTCCACTCTCCGCCTATCCCCTGGTGTCCAGTTGATATTTGTTTCCACACCCGATATTTCTAGTGCCTCTTGTCCATGGTGCAAGATGGTTTTTGATATTATATATGTGACCAAACGCATATTTGAAAAAAACGGCCTTTTTCATTTTTGCATACATTCTCAGCACAAAAATCACTTTTAGAAAAGGAATTGATGCTTATAATGGTTAGATTAGGATAGTGTTTTAATCAACTAGTAAGTACACTTTGAATTTGCAGTGTTGAAAAAAAAAAAAATAATTCATAAATTTATATAAAATATAGAAAAACATGATTCAAGTTAAAACATTAATTTAGTGGTAAATTGATACTACTTTTTACTTTTCTCATTCCCAGCCTATCTTTGCATGTCTCTAAATCATTCTGTGACTTCAGTACATTAACAGTTGCTCTCCTTATTGTTTTATATCAAAGAAAGTATTAATGCATGTTCAAAGTGGCATTGCTCTCATTCTCACCTACTCAGCTCTGACTAACAAGCTATCCCAGGATGCAATTGCACCTAAAAGGCTGGAGGACGAATGGCCGCTGAATGGCTGAAAATCCTTCCCATTGTTCTTATGAGTGGTGTGGGGGTTGATTTGCATTTTAATGGTTGGAGGACTACAGTGATAGCCTACACACATGAAAGAGAAAAGTGGGTGTTTACAGTCTGAATACATGTGAAGCAGTGAGACTGAATTTCTAAAACAAGAAACTAGGTTATCACAAGAAATTATAAACATATTTCAGCACATACAATACAGAAGCCTGTAATAAAATATAAAAAAGGTACAACAAAATTAGATTTATATCCTAGGAGCTGGTTTTGATTTGCTTGCTGATGGTTGTGGTGGAGGGCATGTTATGTCTTTGGCAGACTCATCGCAGAAGTCTCTGATTTTGTTTGAAAGGTATGCCTGTCTGGCAGTATCTAGTCCAGGTGTCTCTTGAAGTGGCAGGCCATTTCTCGGAGGAAGGACATGGGCATTCCAGAGCAGCTGGAAATTAATCTCTTCACCCCCAAAATGCTCCTTAGCTACAACCACACCTGGCTCTTCAGCATCAAAGCTGTAGGAGCAGAGAATAAATAAAATGTCAATATCAAGGGGATGGTCAGAATAACAAAAAGAACAGGGAAAAATGGGAAAACACTAGCACACTGGCAATACGTACCTCAAGTGCTGGTACTTCTTTATATGTGGCAGTGGTCTAAAATAAGGTGCAAGATTCTCTTGCCAGTTGTAGGTGGGGACCAGTACTGTGCCTTCCTCCTTGCCAACCAGCTGAGGGATGTTCACTCCTTTGATTGTGCTATTTTTCACCACTCCAGCAATATCTCCAAGCCTGCTGACACGGGTCTTCCTGAAGCATTGTTATATAAGACCAAAATACCAATCACAACTGAACTTTGTATGGCCAGCTATTAAAAAGTGAAGCTCCACACTGTGATGAAGTTTGTGCAGTGTGCGCCAAGCGCAGTACCACAGAACAAATTTGTTTTTGTTGTGGCCACTGCAGTTGTCACAGTGCAGTTCTACATTTGTCTCCCCAAGGCCAAAGTCATTGAAAAAGTGATGTAAGTAGCTGATGACAGCATTGCTGCCTTTACTGCTTGCCATCCCTTCATCTACCAGGTAGTTTACTTGCTGTGGTATACCCTCACAACATACTCCAAATAGTCCACGCTTCCTAGGAGTCAGGAAGTACATTGGGCCTGGCTGAAGGGGATCTGATGGAAAGTGAACCTGTTGCGCAAAGTCAAAAGAATAGTGAATTTTGATGTTTCGGCTTGCCGGTGGAACACGGCCTCCAAAAGACAGCCCCTGGTCCTTACAAATGGCCTTGCTGTCAGCAACCATGGACTTGTAAACAGCCCTCTCAGAAGCCACAAGCTGCAAATGTAGCTCCTGCTTCTTCAGCTTGGCACATTTAACAGCCTCGGGAAGATTGGCACTTCTGTATACCTAGAGATAGAACAGCATAGGACACTATTATACAACAAGGCCTTCATCATTTCTCACTTCAGTCATGATAAGAATAACATAATGCACAGAATGAAAAATGCAGAGCACAATTCATACCTGGTAATTATTTTTCTGACATTGCCAACACAAATCAGACATTGGCTTTGCTTGTGATGTGGGGTAAAAGTGTTTTCCAGAGCTCCCTAAATGTGGTCAGCTGCACTGCATGCTCCTCTGAAAAAATAAAGCATGTGAAATTACATTAAATCAATATTAACACAATATATTCAGAGTATTTTACACAAATTGAAAATTATTTAGAGTATAAAGACTAAACTTACCAGATGCCACCATTGCATTCTTGTAAATATGCCATACAGAAGCCTTAGTAACATGGGATGGCAGCAGTTTTCCAACAAAATTTTACTGGCTGGGATGACATCCTGGCAAAACCACGGCATGGTCTTCTGCATAGTTCGAGATGAATGTCACTACTCGCCTTGTCCTCAATTTTAAGAAAGCGTCTGTTGTGCCTAAGATGCCTCTTGTCTGCACGAGGCACAATACCAGATGTTTTGTAATGTTGCTGTATGGCATCCAGGCGGTCTTTGCCGATGCTGTGTAAATAAAATTGAGGATTAGATTCTTTATTGGGACATAGACTCTGAATAACTTTCAAATGCAAACTGATCATAATAAAATAATTATCACTGAAAGAAAATATGAATTACTCGTGAATGAAGAGAGAAGTTTCTCGGCAGACTTGAACACCTTCTACGGTATACTTTGTCCACCGATGCTTTCTCTTGGTGGGAATCCGTTTGTTATCAGTGGTTACTTCATTCCTTCTCCCGTTGCTAAAAAGTTGTCCTATTATGAACATGTCCTTTTCCGGCTGTGACAACGCATTTATCATGTAGCGAAGCTCATAGATGTGTTCATGAGACAGTTTGTTTATACATGATTCCGTGCCGAGCTTTTAATTTTCTTTTCGCCTTCGACCACAGCCGCGGGTGAAATTGAGAATCTCTGTCATTTTTTTGTCAGAGTCAATAAAGTCAACTAACTTCATTGTTTGTTTGGCTTCGTTAGTGACAACAGCGAAAGGTACATCATCATCCTCTCTCGGTTCCTCAAAATCCGCTTTGTGATCACTTTCCCATTCAATACTTTTATCCAAGTCGGGAACTGTCTCTTCATCACTGCAGTCCTCATCTTCTGAGTCTGACAGCACAAGGTTCATCTTATCCTCGTTCACCTCAAGAAAGTAATTTCTCACCAGTTCTTCCCACTGACTTCTGTCTCTTGCACTGGAAAGATTCAGTTCATTAATATTTTTGAGAGCTTCCACCACATTCTTCTCGTAGTCCATGATGATAACAACACGCGAATAAACTTTTCCAAAAAAAAGTAAACAAACATCATTCTGTTGTGCCATTTTACCCGTGACCAGAAAGTAGGCGTCGGCCTGTTGGCAAACGTCACGTCCGTATGAACCAATGAATGATCTAAATCTCATTTACTATAAGACTAGAAGAAAACTAATCGAAGTATGCACCATAGAAAGAAAAAAAATCCGGTTTCAGTCATAAATCAAGGGTTATTTCAGTTACGTTTTTTATCAAAACTGTGTAGTATTTCGAGTTTACGTCAAAGCGAATGTGACCGGGAAATCTTAAACTGCATGACTGTATCACTAGACGGACCCATATGATACGCGATCGTTTGGTTTGACACTATAATATGATGGTGACTTAGTGACGTTTCCTCCCTTGTCGATTCCTGGAGGACCAACTTGCCTCTATTTTATTACATTTTTCATATTTACAAATTATTTTCAGTTTCAACAAAAAGGGAGGTGATACATAAGCACTTCAGGAATCCGAATCCACATTATCTCATTTTTGACAAAATACTGACCGCCCGTGATTTTCGTGCTCTCCTGTAAAATTGATGTCGCCGAAATGTGGAGGGTTTGCTCGCGTCGGGTCACATACGTGTTGTGATAGTCTAGTTCTAATTGTGTTCCCTGTTTCTCCTATATATTTTATGTCACAGTGTTTGCACTTTATGACATGTATGCAGTTGTTTGTTTGGACTGTAAGTGTTCGTTTAATGAGGTATGTTGTGTTTGTAGTGTTGTTTTTGACAGTGGTTGCTGGTTTGTTAAATACCGGGCCCTGTGTTTGTACAGTGTTAATTTCTGGCAGTTTGCTACTTACCAGATGGTCTTTGAGATTCTTATTTCTTTTGTAGGCCAAGATGATCTTGTAGTCCTGGAGTACATCTGTGTTTTGCAGGATCCTGGCCATGTTGTTTTTAATTTTTCTGTTTGCTGTCTGGCTGAATGCAGAATAGGTGGTGATCAGTGGAATTATTTTCCTTGGGTCCCATTGTTTTGTGGCCAAGAAGGTTTTCCGGACCTGTCTAAGGAAAGATCTGGAATACCCCCTTGGTTTTAATGTATTGAAGAGGGTTTTGGTGGCCTCTGTTTGTAAAATCTGTTTCCTGCGTGCAAATTCTGTGGAATCTGAGCAGTTGGGATTTGATCAGTCCTTTGATGGTGTGTTTTGGGTTGGAGACTGCTTTTGTGTAAAAGGGCATGTGTGTCTGTGTCTTTGAAATAAATTGTTGTGTCTAATGTGTTTGTTTGGGGGAATGTGGGTCCCTTGTAAGTGGTAGTGTCCAGGAAGTCAATATGTTGGCTATGCGTGGTGTATTTAACAGTAATGGATCTATGGTGTGTGTTGAGTATGTGTATAAAGTGTTTGAAATCCTCTAAGCTATGTGTCCGTGTGCCCCATATGTCATCTAGATACCTAAAGTAATTGGTGGGTAATTTGGGGCATTTTTCAAAGGCAGTCTCCTCCTACTGTGCCATGTAAATGTTAGCATATGCTGGGGCAAATTTTTTGCCCATAGCCGTGCCGCTGATTTGCAAGAAGTGTTCCTTGTTGAATGTGAAGTCATTCTTGGTGAGGTTGATTTCCAGAAGTTGTAAGAGGCTCCTGTCCGGCCGGCTGTTGTCCGGGTACCTCTCCATCCAGGTTCTTAAAGCTGTTTACTCCTACCATTGTGTTAATGTTTGTGTATAAGCTTTCTATGTCTATAGTGAACAGGATGGCTTCCTGTGGTATTCTGATGTTTTTAATTTTGTTTATAAAGTCATACGTGTCCTTAATGTAGCTGTTGTGTTTTGTGGACAGTGGATTGAGATAATGGTCTATGTTTTCAGTGATCCTGTAGGATTCGCTGTTGCAGTCCGAAACAATGGGTCTCCCTGCCGGGACCTCATATGGTATGGTCCAGGACTGCGGTGGCTTGTGTATTGTAGGGAGGAGGTAGAACACCCCAGGTCTAGGATTGTCCTCTCCCCTCAGGTAAAAGCTTTGTTTTTTAGTAATATATTTGTTTTCCAGTAGTGTCTGTATGACAGTATGTATTTCCTGGGCTGTGTCTGGGTATATGGGTCTGCCTAGTCTTTCGTAATGTGTGGTGTTGTTAAGTTGCCTGTGTGCCTCATGTATGTATTGTGTCCTGTCCATGATAACAATGGCACTCCCCTTGCTCCCGCAGAGCTTGGCTCTCACCTCTGCTGAGGTTGTTTTTCTGCTTGTGTATTTGGGGGTTTAGTGCCCTGATCAGCGTGTGATCTTCCGTTATAATTTTTGTGATTTCCGCAGGGATTTGATCCGTCCTGGGTTCCAAGTTTGATGTTGGTGTGAAGGGGGTTCGTGTGGTGTGGAAGTCCTCCTCTGGAAGCTTGGGCACATGAGGCATGTTTCTTCGGATGTGTTCATTGATGTCTTCTAAGTTGGATCTCTGTTGGTAGGTTTCCCGAATAGTTGATTAGTGGAATCCAGATCTCTGCCGCCGGGAAGGTGGATTAGGCCATCCTCAGCATGGTCTGAAGTTGCTTGATGGTCGTTCTCTTTGGGTGCTGGTCCTTGTTGTTGATCCCGAATGACAGGACCACTCTCTGCACCTTGGGATTCACCTCCGTCTTCTCCAAAAGAGCTGCTGCATGGTAAAAGGTTGCTTTAGGGTAGCTGTCAATCTGGAGGTCCCATTCTGGAGAGGTTGGAGTCACCCAGGATGATGATTGACTTGTGGATGGTGATCTTCCTGTTAGACCTGGGTGTCTTGTGGGGTGGTAGATTCTGCTTTCCACTCCGGTCTTGCTGGCAGTGGGGGAGGGGGAGGAGTTAGGGTTAGGGATAGGGGCAGGGTTAGGGTTAATTGAAGGATTTTCTTGACGAGTCATGAGTGGGACCTGAGTTCAAACACAAGGATGAAGATTGTGAAGGAAAAGGGACTTAAAGGCTGGGTCTTCCTCTCGGCCAGGCCCATTCTTGCCGTGAAAGAATGCACGCCTCAAACGTCTGTAAAACTCTGGAGGGTGCTCAGAACGGTTGTGCTTTACCTGAATGGCTGCAATAGTTGCAGATGTCTCATCCGAAAAAGCAGCATATTCCTCAGCCAGACCTTCACAAAACTGAACATAGTCATTTCTGATTTTGGAAGGTTGTGACTCTATGAATCTGTGGACAGATCTAGAGCTAGTCTTCCAAATCAGTCAGATTTTCTCCCGTCGGGTTGCACAGGGCAAGTCAGAGAGATTGTGTTCAGTCTCTCTTAGATAGGCATAGATGTTGTAATCATGATTGTCAGGATCAAAAGGTTCCATGTCTCCAGCTATGAGGGCAAGTTCTTCGAAACAAAGACGGTCAGTGATTGGTGGTTCCAACTGTGTCTTTACCAGTCCCTCCCTGGTCTGAGAAACTCCAAGCAGTTCCATCAGTTTGTAGACTATTGTGTATTTAAATTTTTGTTTGTATCTTGCTTTGGCCCAAGCTGTAGCAATTTTAAGGGCCTCATGGTCAATTGGGCACAAATCCTGTGTCAATGTGACTCTTACTTGATCATAATGAATTTGTAAGATTTTCATATTATTATTCTTCCAAGTAAGTGTATTGACTTTGACTTTGGTTTTGATTTCCTCTGAAGGAGAGGATTGCTTTATAAAATCCAACAATTTTTTCACTTGACACATCATTCCTCTGGGAAATATTAGGTTAATAATATAAATTCTTAATTATGTGTTCATGTTCTTTTTGCACTGGCCTACTAGTCAAAATCACCCTTACTACTTTTTTAAGAAAAGTGTATTTTTCAGTATATCAATAATGGAGAGCACTCACACAAGGGTGGATCAAGGCAGATACTGAAATATATTCAAGTGCACTTCCTTGAAATAATCCGCCCTTCCCTCCTCGACATATACATATTCCTACCAGTTCACATGCATATATATCTATAATTATGTTTCTTTATTTGCAATAAATAAACAAAATTTGCTTTAAGTTCCATTTCCCCAATTAAGTGCTGTAAAATCTATCATCCCTTCAAAATTGACATTACCTGTAAAATTATAATGATTAATTTTCTTTAAACAGAAAATGAGTTAAAACTATTTTTTTCCTGAAAACTTTCATCTGTGCATGTCTGTTCACAAAAAGCCTTTGAAAATCCAAATTCACACCATTCACCAATGTCATGCATTAATCTTACCTGTAAGTGCTAAATTCATGCCATTCCTTGTTCATTTCATTTCATACGTGTGTATCATTGTGTCCCATTTAGTCCATCTATCGATTCGTAATTCATGCCATTCATCTATTAATTCATAGTTTTTGCAAATACGAATACATATTAATAAATATATCAATACACATACACATATACACACATTCTCCCCCAGATGACAAGAAAAAGGAAGAAAACAGTACTTTTCCCATAAGTCAATATCTTTTTCTTTACTGAGATTTCTCAAAGGTTTCAGGTTTAGGGATCAGTGTTTTTCTTAATCAAACCCGTTTTATCTCCACCCAACACCAATTCACATTGTTTCCCCTGCTGGGGTCTCATCCTTCTGTCCTTCAGCCCTCATTCTGGCTTTTGATTGTCGCAGGTGGATAATGATGGTGACGACAGCAGGCTCCTGGATCCAGTCCAGTTCTGTGCGCTCCTCATCCGCAGGGTCCAGGAGAAGACCATTAGAAATGGTTAAAAGTGTGGTGAACTGAGCTCATTTGAAAGTCTGTGCACCTACACTGGGTGCATTTGAGTTGCACCAATGTACATCAACTGACACGTTTGACATTTAATTCCATAAACCGCATTTCTTGTTTCCTTTCTGAGTTTCTGTTGGAAGACACTCCCTTTACCAATTTTTCTATTGTGCAAGTAAGGTAATTGTTGAATTTCTATTTGTTCTTTAGACTGTCCCCAGTGATTTTGATTGGCAAATCTGGAGGTGACCGATAATATCCTGCAAGTTTGTTTCTTTTATATGCTGATAAAATTCTGAATCCTTAGGATTAAGATGGAAATACTGATTGTGTATCAGTAAAGTTGCCCTTGAACCTGGACTGTATATTTTTGTTCTGATGAGAATATAAAGTGATAAATGGAATAAATTTGTCTGTGTTTCAGTTGGAGTCGAGGCAGGGTCTGGATGAGGATGCTGGCAGGGACACAAATTGCAATCATTCTGAGGGTCATAGTTAAAGTCAGGGTTATGGTTGGAATTGGAAGGGGGAGTTAGGGGTCCAATTGGGTTTAGGGCCCCGGTTGTGGTTAGGTGCTTATATTAAAAGGTCAGAACTTTGATCTACATTTGATGTAATTATGATAGTAATTTCACATATTTTTTCTAAATTTTACCTCAATTTAATGGATTTTGTTTTACTCGACAGAGGGACCATGTTTGACACAAAATGACAAAAAATGACACCATTTATTTTCAATGGGGAAAAATCATGATTTTTAAGTTACACAATTTATCTGTCCTAATTTTAGGAGTCTGTCCCAAATAATTAAAATGACTTTTATGACATTTTCCAATACTAGGTGGTGTAGTTGAGTAAAAAAGAAAAAAAAAAGTGGCCCTGATATTAAATTTCCTGACCTTTGCTGGAAAAATGTGTAACTTTTGGGTTTTTGTTTATGCGAAATGATGTAAAATGTCTTTCATATTTGATATGTAAATTGTATGATGTACTATTTATTAAAATGATGTCACATCACAAGGACTAACCTTGTTTATTACTTCTCATTGTTTATTAACAATTATATAAATTGTATATGTAAAAGGTGAAAGATTATGTAACCTGTAAGTTTTACTGATGTGTCACAGCACTAAGTACCAACCTACCATTCATATTATTTATTAAAAATCATGTGAAATTCATATGAAAAAGGCAACAAATTAAGTAACATGTACATTTTATGTCTTTTTTTTTTTTTAATAATTATGCAAAAATGATGCTACACTACAAAGAGACAGATGTGGGGTGACAGGAAATGGGAAAACTTTTAATTTTCTCATGTAAAAAACAGTTCATCTTTGCAGGTCATCTGACTCATATACACAATCTTTAAAATAAAATTTTACAGTTACAAAATATTTATCATTTCCAGAGAATTTACAGTCCAAACTTTCAAAACTTTTACATAATTTTATATAGCGTTTATCGTACAAAATGTTTACAATAACTGACGTCAACTTGGTATGCAAAACTTTTATTATAATTGGACAATACCTTCACACATTGCAATCGCTGGTTCCTGAACTCTTGCTTCAGGTGGCTCATGGATGTTCATCTCACTACCTGGTGTACTGTGGGCTGGGTAACTATGGGCATGACCTAAGGTGATATGCAAATTAGATAGTGTTAGCCTGTAAGCAACACAATTATATTTATGTAAAATTTCTATGCAGGTATAGTCACACATCATGTCTACATAAACCTAATATACAAATGTTTTGCTATACCTTACGTGATGTTTATGTCTTACATAACAATTACTATATTGCCAAAAACTTATTCAAAACTTTTACTATAATTTTACATAATGTTTGTCTTACACAATCTTTACTATGATTGACCTAAACTTAATATACAAAACTTAACACAATGTTTGTCTTACAAAACCTCATCAAACTTAGTATAATTAAATGTATAGAATATTTTTGTCAAGTGAGAGAGATGGGAAACACATCCTATTGGAATCACTGCAAGTTAAGGAAAGAATGTGGATAACTAATGAGTGGGCTTGGTTTGTAATTTAGTTGATGTATTAATTTATGCAAATTGTGCAGGTACAGAAAAATTGTGATTTTGCTACAGACAGAAAAAATGCATAACTAAGATGTAAGAACCATGTAAGAAATGCTGGGCTTTGTACTTTGTCACCTGGACTTATGCAAAATACTTACAGTATGAGGCGTACGTACCAGATTTCCAGGTTCTGACGGCCTGACGGTGAGCGGGCACATCGCAGTTCAGGTCTTTCATCTCCATCCTCAGCACAGAGATTGCATAGCGGATGCAGATCTTTGAGAGGTGCAGGCATTTGTTATAGCCGAAGTACTCCAAGAAGTTGAAGAACTCGATGACGTTCAAGATGTAGCGTCTTTGTGTTGTCACCACCCTGGTGCTGTTCTTCAGGGAACTGCACCAGCTGTAAATCAACAAAGTGATTATTGAACACCTTAATCGGCAATCGTCAATTCGGCAATTAAGTGGCAATCGTTTCACTCATTGTACGGAAATGTGTTCTCTCACCCGTGGATTCTGGTCTCATCTGTCAGGACGTCCCCCACAAAGTCCACATAGTGTGTCAAATGAATGATGGCTTTGGTCATGTTGTCTCTGTGTTTTGGCATGGGCCTGTTGCCAATGATGTAATCCCAATACTTCTTTAGGACCTCATCTGCAAAGATACAAGATTTAGGGTCAGTAACATTTCGAGCAAAGCACATCATCGTTCATTGAAGGTATTGCGTTGGACGTGTTACAAGTTTCAAACTTACCCAAGCATTTCAGCCGTACAGTGGGCTCCAAGTTTGTTGCCTTGGCATCCAAAGATGAGGAGCTGTCATCTGACACTGAGCAGTTGTCGTCTTTGCTTGTAGGCCGTGCGCACAAATGAGAGCCGCTCTTCTGCTTGCACTTCTTGCTGGACTTGTGGCCGCAGACTTTCCTCTCGGAGCTTGTCGATTTGCTTCTTTATGTCTTTTGGTGGTGGCCTTTGCTGTCGTCCTCTCAGCTTCACTTGCCATCTCATTCTTATTGATGTCCTTTGTAGTGGCGCTCATCACCTGAGCCTTGAGAGCACTCAACTTCTTGCAAATTGCTTAGACCTTGGTCTCCAGTGCGTGTAGACTGGCTTCGGTGTTCTGCTGTCCGCAGGTGATTTTCTCCATTCTGTATCTACACATGGTCATGTAAATCTTCCTGCTTTTTGCCTCAGCAAGCACCTCCTTCCTTAAAGCTTTCTTTAAAAAGCAATCACCAACATGTTTAACAACATTGTTTCTGAAAGTCTTTATTGTGGCTAAATATGAGTCAAGTACATTCAAAACACAAGTTTACCTTAAGACTGTAGGTCCACACAAGGTGCTAATCAAGGTGCGACAGGTCTGTTGTACGGCAGAGTAGGCAGTCCCAATCTGCCAGAGAACCTGTAGTTCAAAGGTGATTACATAAAAGTGTTTGTTTTATTTTGGATTGATAAACTTTGGTGTTTCTGTTCAATCGACATGCTAAATCACAGCCAAGCTACCTGGAAATGATGACTAATAGCAACACATACTTTTTGCTGTCTATGACAATCAGGGCCTTGCGTTGTGACAGTCAGGGCCTTGCATTCGGCCGTGTTGACCACATTGTGGATGCCAATGAGATGCTGAGTAATGTTTGCGTGTCTCGCCCTGCAAAGAGCACACCTCTTCCTCAATTTCACATCCTCCTTTGGAAAGCACAGGTAAGTAACGGTACATGTACGATTCATAAGTATATGTATGAGGAACCCTTACTAATTGGAAAAATAAGTTTGGAAAACTAGTCCAAACAAAGGGTGAAGTAGCACAGTGAAGCTTACCATGTTGTCCTTTTTCTCTGTGCCAAACATAAGCAAAATGAGTTCAGGTTTTAGTATTTTTCAGAGGCCTCAAAATTACATTATAATTGTCACAGAAGCATAAGAACAATGTAAGAATCACAGAACAAAGATGAATCTGAACAAAGTAATGAATATCGTGTATTATTTCTGACGTTAATTTATATACAAAACTTTTACTATAAGTTACATAGTTGATGTCTTACAAGACCTTTATTATAAACTGTGTACAATTAATAAGCTATTTGCATAAGCATATTAGCAACATTATGTTTATGTTAAATTTCTATACACAGACGGTCATAAGATTGTGTTGCAATTCTGCCAAAATCCATCGTGGGGTATATTTAACTTTTTAGCCGAAAGACCCCCGTTAGCCAATTAGTGAAATTGGCAATGTATTACAATCACGTAAAATTCATATGTGAAAACAGATGGAAAGATCTCATTGTTCGCATTGAAAATAAGTAATTATTCTATCAAATCGGCAGAGTATAGCCAACTTACAGAAAATGTATGTCAGGAGGAGCAGGAACAAACGTGTTACCCCTTTTACAGCACTTTGAAGACTGAGGCTGAGTTGAGCATTGCCTACGTTTCAATTAATAATTAATGCAAATTTGCTAGCATTAGCAACACATTATTTTTACATAACCTTTCTAGTTGTCCAAGGGTCTCTTTTGGTGACCAGTTGTCTTTAGACTTAGGAATACTAGCCCTTAGCTCCTAAGACTAAGGGGTTTAAGTTTGGAACCCCTCTGATTAAATGGAGGTCAAGGTGAGCAAGTCTACAACATATATTTGAGTCAGAAACATGACCCCAAAAGTACTAAGATTAAATAAGTGTGATTGGACAAAAAAATCCGATGCAAGGGTGTAGGCCTTTCATAGGCCTTAGATTGATCTGTTTAACAGCTCTGACCCGACTCAGTGTCAATGTTAGTATATAAACTGTCAGTATCAGTTGAAAACAGAAATGTGTTTGAGAGAGCAATAATATTCCTGAGCTTCTCTACAAAATGATAGGTATTTTTAATTTAGCTAAGATGTTTGAGACAAAGGGTTCAAGTACAGATCCAGGAACTCTGCAACACGATAGGACTCACTCCCACAATCCTTCCAGGGGAGATGTCATGAGGGACTGTCCACGTACTGGGATCTTTGTGTGTTTTTGGTAATAAGTGTAGTTTCCTAAATTTTGGAGGATCTGGACTGAGTAGATATAAAATTTGCTTTTTATTGAGAAATTTGATATGATACAGTTCTACAAGTATGGTGTGAATCATTTTCTGAGTACTGGATTGCATTGGTTGTGATAAAGGTGCATAATGTTTGGCGATTGGCCTTTTAGAGGTACTGCTGTCTGTTCATGATTACAATTTTTTAGCCCTCATCTGACGGTTTTATCACTATATCCGGATTATTCTTTGAAGTGTGGATCACCTGATGCTCAGCTGGTGTCAAATTATCAGGATCCGGAGTGGTTCTGTAACATCTGGACAAGGCAGCAGCATCTCTACGGAGAAATTTATTGACTGGGGAAGACAGTGAACTATTTTCCAGTTCCCATCTGGATGGTTCTGTGAGAGGTTGTGTTGTTGTGTATAGGTAGTCTATGTAAGAAATTGATAATGGAAACATAAATCTGGGCATTAGGAAAAACCTCCTTTGCTGAATTCAGGAGTTGCTGCAATTGTTTAATAGCTGCGGACCTCTGTTGCTGTTTATTATTAATGCCTAAAGGAAAAAAAAATACTTTTGTGTTTCTGGATGAGGTGGGGATTTTTTAAGCAGGCCACACATGGTAGAATGTGACCCCTGGGAAACTGGCATTTTGAGTAGGTACACTGTGGAATTCGGGCTTAATTTGAATCCCCCAGAAAGACAATTGGTTTGTGTATGTCTAGTTCCCATTCATAAATTTTTGTAGGGTAACTCCTTGGGCAACCCCCTCGCATATTAGGCAATTCTGGAAAATCACCTGTGTCTACCTCCCTTTCCAGTCTATTGTTAGTGGCCCTGGTAGGTGTTGTGGAAGAGGGAGACACAGGTTGGGTATCATGAAAGGTATTTTCCTTTTTGATTATGTGACCCATCATTCCTTCCAGCCCCACATTTTTTTTTGCCTGTTTGGAACTGATTACCATGTCTGGAATACAATTGTCATCGGTGGACACAGGAAAGGGGGTATTCTGCGGAGTCCCTGTCAAAGGAAGAGAAGCAATTTCATTAAGCAGTCCACTACTACATTGTTTCTAAGTTCTTTCCACTGAACGTATGTTTTCATTTGTCTGTACAACCATAGAATGAGGCCTCTCATCAAGATCCGGTACATTGGACAAAATCTGGGCATCATTATGGATTTGTACCTCAATAGTGATTGGCATCTTAGAGGGAGGGTCTGTAGAAACCTCCATAGGAGACGTTTTCCCAACTTGTAGTACTAGAGTAAGGGGAGAGCAGACAGCAGCATATCCTTAACCATATTCACTGAACTAGAAGTCGGTTTGTGCTTATATCTAGTTCTTGCCCAGGAAATAGCATTGGTGAGAGCCAAGGAATCCAAACTGTTTAGGCCATGAAGCAGGTTAGCAATGACCAGGTCATAATGATCTTTCAAAATGAGCATATTGTTGTGCATGCAATTGTGGGTATTACTCTGTACTCTCACCAACGTATCCTGTGATGGGGAAGAGGGTTTAATGAATGATGTTAGTTTTGTAGCCTGTTTCTGCATACCTGGAGGATGCCTCCCTGTTTGGAGTGCTGGGTCCACGATTCCTGCATGGTGTACTGTCTGTAATAACTTAAAATAGTTTGTTTGTGCATGGTCTGCTTTCTTTCTGTTCTTTTGTTGGTTCTACTGGCACTGGTGGTATACCTCCCTTTTCGTTCTCTGAGAGATTAGCTAAACTCACAAATCGGTTACTCCAAGATGACTGCATAACTCCCTTCAATATTATATAATATCCATATAATACCCTTGGGAATCCCAGCACCTGAAACACTGGAGCCTTTTAACCAATATGTCACAGCAGTAGCCTTTTTAGCAGCATGGTGGCATTTTTCGTCTGCGTAGAGACTTATGACAGATGTATGCTTGTTTAATTTTAGCACCTGATTCCTTGACCATTGCTGCTAACCTCTCTCCTGTGACATCTAAAGATATCTCTAATGACTGATCAGGATCTAGTTCCCAATTGGTAGACTTCACCATTTATGTGTTGATAGCAATGTTGGGTGCGACTAATATAGATCCAATAGCAACAGAGGTACCTGTAGGGTTAATACAAAAGGAAGTGTTAGGTGTTGCACACAGTTTGCCAGCAGAGGAAAGGGGGCCAAAATCACACCAAGTGGTATCATTTTTCTTAACTTCTGTGGCACTTTTATCTCAGAAAACACTTTAAGGCTAATGTCAGGACTTGTTGCTGTTACTACTACTGATCCTTGGAAAATGTTGTTTGTGTAACACCATCTGTGACGATGTATTGCACATTCTGTATTTGTCAAAAATGGCCCTGGCATAGGAATGGCATTGGGTGTATGGGTTGAGCTTTAAGAACGGGTCAATGTCCCACTGAAATTAACAGCCTGCCATGGATTGTTGAGCCATCTTGACAGACACCTATAACCAATAGGGAGCCTTCTCCTGTAATCACCCAGGGCTCTGAACCTTTATTTGTAGCTGCATTTTCTCTTACCCAACCAGGAACTTGTGAACTTGTGAACCCAACCAGGCTGTTACTTCAAGGCTGAATTCCATAACAGATCTGTAACACATTTCCTCCTGCCAAGTGTGGGAGATCTGATGTACCATTTCTTGATTGTACATTTTGTGACTAGTTACCAGGTGATTTAATATCACAGTTATTGCCTCTCTTGTATTATGGGTGGCTGAGGCCAGATGACGAGTGGCTTGATTAGTAGGTGAGCCTCCCTTTGCTACTGATATGGTAGCTGATGCCAGCACATTTTCTGCCCAATCTCGGTTGTTAGTATCTATAGACATGGTAATAGCATTAGTCATAGACCCAGTTACTCCCACCCAGGCTGCTACATCTGACAACACATCTCTCCGTTTTCTAACAGAGTCCGGAGTATGACACGAAGGGAGCCTTTTTAACATAGTTTTGACAAGTGTATGGATAGGTTTTTCTTATTTAGGAACAATTTTCCGGCCACATTATTTGATCCACCTTTATTACAATGTGTGAGTGTTGAACCAACACCCCAACCAAGGCTGGTAGAGGCTCCCCTTCCGGAGCCAGTCCAAATTTAGGACTTGGATGAACTTCCTGGCAACGACCTAGTATTTCTGGAGGAGAACATGTAATATCACCTTATTGCACTCTTTTTTTGGCTACCATATTTCAAAATAGCTTCAACAGATGGGCATCCATCTTTCTCCAGTTCTACAGCCATCTTTCCCCAATTAAAATTGTATATTTCATGGTATGTAATTGTTTGTTCCCATCCTAAGTCCATACAGGCCCACACTCTTGGGTCTTTCTATTCCAATACACCAGAACCATTATTATTCAATACATAACAACATGGATTGTCCACCAGTTTGCCCGTGTTTGTCATACCCCACAAATGACAGTTCACAATTTTCCACGTCCTCATTGCATTGGAAAGATCCCCATCCAGTTTGATTAAAAGTATGACCCCACGTCCAGCTGCATCCACTCGCGTTGGTGCACATTTTAGAGCTGCGGATATATCTTCAGCCTTACGGTGTGCTAGCACGAATAGACCTCCGAGTATTGTGTGTAGAAGAAAGAGTGAGCTGAGCTTCATGCTGGGGTTGACTTGTGTGTTTCCTCAGACGACTCAGGTGAATCCATGTTGGTATTCCAGTCAGGCAAGCTGCCGATGGGGTGGTGAATAATACGGTGTGTGGTCCAGTCCAGTGAGGATCAAATGTCTTTTTCTGGAAGGACTTCACCAGGACCTGGTCACCGGGTTGGACTGCGGGGCTGTCCTCCTGGTCTGTCCCTGGATCAGGTTTTGTCCCTGGGTCCTTTGGAACACACTGCGACAGAAGCTTACAATATTCCAGCAATCTATCCCCCATCATATGCAATTCTCTTCCTGCAATACACAAATCCCCAGGAGTCATCACGGGCTGACCTGTTAGCATTTCATAGTCATTAATGTTAGTATTCAATCTTGGATGCCACTGTGTTTGCTTCATTCGATGTTGCATGTGTTGCGCTCCATCATGTCCTAAAGAACAATATAGGCTGATCATAGTGCTCATTAAAGCAACTGGTAAGATCACTGTATTGTTTGGACCATATGTTATTTTCCCTGAGCTTTCCCCCATTTCCTATGCACAGCCATTTTTCTGCCCTTGATGTTGCATGTTGGAGCTGTTCTAGCTGTAGAACATTTTCTTTGGGGGATGACTGCACATTTTGCAAAGGTTCAACCGGAACTGTTACTTCTCCAGCTATGGCTGTCTTTCTAGCCCATTCATCTGCCCATCTATTACCATTTGAGTGTGGGTCTGTACCTTTTGTGTGTGCTTTAATTTTAATCGCTGCCATATTTCTCGGTAGTTCTATGGCTTTATGCAATTTTTCTACTATTCCCCCATTTTGTATTGGTGATCCTGCACTGGTAAGGAATTCCCTGTTAGCCCATAAGTTCAAATAATCATGCACCACCCCAAACGAATAACGTGAGTCAGTATATGTTAACATCAGTCTCTCCCATTACTGTACACGCTTCTGCCAATGCATAATTCCACAACCTGTGCTGATTGATTCAACAATCTGCTATGTTTGACCAACTTCCCGTCTTGAGTATACACAGCCCACCCCGTGTGTTTTTTCCCCACTAGATAAAAAGATGAACCATCATCATATAGGTTAAATGCACCCTGAGTGGCGGTTTCCTTCACCCTTGGATAGTGAAAAGTACCTTCCTCTTCAAGACAACAGTGTTGAGGTTGTCTCTCCTCAGGGGTTGGGAGTAGAGTAGCTGGTTTAAAGTAGTTATTTGTTTCAAATGCTCTGATGGCTGTCTCCCATCGAGTCCAGCGGGCCACGTGTACTGCTGTTGACCGTTTGCCTGACAGAATAGACAAAACCGAATGGGGTACGACAACATCAATGCCCTGTGTACCTTTTAATGGCAACGGTTGATGCCGCTTTTTAATGGCAATTGATGCCTCTTCAACAGCTTGTAGACAATCAGGCATCACTTTAACAACCACATCTAGTTTGGAGGAGAAATACACAACCGGCCTTGGTCTGTTTTTGCGTAAGCACTGCCGCCATGTGTCCTATATTTACATGAGTACACAATGTGAAAGGCAAGAGTGGGTTGGGGGGCACTAACCCCGGGGAGGTGCAAGGTCTTTGTTTTAAAATGGAAAAAGCAGTCTTGCACTCAGAAGGCCATTCTATCCTGTCATGTGGACCGGCCGCTCCCTTTAATAGGTTGTTTATCGATTAAGCAATCTTTTAATAATTGGGTATATGTGTCCGACTAATTATAAAGACCAAGCAGTTTGCGTAGCGCTCGTATAGTAGTGGGTCGCCAACACTCTGTTATAGCTTCAATTCAGTTCGTGGTCAGTTTCTTACAATCCTGTAAAACCATATAACCAAGGCACACAACTTCCTATTGTGCGATCTGTGCTTTGCGTGGGTTGCACTTCACACCATTAACTGCCAAATGTTTCACAATAACATCCAAATCTCTGCAATGTGTGTCCATCTTTGGATGAAATTAATAAATCATCGACATACTGGAGCACACATGATTAGATTTCAGGGAGTCTATTAATTACATCAGCTAACATGCAGTGAAACAAAGTCGGAGAGTTGTGGAAGTGTTGGCTAAATCGAGTGAATGTCAATTGCTTATTTTCAACAGTGAAAGCAAACCTTAATTGGCTATCCACGACAACGGGAATAGACCAAAAACCATTGATTACATCTAAAGCTGAGAATATTGTGTGATTACTGAGAAAAGTGGAAAGGATGGTGTTAGGATCTGCCACCAGGGGTGTTAATTTGTTTCCATGCATATTTATGTTGTGGTAATCAACAGTAAGACACCATGAGCCATCAGGCCTCTTTACAGGGAAAATTTGGTGAATTACATTTTGAGTCTCCACCACCACTTCCCTTTTCATGAGTTCCTCAATAGTTTTTTTTTTTTTGTTAAACTGCGTCTATAGCCTCAGGGTTAATCGGATAAGGCCGTGTGGGTGGGGGTGGTTTACCTGTGATTGTAACGGGCATTTTGATGCGCTCGCAATCGAGTTTATCTTTTGCCCATACCTCAGGCGGACCTGGAAGTTTGTCCGTGACTTGTACCGCTGCGCAGTGTGCAAAGTCTTCACTACAGCGTGCGTATACAAGCGGAATTGTTGTAGAATGTTTATCAGAAGGTGTCTGTAGAGCTGGAGAATTTCCTAGGTTCAACTGACATTGTAAGTTACTTAACATGTCCATGCCTATGATAGTTCCCTCTGCCTGGTCCCTACAATAGTAAATGCGGCTTATCCAAAATTTGTGTTCAGTTTCAAATAATATAGGTTTAGTTGGGTATGCCTTGATTCGGGATCCTCCCAACCTAGTTACTTCAATGGATGTCTTAGTCAAAGGCAACCCGGAACACTCGAATACTGAAGCTCCTGTGTCTACGAGGATATTACACAATATGTCCGTTATTCAATGCCCAGAAGACTCGATAAGTTGGTTCCAATGAAGAAGCAGAATCCGATGTTCGCAGCAAAGACAGGAGTATTTATTTGCACAGCCGGCCGTGGGAACAACAGCATGGAAATGAGTTCAACAAAATGAAATATTCGGTTCAGATTTATACAGTTTTATGGTAGAGGGGTTTACAGGAGATAGCCATTCATGTTATTCTGACCAAGACAGGACAAGTTGGATTGGTTGCGTAAAGTTGTGCATAATTAACTAATCAAGTCATTGGCTATGTGAAGTTGTGCATAATGAAACAAAATTCTCCAAGGAAATCATTGGTTCCCTGGAATTCAAACTTCAGAAGCTAAGTTAACGTGCGTTGGGGGGACGTCCAATGGTCTCTGGGCCGGAGGTGACAACTGGTTAGCTTAAGATGCCTTTTTTCTCAGGCCAGACGTGTTGGCGTCACTTTGTATTGTAATATACATGCGAGTTCGGCTCGATCAATCGCTGTGCCATGTGTTTCTTGATCAAACAACATGCGGCTAAAAAGAACTGTCTCCCAACACCCCCTACTCTCGCTTGTAAATAATGTTGTTTGTGTGAAGCCTCCGTACCTGATGCAATGGGGGCTGACACCTTATTCTGAGGTCTCGAGTGATTGAATGAACCACATGAGTTCGTCTTTTGACATGTCTTTGAGCTGACTACTTCGTTCTGACCAACCTTCGTTGCCAGATGTGCAATCCTTTGCCCAATGTCCGAATTTGTTACAGTTTGTACACCGGCTATTTATTGATTTGCAGTCCTTTGCCAGGTGTCCATATTTATTACAGTTTTTACAGCAGACCCTCTTCCCTTTAAAGCAGTCTGCCTGGCTATGCCCTGGTTTCCCACAAATGTTACAGGGAACTAATTCCTGTACAGGGGCCATATGGAGAGGTGATTTATTTTGGGATTGTGACCTTAGCCCTGATCTGGTGCCCCCCTTGTTCAACCCACTATGGAATTTGTTTAAACATGCCGCCCATGAAATCAAGTTGCTACAGTCTTTCGGTCGATACCCAGACCTACCCGCAGTATCCCAGTATAAATTTATACTCCCCTTGAGTACATTCATCAGAAAATCAGGGTTATCCTGACTTGGATTATCACCTGCATTGCTATATGTAGAGTATAAACTGTACTTCTCGTCAATATATCTATCAAAAGGTTCATCTTCGCGTTGCTGACGGGTGAGATACAGTGAATACAGATTGGAACCTGTACATAAAAGCCTTTGAAGTTGCCTTCCAAAACCTTTCCTCTGCTTCCTCCATTTCAAGTGTGGATGTGAAGTGAACTGAAGCCCAGGCAAAGTTACTGAACTCCCCAAAACTCACACCAAACAGCACTTGGGCATTTTTCCTTCGTTCATACATAAATGTCGAATGCAACTTTTTAACAAAATTTTAAAATGTGCCGGCCTTGGATCCATTGATTAAAATCGAAGTCTTCATCTGAAAGGGATTCTAAAATCTGAAGGGATTTTAAAATAAGGAAAGGAGTTTCTTGGGATCTTTATTAGTTTAAAATGAATAAAACTCTGGTTTTAGCATTTTGTAAGTAGCACCCTAGTAATCTCTTCTGCCTCTCATAAAAAGTTAGTAGAGGCAGGTAGACAGGAATTCACGCTGGCACACCATGCGTTTACTCCCCCTGCTTTGCAGCCTCCAGTAGCCCAGCTCCCACACAGGATTCACTGCAGACTAGAACAATAAAATAGTTTTATATTACTGTTGTGGCAGTCAGGGTACCAGGAGAAGGGGTTAGGGCATCTGGGTTGAAAGCTGGGGTTAGGGTTAGGGTTGGGGTCTGGGTACAGGATAGTCAGGATTGACAGTAATGGTTAGGGTAAGGAAAGGGGTCAGGGTTCGAGACCGTCAGGGTTCAAGGTTGGGGTTGGGGTTAGCGTTGGTACATTTAAAATTTCCTATTTAATCTACCAACAAGAGAGAGCGCACCCACATGATGGTGGATCCAGTTGCAATGATCTGACCGTTTGAGTAGGAAGAATTTGGATAAAGGCCGCCAGTTTGAGTTTCCTGTGGAACCCCTGGACTTGTCCTTTGATGGTTTCTCTTTGTTTTTTGCAGATGCCCACTGTGGGTGTGAAGGATAATCCTTTATTGAACAGACTTAACTGATCTTCTGTTAGTCTGAAGTTGTTTGCTAGGAGTATGATGTTCTTGTCCCCCTCCCTGTTTGTGTTTGGGCTTGTGGGGATCCTTAGTTTAAATTGTGGAGCCAGTGGTCTAGCATCTTGGTTGCTATCCCCATGGATCTCTGTTGGTGTTGGAAGTTTCCGGAGTAGTTGATTAGTGGAATCCAGATTTCTGCCGCCGGGAAGGTGGATTTGGCCATCCTCAGCATCGTCTGAAGTTGCTTGATGGCTGTCCTCTTTGGATGCTGGTCCTTGTTGATCCCGAATGACAGGACCACTCTCTGCACCTTGGGATCCACCTCCGTCTTCTCCAAAAGGGCCGCCGCATGTTAGAAGGTTGCTCCGGGGTAGCTGTCAATCTGGAGGTCCCCCCTGCTGTGTGACGGGATTCTGGAGAGGTTGGAGTCCCTCAGGATGATGTTCGGCTTGCGGACGGTGATCTCCCACTCTTAGATCTTCCTGTTGGATCTGGGGTGTCTTGTGGGGTGGAAGATTCTGCTTTCCACTCCGGTCTCACTGGCAGGGGGGAGGGGGCTGGGTTAGGGTTGGGGTTGGGGTTGGGGTTGGGGGTAGGGGCAGGGGTACGGGTAGGAATGGGATTGGAGTGGCTGCAGTCCTGTCTTCGTGTCGTCTTCTGGGGTCACTGTGGCAGCGGCTCCGGTTCCCAGTCCCTCCGGTGGCGCGTGGTCCCCTGTGGCCGACAGGTCCACCCCGGGTTCCGTGGATGTGCAGGGTTCCTGGGTGGGTGTGTCTTTTGCAGGGTTGAGTATTCCCTCTGGTACTTGTCCTGGTTCCGGGGTGTTTCCAAGGGGTTTGTCCCCCATGCTGTGGGTGAGGGTGCTGGAGATTCCAACAGAGCTGCAAATCTGTTGCTGGTGGAGACCGGCGCTGTGCTTCTTCTTGCAGCCAGGATGGGGGTGACTGTGGCCTTCGCGATGTTCAGTGTTGATGGGTTTAGTCTTCGGCCAAACTTCTTTTTTGCCCATCCGGCTGCCACCTGGAATGCTTCTGGCCAGTTCGTTAGGTGGATATCTTCCAGTTTCTTCGTGAGGTTACCCAGCCTCTCCAGGTAGTGCTCCTCCAGGATCTGCATGCACGTGTGCAGCCAGTTGAGGGCATTTCCCGCCAGCTTCACCAGGGTGTTGTCTGTTGGAGAGGCCGGTCTCACCAGGGTGGCCAGTTCCTGCATCTTCTTATGGAGGCTGGCTGGTGGTGTGCTCCTGGCTCCAGACGCTGCGGTGTTCTGTAAGTGGTGCATTGTCTGGATGATCCTGAAGAAGATCCTGGTCACTTCCGGAAAGGCTGCCATAGTGCTGGATTTGGGTGTTTGTGTTGTATTTTTGGTGTGGTGTTTTTTTTAAAAAATGTTAGTGCAAGTGGCGATGTGGGGTTTGACTGATTGATAGCGTGCTTTGTCAACCAAGGTTGACGCTTATCAATACAATCTATACTTACCTAGACTGGTACTCTGTGGCTTAATTGGCACCATTAGGTTTCCACCACAAAGTAATCAGTCTGCGCGGGGTTGTCACAGGACTTCCTTTGGTGTCCTTTCTGTGAGGCGGTCAGAATCTGTAGCTTCTTTTTGGAGAAGTAGGCTGTGGACTCCCTCCAGGTAATTGGAAGGATGCCCTTGTGGTCCTCTGCTGTCTTCCAAAATGAGTGAGTCGACACAACGTTTCGCCTTGTCTCAGGCTTTGTCAAGTGTGAGTATGTTTGGTTTGTTGCTGGCTTTATTAGGCCCTGGAGAGGACCTGATTGAGTCCTCTAATGGGTGTGGGTGGAGCCCACTGTATTTTTCATTTTTTGATGTTCCTTTTTAATGGCCGTGCCGATGGCCCTGTCAGTAGGTGATGGCCCAGTCGTTAATGTTTTGTTCTGTTGTTCCCTCTGATGTGTAGTTCTTCTGAAGTGTTAAAACCCCTCTCTGTCCTGTTTAAGACTATCCAGAGTGGTTTTAACAGGATAAGTGATTAAGGAGGTGTTAGTGTTTCTTTTGTGTAATTCTGTCCCTGGTCCCAATAATACCTGAAGGCTCTGGCTAGTTAGGTTAGAAAAAATCTTTTTTTTTTTTCCCAATGTTTCCCCTTGTGAGGGGCCCCTTGGGAAAGAAAGGTTTGCACTGGCCCTTCAGTGTACTGGAGCCTTTGATTAGGAAGAATTTGGTCCCTCTTGTGTTGAATTTTAAGTGCGTTTGTTTAATCCACCCAGGAACATGGTGTTGAGCTTCAAAATCCAGTGTTTTTCCACTCTTCGCCTGTCCCCTGGTGTCAAGTTAATATTTTTTTTTCCAGACCCGATATTTCTAGTGCCTCTAGTCCATGGTGCAGGAAATGAGCTACTAGATGTGTGTCTGTGTCTCTATGATTTTTGATATTATATATGTGTTGTGATAATTTGGTTCTAATTGTGTTCCCTGTCTCTCCTATATATTTCATGTCACAGTGTTTACACCTTATGACATATATGCAGTTGTTTGTTTGGACTGTAAGTGTTTGTTTGATGAGGTATGTTGTGTTTGTAGTGTTGTTCTTGACAGTGGTTGCTGGTTTGTAAAATACCGGGCCCTTTGTCTGTACAATGTTAATTTCTGGCAGTTTGCTACTTACCAGATGGTCCTTGAGATTCTTATTTCGTTTGTAGGCCGAGATGATCTTGTAGTCCTGGAGTACATCTGTGTTTTGCAGGATCCTGGCCATGTTGTTTTTAATTTTTCTGTTTGCTGTCTGGCTGAATGCAGAATAGGTGGTGATCAGTGGAATTATTTTCCTTGGGTCCCATTGTTTTGTGGCCAAGAAGGTTTTCCAGACCTGTCTAAGGAAAGATCTGGAATATCCCCTTGGTTTAAATGCATTGAAGAGGGTTTTGGTGGCCTCTGTTTGTAAAATCTGTTTCCTGCGTGCAAATTCTGTGGAATCTGAGCAGTTGGGATTTGATCAGTCCTTTGATGGTGTGTTTTGGGTTGGAGACTGCTTTTGTGTAAAAGGGCATGTGTGTCTGTGTCTTTGAAATAAATTGTTGTGTCTAATGTGTTTGTTTGGGGAAATGTGGGTCCCTTGTAAGTGGTAGTGTCCAGGAAGTCAATATGTTGGCTATGCGTGGTGTATTTAACTGTAATGGATCTATGGTGTGTGTTGAGTATGTGTGTGTTGAGTAAGTGTTTGAAATCCTCTAAGCTATGTGTCCATGTTCCCCATATGTCATCTAGATACCTGAAGTAATTGATGGGTAATTTGGGGCATTTTTCAAAGGCAGTCTCCTCCCACTGTGCCATGTAAATGTTAGCATAGGCTGGGGCAAATTTTTTGCCCATAGCCATGCTGCTGATTTGCAAGAAGTGTTCCTTGTTGAATGTGAAGTCATTCTTGGTGAGGCTGATTTCCAGAAGTTGTAAAAGGCTCCTGTCTGGCCGGCTGTTGTCCGGGTATCTCTCCATCCAGGTCCTTACAGCTGTTAGTCCTGCTGTTGTGTTGATGTTTGTGTAACCGTGTAGTTTATGTGTTTATTATTTTTAATTGTAAATTGTACGTTGTCACCATTATCATTATTTTTGTATTATATTAAGTGATTTTAATTATTGTTGTTTTGTGTTTAAATTGTGAGAAATTATTATAAGGTATGGGATGTGTGATGGTGGTTTTATATGCCCGTGTTTTTTTTTTGGGGAGGGACCGGAAGAAGAATACTGAGTGGAGAAAAGAGCGCGGTTGTCTCCTTGTTGTGGTTGCTCTTGTGAGTAGACAGAATAAAATCGTTCTGTCCTGCCGTAGCGGTGTGTGCTCATTGAAGAATTATTCCTCCTGCTTGTAACCCGCAACACCCACGACCCAGGCACGCTACCCAAAACCAGGATTACAAACTGGTGGCAGCGGTGTTACATTTTTTTGCTCTTCTTTTCTTTTCTTCAGTGAGTTAGCCGGGGGAGTCAACTAGCTAACGCCTCGTGGAGTTATCGGACTACAAGCCGCCACCGCAGCACTCTGCAAGTTTTTTCATATTCTCCCCGAGAGGAGACGTTTTTTTGCGGGCAGTGCTACAGTGCTAAAGCGGACAGAGAGTTCTTTTCCACTTGCTCGTTTTAAGTTGGACAGTACGGGAATCATGTCGCTGCAGTCGTTAGCGGATGGCGCTAGGGACATCGTTGAGGACAACGACTCTCACTCCGATGACGACAGTGCAACCGGCACGAACCAAAGAGACACGACGAGGACGGTCGTCCACTACAGAGTGGAGTTACAGCCATACTTTCACGGAGATGGTAAGGACAAAGAAAGTTTTTCTTTATGGAAAACCAGACTGGAACTGGCAGTTAAAGCGTGTGTAGAGGGACAGCAGCTAGATATTGCCACGATACTTCCCACTCGTCTAAGCGGAGATGCACTGGCATATTGGCTGTCTTTACCACCGGATGTGCAACAGGATTATGAAAAATGTGCGGCTAAGATGAATGAAGTTTTTGGAAGAAAACAATTCTTACTGCATTTTCAGACATTTGTAAACGCCAGGCAGCGCCTGCCTAAAGAACCCTTAGAAGTTTATGCTGCAGAAATTACTAGACTAGTATTAGAAGCTTTCCCAGAATATGGCAAACCAGCTATTTCCATGGAAGGCTTTAGAAGATTTGTTGCTGGTCTGGACCCCGTTCTTCAGGCTAAATGTCATGAGCACGGTGCAGCTACTCTCGAGGATGCTTTGGCTGTTGCATGTAAATGGGAGCGTGCACAAGAGGCGTTGAAACTTCTCCCTCCACCTGTCATTGCACCTGCACTCACGCCTTCTGGTATTCCTGCTCCACAAGAGGAACTGTTGGCAGCTATGGTGTCAACCAGAAAGAATAAGTCTCAGCCAGACCCATCAGCTGGACTTTTTGAGGCAGTCAAACAGCTCTCTAATGATCTTCATGCTCTCCGGCTGGAAGTTTCTCAACTGGGACGTAATCCTGACCGTGCAGCGCAACACTACGTTCCACATGTTGCTGCTTCCACTCAAAAATATGACTAACAAGATGAACTGAGGTATCGGCGTGGCAGAGAGAGATAAAGTCGCTCCCCATCTGCATCGCGTGACCGTGGTGAATACTCTCCTGTGCGACACCATCATGGATCCAGCTGGTCCCACAGTGATCATCACCATCACAGGCTCAGCCGATCCAGCAGTGATCATCGCCCCAGATATCCTTCTACTCACCAGGACAGACGATACTCACCTACTCCTCCATCTTCTCCACCTCACCGATATGATCATCGTTCTACTTACCAGCAGGATCGCTTCAGGCGGGGCAGCCCAGACAGGCGCTACTCCCCTCATCGTCCAGGTCCACAAGACCCACATTATGGTGACTCTCACAGACACACTTCCAATGACTCCGACAGATCCAGGTATGATTCACACTCTCCCTTCTCGGCCAGACAGAGACACCAAGAGCGAGGAGAGAGAGACTATCGTGTCAGCTTCACTGAAGAAGACCCCTGTCAGGGAAAAGAATGGTAGCAGGTGCTGAGGGCCAAGTGTCTGCTGCTACCACACGTGAGGCCCAACAACACAACTCACCTCCTCCTTGTAAAGCCCCCACACGTTATGTGATTTCTATTATAGAGAACATTGTCACTAAAGTCTTCTTAGACTCAGGGTCAGACATTTCACTCATTAGTGAGGCCTTCAGAATGTCAGTCCCCTCTTTGAGAACTAAACCCATGCAACGCTCTGATCTTTTACCTAGAGCAGTGACTGGTCACTATTTAGATAACCTAGGCACACTTCCTATAACCATTAGGCTAGGTAATGAGATGCTCACCCATATGGTCCAAGTGGTCAGGAACATCACACAGCCAGTAATCCTAGGTTGGGACTTTCTGCTTTCACACCGTGCAGTATTGAACGTAGGGGAAGGTAATTTGAAAGTGGGTAGCAATACCACTGTTCCCCTCCTGCGTGTCACTGATGTGGCTCCTTTGAGCTGCCATGCTGTCACCTTATCACCAGTATTTGTCCCTGCTTTGTCACAGATGACTGTTTTAGTTAAGGTTCAGCCCACTATTGGTGTAACTGATCTTCACACAGACTACACCGGTGTCCTTGAGCCAGGTCCACCTAGCTTCCAGGGCCTGTTAACAGCACGGACGCTAGCTCATGTACAGGCAGGTTTGACTTGCGTTAGAGTAATGAACCCCACAAATACTGAGCTTCACATTCCATCTGATACTAGATTAGGTGATTTCCATGTACTTGATGAAGACCACGAGATTGATTCCCATGTAGAGGGACCTAGTGTTTCCACAGTTACAGCTAGGACAGAACCGTCTTTTTCACAGTTGTTACCAGACATCGATCTCAGTCAGGCAGAACTTAGCGATGAACAACGACATGAGCTCCAGTCTTTATTGTTGTCATACAGTGATGTTTTCAGTGCTCATGATCATGATTTTGGACGCACAAACATAGTCAGACACAGTATCAGGACAGGAGATGCACCACCTATTAAACAGAGAGCGTACAGAACCTCACCCAACATGAGAGCAGAGATAGACAGGCAAGTTCAGCAGCTCCTTTCACAGAACATAATTGAAGAAAGTTGTAGCCCCTGGTCTTCCCCTGTTGTGCTCGTCAGAAAGAAAGATGGTAGTTACAGATTCTGTGTTGATTATAGAAAAGTAAATGCAGTCACCATTAAAGACTCATATCCCCTACCACGACCTACAGATGCTCTTGACAGTCTCTCCGGTGCTTGTTGGTTCAGCACTATGGACTTATGTAGCGGATATTGGCAAGTAGAGCTTGAAGCACCAGACAAGGAGAAAACAGCTTTCAACACTGGCAGTGGACTGTACCAGTTCAAGGTTATGCTTATGGGCTTAACCAATGCTCCACCAACATTTCAGAGACTAATGGAGCTGGTGCTCCATGGCCTTCACTGGAAAGAGTGTTTGATTTATCTGGATGATGTCCTTGTCTTCAGTCGCTCTTTTGCAGATCATCTACAGAGTCTCACAGAGGTTTTCAGCCGTTTCCGCTCAGCTGGTCTGAAGTTGAAAGCCAAGAAGTGCCAGTTTGCGCAAAAACAAGTCACCTTCCTTGGACATGTAGTCTCCACCCAGGGACTGCAGCCAGATGCACAGAACCTGGAGAAGGTTCGGAGATGGCCTATACCTAGGACAGCTACAGAGGTGAGAGCATTTATTGGACTGTGCTCTTACTACCGTAGATTTATCAAGAACTTTTCTGTCATTGCAGCTCCATTGCACTCTCTTACACACAAAGGAGCAATATTCAAATGGACTGTCGAGTGTGAGGATGCTTTTCAATCTTTGAAACATGCCCTCACTAACCCACCAATTGTGGCACATCCCATTTTCACACAACCTTTTCTCTTGTACACTGACGCTTCCCAAGATAGCATTGGCTCTGTGTTGTCTCAACGTCAGGATGATAAAGAACGTGTCATTGCCTATGCAAGTCACACGCTCAGTCCCTCTGAAAGAAAATGGTCTACTTTTGACCGTGAGCTCTGGGCAGTTGTTTGGTCTGGGAGACATTTTAAACACTTTATCTCTGGCAGTACGTTCACTGTGATTACAGATCACAAGCCCCTCCTGAGTCTGAAGAAAACCCCAGTGGACAATGACCCTACTGGTAGACGCAGTCGATGGATCTTTGAACTGGATGTGTATGACTACAACATCTTACACCGAGTCGGCAGACAGCATGCGAACGCAGATGCCATGTCCAGACGTCCAATCACTGAGGTTCACAACAAAGCTGTTCAGTGTGTTACCTCTGTCATCACCACCAAAGACACTACGGCATTGCCTAGCAGAGACACAAATGACAATACTGACACAATTTTGCCAGATGTTAGCCACACTCTTTCTGTGGACCTGGATAAATTGCAGCAACAGCAGAATGATGATGTATGTCTCAGGGAGGTCATTGCATGGCTACATGATAACAAACACCGACCACCCATTGGTCATTTAAAACACTCCTCCCCCACACTCAGGAAACTTTGGCATGAATTTCCCAAATTGGTCATGCGGCAGGGAGTTTTGTGTAGGAAGAATAAAGCAAGCCCTAACACACCTGTTAACTTCCAGGTTGTTTTAGCCACATCTCTCATCCCCACAGCATTGACATGTTTGCATGGTAATCAGTTCAGTGGTCACCTGAGTGCAGAGCGCACACTTCAAAGGGCTAGACGCATCTGTTATTGGCCATACATGACCCGTGATATTAATAGGTTTTGTGCAGAGTGCTTGCCATGTCAGACACGGAGCAGCCCCACTCCACATGAAAGAGCTCCACTGCAGCTAATTCACGCAGAGAGACCATTTCAGAAAGTGGCCGCAGACATCACTGAACTTCCTGTTACGTCAGCTGGTAACTGATATGTTCTTGTGATTATGGACTATTTTACCAGATATGTCAACCTCTTCCCATTGAAGGATCAACGTGCTACTACTGTGGCAAAGTGTATTTTTGAGGAGTACATCAGACATCATGGGGTGCCAGAGTCAATTCACACAGACCAAGGGCGACAGTTTGAGTCAGACCTCATTAGGCATCTCTGTGGTTTTCTTGGCATTAATAAGACCCGCACGTCACCATACCACGCCCAGTCAGATGGCATGGTTGAGAGACTGAATCGGACACTGAAAGATCAGCTAGCCAAGTACATTGTTGAAAGTAGAGGTGAATGGGACCAGTATTTGCCACAAGTTGAGCTCGCCTACAACTCAAGTGTTCATTCAAGCACTGGGTTTTCTCCTTTCTTCTTGGTTAATGGTAGAGAGCCCAACTTGCCACTTGATGTTTTGCTGAACTGTTGTCCCACTGTAACTTCTTCTACCCCTGGTACACCAGCAGCTTATGCTACACACCTGGCCACACGCTTGTCACGTGCTTTCAGAGACGCAGCTCACAACTCTGCTACAAACAAGCATCGTCAGAAAGTTCAGTATGACAGAAAGGTTGTATGCCACCCTCATCAGCCAGGTGATTTAGTTCTCCTGGATGATCCGGCACAAAAGATGAACAAGCTGGCTCCTAGATGGAAGGGCCCCTATGTGGTCCTGCGACGCATGAACAGTGATGGTTACCCAGGTGTTACATATGAGATCAACGATCCAAAGAGCACATGCTCACGACAATGGATTGTTCATCATAACAGACTGAAAACCTACAAAGGGACTTTTCCAGCACCCTCTCCTGTCAGACAGGCATCTACTGCACCTGCTGAGGTGGGCACAGCATCAGCCCCTTGCCTCACGGCCTTATCAGGGGCCTTGCCTTTTCGCCTTCCCACCCCTCCACATGTGCCGGATGGTGCCGGGAAAAAGCCCACACCTACCCCTGTCAGGAGTGTTGCTCGGCACGGTGTTCCACCCTCTCCTCCTCACTCATTTCCCCCCTCTTCTCCCGTCTCTCCCTCATCCCCCTCCTCCAGCCCCGCAGGCCCCACAGCACCTCAGTCACTCTTACATGAACCTGTGCGTCTCATGTCCCGCAGTGGCCGCCAGGTGAAGCGTCCACTTAAATACAGAGACTTTGTCACTTAACGGACTGTGATTACACTGACACCCCCTCACATGTTTTGTTTCCAGCTGTTGAGGGTGTGGTGATGCATTGTTGTGTTTAAAATATGCCTGTTGTTCTGTTGCATATGTCAGGAAATGTAGATAAGTATGTTACATGCAATATTTTCCTGCAGGTTGCTGATAAGCAGGAGTTGTCACTGTTTGGTAATGGTCTGATATGTTTTCATGTGTGCTCTTATAGGCGGTTGTTGAAATGAGGACATTTCTACTGGTAGCAAGGGAAGACTGTAACCGTGTAGTTTATGTGTTTATTATTTTTAATTGTAAATTGTACATTGTCACCATTATCATTATTTTTGTATTAAGTGATTTTAATTATTGTTGTTTTGTGTTTAAATTGCGAGAAATTATTATAAGGTATGGGATGTGTGATGGTGGTTTTATATGCCCGTGTTTTTTTTTGGGGAGGGACCGGAAGAAGAATACTGAGTGGAGAAAAGAGCGCGGTTGTCTCCTTGTTGTGGTTGCCCTTGTGAGTAGACAGAATAAAATCGTCCTGTCCTGCCGTAGCGGTGTGTGCTCATTGAAGAATTATTCCTCCTGCTTGTAACCCGCAACACCCACGACCCAGGCACGCTACCCAAAACCAGGGTTACATTTGTATATAAGCTGTCTATAATTTGTGTGATTTCCGCAGGGATTTGGTCCGTCCTGGGTTCCCAGTTTGATGTCGGTATGAAGGGGGTTCTTTCCGTGGTTTCCGTTCCCTGAAAAAAGGCAGCCAGTTTGAGTTTCCTGTGGAACTCCTGGACTTGTCCTTTGAGGGTTTCTCTTTGTTTTTTGCGGATGCCCACTGTGGGTATGAAGGATAATCCTTTATTGAACAGACTTAACTGATCTTCTGTTGGTGTGAAGCTGTTTGATAGGAGTATAATGTTCTTGTTCCCCTCCCTGTTTGTGTTTGGGCTTGTGGGGATCCTTAGTTTAAATGGTGGAGCCAGTGGTGTAGCATCTGGGTTGCCGTCCCCTCCGTCCAGTGGATGTCGTCCCGTGTGGTGTGGAAGTCCTCCTGTGGAAGCTTGGGCACATGTGGCATGTTCCTCCAGATGTGTTCGTTGATTTCTTCTAAGTTGGATCTCTGTTGGTGTTGGAGGTTTCCAGAGTAGTTGATGAGCGGAATCCAGATTTCCGCCACCGGGAAGGTGGATTTGGCCATCCTCAGCGTGGTCTGAAGTTGCTTGATGACCGTCCTCTTTGGATGCTGGTCCTTATTTTTGATCCCGAATGACAGGACCACTCTCTGCACCTTGGGATCCATCTCCGTCTTCTCCAAAAGGGCCGCCGCATGGTAGAAGGTTGCTCCGGGGTAGCTGTCAATCTGGAGGTCCCCCCTGCTGTGCGACGGGAATCTGGAGAGGTTGGAGTCACCCAGGATGATGTTAGGCTTGCGGACGGTGATCTCCCACTCTTGGATCTTCCTGTTGGATCTGGGGTGTCTTGTGGGGTGGAAGATTCTGCTTTCCACTCCTGTCTCGCTGGCAGGAGGGGAGGGGGCGGGGTTAGGGTCAGAGGTGGGGTTAGGGTTAGGGGTAGGGTTAGGGGTGGGGTTAGGATTAGGGTTAGGGTTAGGTTTTGGGATATGGTTATAAGGGTCATGCAGTATGTTTTTGTGCGCTGGCCTACTATCAGAATAAAACCTTTTCTTTTTTTTAGGTTCATTTAATGTTCACCTTTGTGAGAGTGCATTCCGAAGGTGGATCACTGAATATGTCATTGGTTTACATATGGAGAAGTCCCACATTCTAGACATCACATTCTCTCCTCACCTGCCTCTTTGTCAGTGTTTTCAAATACCTCCTGTTATATATTTTCTTTTGCATATGCATGTGTAAATCTAGTATACACCCATACACACATACACACACACATATATACACACACACATGTAAATATCTACATATACACCTATGCCTACACATGCCTACCTCCATACATACTCCTACCCACATGTCCATATACACATACATATATATACACACACACACATATACACACCTATATATCTACACATACCTACACGCCCACACAAATATACGCACTCACATATGCACATCTACCAGTTTGTATCTTCTGTGTAAGTGCTATAAAAAGTTTAAATTTATGTTATAAAATTAATAAATAAATAAATATATAAATAGGTAAATACATAAATATTCATAAATAAAATTATTTATAAATAAAACTTTTCCTACTTACCACGTAGAGGTCATCAATAGATAGATAGACATATAGTTTGTGTCAAATAAGTGCCTCAATCTTCCCAATCACATTGTAAACTATCATGTGTATACTCACAGCAAAAATACTTAAAAAAAAAATGCTCAATTCCTTGTATTCTGTGATCAATCCATATTTTATTTTTATCATTCCATTTGGTGCTTTAGTGTAGCAGTGCTTTCCTGCTACATGTCTCATCTATTTTCCTGATCTACTCATCCAATTCATAGTGGTATTTTTAATATATAAATCATAAAATAATGAAATAAATAACAGAGATAATGTTAAACAAAAGACAAGACCATAGAGACAGGGCAATGAGAAAATGGATGCGTTGTACTATTTTTTTCTCCTCTTTTCAGTTTATTTCAGAGTTTCATCCATATCCGTCATTTAAAGTTGTATCGTCAATAAATATTCATATATACTTTCTGTTTACAAAATACTATCCATATCTTTCGTTTAGGCCCCCTGGTGTTTGGGTAGCCAATTTTGTGATCCACCTTCGTTCCGCTGCTGTCCTCTCCTCCCTGGTCCACAATAAATTCGCCTCCAACCCAACGATGCACAGACCCGCGACAGGATGCATTTGAAAATGTTGGACCAAAGCCGTTTTCAGAGTATTGTTTTTGATGTTGCACAGATGCTGTTTTAATCTTTGTTCTATTGAGTTTTGTGTTTCCCCGATATATATTAACTGACATGTTTGACATTGAATCCCATATACCACATTTCTTGTTGCTTTTGTAAGTTTCTGTTGAATGACACTCCCTTTGTCCATTTTTCTATTGTGTAGGTAAGGTAATTGTTGAATTTCCCTGGACTGTTCCCGGTGATTTGAATTGTGAAATCTTGAACTGACCAGTAAATCCCGTAAGTTTCTATTTCGTTTGTACGCTGAGATGATTGTAAATCCTTGTAGAGATGAAAATACTGCCTGGGTATGTGTGAAGTTGCTCTTAAATCTAGACTGTATGTTTTGGTTCTGAAGAGAGTACATAGTGATGAATGGAATGAGTTTGTTTTGGTTGGATTCAGGGGCCGGATCTGGATGAAGATGCTGGCAGGGACACAAATTATAAACAATCTGGGGGTCAGGGTTATGGTTGGAATGCAGGGGGGAGTCAGGGGTCCGATTGTGGTTAGGACCCCGGTTGTAGTCGGGTTTGGTTGGGGTGTGGGCCTCGGTTGGGGTCAGGGGTGTGGTTGAGGTGAAGGCCCCAGGTGAAGTCAGGGTTAGGGTCAGGCCTAGGGGTGGGGTTGGGGTGAGGGTAGGGGTTAGGGTCAGGGATAGGGTTGGGGTTGGGGTGAGGGTTGGGGGGGTTTGGGGTTGGGGGTGGGGGGGGTTGGGTTTAGGTTTAGGGGTTAGGGGTTACGGTTAGGGGGGTTAGGGTTCGGGTTAGGGTTAGGTTAAAAAGAAAATGCTTAATTATCATGATTTATGTTCTGTTTGCTCTGGCCTACTAAACCAAGTTATTTTGTCCTTTGTTTCCATAAAAAAAGGGAGTAAAATTTTCCACTAAATGTACCAACCAGAGAGAGCGCGCTTACACGAGGGTGGATCTTACCTTTATTTTCATACCTTTCCTACCTGAGGAGTTCACTTCTTACAGGCCCGTTCTTCTTTTCTTCCAAGCATTCAAAAAACATACACACACACACACCCATACACACACAGATGTATATATACACACACATATATACACATACGTTTATATTTAATTTACAAAAACTATGTTTTATTTTATTTAGATAATGTTTGTCCAATTAAGTGCTATAAAGACCCTCATTTCATAAGAAGATCATACTATGTCCTTTATAAATAAACTTATTCATTTAAAAAACATTTTTTTATTATTTGGATAAATAGATATATTTTATATTACTGTGTACCTTTTTCAATAAAAAAATCATTTATCCGTGTGCACTCACATCATGCCATTCCATTGTGCATACATTTTTCATCCTAGTGATTCATACATATTCTTTGTTGCACACTCCTTTACATACAGTTATGTGTCCTTGTGTCCAGTCATATATCTACCCATTTCTCCTCCACACAATTCATTTGTCAAATATTAGTTTTATTAATCATTATATACATATATACATAAATACAAACACATCCTCTAAAATGACAAGAGAAAAGAAGGACAAATTATAGTGCCTGCAGTTGTAAGTGCCTTCCGTTTTAAGGTTCTACCTTTGAGGTTAAATAGTTTTTTACTCCTCGTTTGCAGGTTTTAGCCACGTTTTTTGTTTAGGCCTCCCGGTGTTAGAGTTGCTAGTGCGGTGATCCACCGTCGTTCCACTGCTCTCCTTTCCCCCCTGGTCCACAGAGGATTACCCTCCAAAGCCACAATGCATAAGTCTGCGACCAGATGTATTTGAAAATGTTGAACCAGTAATGTGTTTAGTGTGTTCTTTTGGATGTTATAAAGGTGCTGTTTTAATCTGTGTTCCACACTCCCCTGTGTTTCCCCAATGTATAGTAACTGGCATGTTCTACAACTTATGCCATATATTACATTGCTTGTCTCAATAATTAACTTTAGTGGTATTGCCTTCCATTTCTTCATTTTTTCATTGTAAATGTGTGGTAATTGTTGAAAATGTTTGTGTTGTGGGATTTGATCAGTCCTTTGAAGGTATGTTTTGGGTGGAGACTGCTTTTGTGTAAAAGGGCATGTGTGTCTGTGTCTTTGAAATAAATTTTTGTGTCTAATCTGTTTGTTTGGGGGAATGTGGGTCCCTTGTAGGTGGTAGTGTCCAGAAAGTCAATGTGTTGGCTATGCGTGGTGTATTTAACAGTAATGGATCTATGGGGTGTGTTGAGTATGTGTATAAAGTGTTTGAAATCCTCTAAGCTATGTGTCCATGTTCCCCATATGTGATCTAGATACCTAAAATAATTGGTGGGTAATTTGGGGCATTTTTCAAAGGCAGTCTCCTCCCACTGTGCCATGTAAATGTTAGCATATGCTGGGGCAAATTTTTTGCCCATAGCCGTGCCGCTGATTTGTAGGAACTGTTCCTTGTTGAATGTGAAGTCATTCTTGGTGAGGTTGATTTCCAGAAGTTGTAAGAGGCTCCTGTCCGGTCGGCTGTTGTCCGGGTACCTCTCCATCCAAGTCCTTACAGCTGTTAGTCCTGCCGTTGTGTTGATGTTTGTATATAAGCTGTCTATGTCTATTGTGAACAGGATGGCTTCCTGTGGTATCCTGATGTTTTTAATATTCTGTATAAAATCGTATGTGTCCTTAATGTAGCTGTTGTGTTTTGTGGACAGTGGATTCAGGTAGTGGTCTATGTATTCAGCGATCCTGTAGGATTCGTGTTGAAGTCTGAAACAATGGGTCTCCCTGCCGGGACCTCATACGGTATGGTCCAGGACTGGGGTGGTTTGTGTATTTTTGGGAGGAGGTAGAACACCCTAGGTCTAGGATTGTCCTCTCCCCTCAGGTAAAAGCTTTGTTTTTTGGTAATGTATTTGTTTTCCAGTAGTGTCTGTATGACAGTATGTATTTCCTGGGCTGTGTCTGGGTATATGGGTCTGTCTAGTCTTTCATAATGTGTTGTGTTGTTAAGTTGTCTATGTGCCTCATGTATATATTGTGTTCTGTCCATGATGACAATGGCACTCCCCTTGTCCGCTGGTTTTATGATGATTTGTTTGTTGTTGGCCAGCTCCCGTAGAGCTTGGCTCTCTCCTCTGCTGAGGTTGTTCTTGTCCTTGTGTGTTTGGGGGTTGAGTGCCCTGATGAGCGTGTGATCTTGTGTTATAATTTGTGTGATTTCCGCAGGGATTTGGTCCGTCCTGGGTTCCCAGTTTGATGTTGGTATGAAGGGGGTTCTTTCCGTGGTTTCCGTTCCCTGAAAAAAGGCAGCCAGTTTGAGTTTCCTGTGGAACTCCTGGACTTGTCCTTTGAGGGTTTCCCTTTGTTTTTTGCGGATGCCCACTGTGGGTATGAAGGATAATCCTTTGTTCAACAGACTTACCTGATCTTCTGTCGGTGTGAAGCTGTTTGACAGGAGTATAATGTTCTTGTTCCCCTCCCTGTTTGTGTTTGGGCTTGTGGGGATCCTTAGTTTAAATGGTGGAGCCAGTGGTGTAGCATCTGGGTTGCCGTCCCCTCCGTGCAGTGGATGTCGTCCCGTGTGGTGTGGAAGTCCTCCTCTGGAAGCTTGGGCACATGTGGCATGTTCGTCCGGATGTGTTCGTTGATTTCTTCTAAGTTGAATCTCTGTTGGTGTTGGAGGTTTCCGGAGTGGTTGATGAGCGGAATCCAGATTTCCGCCGCCGGGATGGTGGATTTGGCCATCCTCAGCATCGTCTGGAGTTGCTTGATGGCCGTCCTGTTTGGATGCTGGTCCTTATTTTTGATCCCGAATGACAGGACCACTCTCTGCACCTTGGGATCCACCTCCGTCTTCTCCAAAAGGGCCGCCGCATGGTAGAAGGTTGCTCCGGGGTAGCTGTCAATCTGGAGGTCCTCCCTGCTGTGCGACGGGATTCTGGAGAGGTTGGAGTCACCCAGGATGATGTTCGGCTTGGAGACGGTCATCTCCCACTCTTGGATCTTCCTGTTGGATCTGGGGTGTCTTTTGGGGTGGAAGATCCCGCTTTCCACTCCGGTTCCGCTGGCAGGTGGGGAGGGGGCGGGGTTAGGGTTAGGGGTTGGGTTAGGGTTAGGGTTAGGGTTAGGGTTAGGGTTAGGGTTAGGGTTAGGGTTTAGGGTTAGGGGTAGGGTTAGGGTTAGGGTTAGGGTATAGGGGTGGAGTTAGGGGTAGGGGTATGGTTGGGGTTAGGGTGGGGTTAGGGTTAGGGGTTAGGGGTAGGGTTAGGGCTGGGGTTAGGGATAGGGCTAGGGCTAGGGCTAGGGTTAGGGTTAGGGTTAGGGGTAGGGTTAGGGGTAAGATTCCGCCAGAGCTGCAAATCTGTTGCTGGTGGAGATCGGCGCTGTGCTTCTTCTTGCAGCGAGGATGGGGGTGACTGTGGCCTTCGCGATGTCCAGCGTGGATGGGTGTAGTCTTCGGCCAAACTCTTCTTTTTGGCCCATCCGCTGCCACCTGGAATGCTTCCGGCCAGTTTGGTAGTCCGATACCCTCCAGTCTCTTTCGTTAGGTTGCCCAGCCTCTCCAGGTAGTGCTCCTCCAGGATCTGCATGCACGTATGCAGCCAGTTGAGGGCATTTCCCGCCAGCTTCACCAGGGTGTCGTCTGTTGGAGAGGCCGGTCTCACCAGGGTGGCCAGTTCCTGCATCTTCTTATGGAGGCTGGCTGGTGGTGTGCTCCTGGCTCCAGACGCTGCGGTGTGTTGTCTGGATGATCCTGAAGAAGATCCTGGTCACTTCCGGAAAGGCTGCCATAGTGCTGGATTTCGGTGTTTTTGTTGTGTTTTTGGTGTGGTGTTTTTTAATTTGTTAGTGCAAGCGGCGGTGTGTGGTTTTGACTGATTGATAGCGTGCTTTGTCAACCAAGGTTGACGCTTATCAATACCGTCTATACTTACCTAGACTGGTACTCTGTGACTTAGTTGGCACCGTTAGGTTTCCACCACAAAGTAGTACAGTCTGCGCGGGGTTGTCCAGGACTTCCTTTTGGTGTCCTTTCTGTGAGGCGGTCAGCTTCTGTAGCTTCTTTTTGGAGTAGTAGGCAGCGGGTAATTGGAAGGATGCCCTTCTGGTCCTCTGCTGTCTTCCAAAATGAGTGGGTCGACACAACGTTTCGCCTTGTCTCAGGCTTCGTCAGGTGTCAGGTGTGTTAGGGTTAGGGTTAGGGTTAGGGTTAGGGTTAGGGTTAGGGCTAGGGTTAGGGTTAAAAAAATGGAAGGACCTAGAGACTTGAAACCTTGTCCTAGGTGAAGGGTTTTTGCGTTTCCGAGGTAGGCCACTTTCCCAGGGTCAGGGGTAGGGTTAGGGTTAGGGTTAGGGCTAGGGTTTAGGGTTACAAAAATGGAAGGTCCTAGAGACTTGAAACCTAGTCCTAGGTGGGGGTTTTTGGGGGCGCTGAGAATGGCAAAAGTGGTCCCGAGTCTCTACGACCTTCCGTTCCCGAGGTAGGGCCGCTTTGCCAGGTTCAGGGTTAGGGTTAGGGCTAGGTTAAGGTTAAAAAATGCAAGGTCATTGAGACTTGAAACCTAGTCCTAGGTGGGGGTTTTTTGGGTTGCTGAGAATGGCAAAAGTGGTCCCGAGTCTCTACGACCTTCCGTTCCCGAGGTAGGCCACTTTGCCAGGGTCAGGGTTTGGGCTAGGGTTAGGGTTAAAAAAAATGCAAGGTCCTAGAGAATTGAAACCTTGACCTAGGTGGGGGTTTTTGGGGGCATTGAGAATGGCAAAAGTGGTCCCGAGTCTCTACGACCTTCCGTTCCCGAGGTAGGCCACTTTGCCAGGTTCAGGGTTAGGGTTAGGGTTAGGGTTAGGGCTTGGGTTTCCGTTAGAAAAATGGAAGGTCCTAGAGAATTGAAACCTAGTCCTCGGAGGAGGGTTTTGAGTGCACTGAGAATTGGAAAAGTGATCCTACGACCTTCCGTTGCCACAATCGATTGGCCACATTACTCGGGGAAGGGAAAGAGAAACACCACTCCAGGAAACAATATTTTAAACAATATTTGAAATACTGAGAATCTCCACAAGAGACTCTTCTTTCAAATTGTTTTTACAGTACTCTCAGATGAGTCTCTAAGGATTCACAGGAACTGGAAAGTACCTGGTGAGGGCTTCAAGCAGCAAATCAAAACCACAAGCAAAACTTCTTTTCCGGGCTTCACTTTCTTTACATTGGAGTCTTGGATGGAGACTTACATGGGTAAGAACCCAGATGCTGGGCCAACAACTATTCTTGTTTGATGCTGTTTAACTGTCTGTTGGTGTTTTAAATTGATCCAGGCCATCCATCATGAACAAAGAGTAGAGATTTCATTTCAAACACTGAATTTTCCAAGGGGTTTCACCAAATAGGTTAACAAACTCTTTCAGTTCATTAAACCATCCTGCCCAAGTCTTAGTACAACAGATATGGTGAAGGAAAATACACATAACTGGATTCTGACAAACATGCATGTTGCAAAACCATTATAAAGAGTTAAAGAGAGAGCCATTGGGCTCAATTTCTACATTTGAGCAAACTCAATGGGAAATTGTAACAAAGTGGGCAAAAAACAGGTTCAAATATGAACCAAAGGAAACAATTGCCAAAACTCGGAATGTACTACGTGATTGGATTGAAAAGGAAAAAAAAATTAAATGAACCACAAGAGCACGTTTGCCAGGTCAACAAAGCCAGGCTCATGATCCTGTAAACATCCTGATTAACATTGCAGCTGCTTTGGTCATTTTTATTTTTAAACATTTTTTTCCCCACACATGGATTAAGGGAATTCAGACACAGGTCAGGCAAGCATTTGTATTATTTTCCTATTGATTTACTCTATCTACAAGCAGTTAGATTAATGTTTACTAACTCTTCCTGAGAAAATCAGCTTACTTCTAATCTGACATAACTGAAGTTAATTAATGCTGGTCAACCTGTGTAACAGTGAAGTGAAGTTAGCTAACATTAGCCCAAGTTAACATGTGACCCACTATTGCATCTGTAAATCTAGGCCTAGACTAAGTGAACACATGCTAGTAAGCTTACAATTTTTGTATTGTTTTCAGAGAGGAATGTCAGCTGTCCTCAGCCCACTAATGGAGCACACCCCCCAGCCCACCCGAGGACAACTACCTGCAGAGTCTTAGCCCAAGCCAGACACCCTTGTTTTAATAAAATATGGCAATTTGAAATTATTCATAACTTCTGCTTGGTCTTGTGTTGAGGTTGTAAAATGGGCCTGCTCATAAATGCTATTATGAAGCATAGGTCTAAAAAAATTGTATGCCCATACAGAGGCATAGGTAAACTCTTTAGACTCATTCAATAAACGTGTCAAGTGATTGAAACGCAAATTTAATGTGCATAATGTCAGGAGTCACACTTGTGCCCCCTGATGACCCTCCCAACACAGGTACTGGAACCCACCCACACAAACAACCAAAACACAAGGAATCAGGTTAGCATAGACTTTTAAAAAAAAAAAAAAAAAAGCGGGCAGCCACCCACTTTGATTTGTGAACGTTCCTATAATCAAGTTAACACTGAAAAAAACGTGTTCTATGGGTTAGTTTGCTACCTGGGATATACTAAGCAAACTATTATTCAATATTAGTGTAGCTACATTTACAATAATTAATTACTCTTGCCAACGTACTGCAAAAACACGCTACATTTTGGAATGTTCAATATCGAAAATAATGGCGTTTTAAAGGAAAGGATTCAAGTAAAATAATGACGTTCTTCGGGGGCTTTTATTTTGACGAATTTCAGGGGCCTATTGCTGCTAAGTGCCAGTGGTATTGGCAGAGCGAAGCTTACTTTTATTATGACAGCCTTGAGGCGGAAGTACTTTAGGTAGTCCTGCCGGGTCGTAACACGAGGCCAGGTTGTGTTTTTACAGCAGCTGAGCAGTGTTCAAAGCGAATGGTTATTACGGAAAATGACTGGGAGCAGCGAGCAGCAGAAAGCGCACAGACCTGGAATTTACAAGCAGAAAAACAAGCAACATAAATATGGAAAACACCGAACAAAGGGTGAAATAGAGCGGGAGAATAAAGGTAAGCCATGTCACTGTTAGTCATGTGGTGTAACAGTTTCTCGAGCAGTGCTTGTTTGCAGGGTTTCCTGCGTCGTGGACACGTGCATCTAGCTAACGTTAACTAATGCTAGCTAAAAAGTTGATTTGATATTTGATATAACAGCGCGGGTGAGATATCTGGTTTATGTTTAATTGTGACCATTATGATGGATGTTCATTGATATTTAATACATCGCACGAGAAGTGCCCGTTGCTTGTGCGTGGATAAGTCTACTGTGTTTTAATGTTTAACTACGCAAGCTACGCCGGCTCTGGAGCGCCCAAATACAGGCCCACGAGTTAGGAAGAATAAAGATCAGGGGTTTAATTTATAAACCGTACGTATGCACAAAACGGGCCTGTGTGAGATTGTGCGTACATTTAAGCAACGTTTGACCCATACGCACTGTGATTAGTTGTCACTAATCACAAGGGAGAGTGACTATGATTAGCTGTCAGCTGCTGAGTTTATGCAAAAGTGCATGTGCAAGACCTGTGGCTTTTAAAAAGAAGTTTTAGCGTTAGTGATTGGCCTGTTTAGATCACAACTTGTCCTAGACTCACGTGGGCACATTGCAGTACAGATGTTGGTGCCATACAACGTTTCAGTTTGTATGTGAATGGTTACATAATCTACAATATGAAAATAATGAGGTCCACTTGCTCTTGTGTTTTGTGCAGCTGAAAGAAGTAACAGCTGATTGTAATGTCGGTGTTGAGTGGGCTTTGCATTGGTTCTAATTCTTCTCCAGGACGAGTATCAGTTGGCATTCTCACCAAGAAACAGAGGAAAGAGCAGAAGAAAATTGACCGGCGACATAAGGCCACCCAGCTGCGGCGTAACAAGAAGGATCAGGTGAGCAAGAATGTGATGTGAGGTTTTCTATTGTAAGAGTGGAAATCTGAACTCATTTTGTAACCAAATGTCAGGGATTTTGCTTGACTCAAGGTATATTGTAGGTCTCATCAAGTCAAGAAAATGGCTAAAAGATTTTTGAAAGAGAGAAAAGACTATCTACTGTTCATTTTTTCATCTTTAGATAAGAGCATCTGCTAATTTAAATGTAATGCCAGGTGTTTATGAAGCCTGTGTGAATTGCATTTGCCTTAAGCCAAATTTTGTTAGCAATGAATAATCACACAGAAGCAAACAAATGCCTATAATTACACAATGACAAGATATATTTAGTTATTTTCTACTGCTTGTAGCACTTCCATCTTGCTTTGTTACACAAACACACTCACACATGCACATATTGTACAGTTGTTCCAATTGGGATGGAACATCATGATTTGCTGATTTTGATTCCAATCACCAATACTTTGGTTAAGTTAAATGAGAAGCCATGTGTCTCCTGTCTTATCAATAGCCATGGGAAAAGAGCACTCCAGGCCTGTACAGTGGAATACATTATATTACATCACCATCATTTAGCTTTTATCCAAAGTGACTTACATTTGATAAGGCTAGCCAGGGATAAGTCAATCACCCTTGGAGCAATGTGGGGTTAAGGGCCTTGCTGAAGGGCCCAACAGCACTGGTCTGGAGCTTGACACCACCAACCTCTAGACACTAGACTACAGGCTGTGTGATTCCACAGACCTGCTGTGTGTTTGTTTCACAGATTTGTCTAATAACTGTAGCATGAAATTGTTACCTTTAAGGAAATGCATCATCATTTTTTTTGCAAAGGCTCAGGTGAAATTTTAATGTGACTGTGATGCAAACTCCTTCCCACAGAAACATCTTACTGCGACCCTGCCTGTTGCACACAATTGAGTTTGGACTTTAAAAATTTCACATTTTTATGAGATTGAATTCAAGAATTGCATCATTTCAGATGAATTTGAACATGACATAGCCCCACTGCTGAGTGTCTGTGGTACACAGCCTATCCCACACATCCTGTCTCTGTCCTTTTTCACAAGGTTCTGACAGAGAAGCGAAGTCTGGGCAGCAGGGACGGCCCTCCCCAGCTGGTGGCAGTGGTGGGCTTGCATGCAGGAGCTGATGCTGGCGCTGTGGCACGGCTCCTGGGAGAGGGATCAGGGGGCCATGTGCAGCCTGAAGGGGGGGTGATGGGGGCGTCTCACAGCTTTGGCCTTGTTCTACCCCGTTTTAAACAAAGGTTCATCTTCATTAGTCCAAGCACAGGTAAGTGTGTCCAGACAGAAGGACCATACTATAAAAACAATAGAGACAGCTGGCTTAATTCCACTTACTGTGGGTTTCATCTACCACTGGGCTTGAGAATATTCTGAAAGTGCAGTTAAGGCTTGTTAAAGCAATTTAGTCCCTCTCAGGCATAGCATTAATTGCACAGTTTTAATGAAAATCATTGGTACTGTTAGTTAAGCAGTTGAGGCAGCAAAAGTGTAGTATAAAAGTAACAGAGCTTGGCTTCCAACTTCGTGGTAGTGGGTTGCAGTCCCAGGTAGGCAGGGCACTACTGTGATACCCTTGAGTAAGGTTCGTTATCTGAATAGCCATAGTTAATATCCATCTGTAGAAATGGATAGTGCATAGGAAGGTAAATGTAGTCACTCAGGATTAGAACATAAACCTAATGGCTAAATGTAATGCTAAGCAATACATAGTTGTAATTGGCCAGTACCTAACATTAGCTAGCTGAAAATGTAGCCAGGTAGCCAAATGGCAGATAAGTCTTTCTTACTCTGTCAGTGCATTTTAGGGAACATGATTGTGGAGTGATGGAGATGGCAAGATGAAGGGGGGGTTGACCACATTGTACATTGCTGTAAAGCATTTCATTGCATTAATGAATATAAATTTCTGCAGTTTGGCCCCTAGTTGGAGTAGCTCTAAGTGGCTGTTTAGACCGTCTATATGAGGACCTTTTTTTAGGCTAATACTGTATTATGTGGGTCTTCATCGGTCTGAAAGTGGATTCCAGTCCCTTTGAAGCAAAATGATTTTCTAGAATCACTGTTGCTGAAAATGGTACATCTAATACCGTTTTGCTTTTTCATTTATTGTAAATCGTATTCTGAATGCCGTATTTATAAAGCCAATAACGTTTATGAGGTTAACGTTATCTGACCACTTGGACACAAAATATTCCCGATTCATTTCTCATGTCTTAACATTAACCTGTGTTATTATTTTAATAATGGTGTCCTATACAGAGCATAGTATTCCACATGCACTGATGGTGAGGTAAGGGTTTGAGCTCACTGGTTTATGTCCCTCCCTTTCCAAAGCTGACCTGCATTCTCTCCTGGATGTGGTGAAAGTGGCAGACAGCCTGATATTTGTACTGGACCCCAGAGATGGATGGGACAGCTATGGAGAATACTGCCTGTCCTGCCTGTTTGCACAGGGATTACCAAGCCATTGTAAGCTGCTCATCCAGCCATAAAACTGCTGAATAGAAAAAAAAATTGAAAATTGACAAAATATTGTATCTGTTGAAATTCTCTTTTTGATTAGGCTTTCTTTCATTCCAGTGTAATACCCACCATTGACCCTCATGCATCCTAAACCTAGCCTTTTCCCCTGCCCTTTCTGTTAATGCCCCTGTGCTGCCCCTGGGCAGCTCTGGTATGCCAGGGTGTATCTGCACTGCCGGTGAAAAAGCAGGTGGAGCTGAGACGGGCCTTGCTGCGTGTGGCAGAGACCCGCTTCCCCGGGGCCCGGATCTTCCCACTGGACAGAGGGCAAGATGCCGCCCTGCTGCTGCGGCACGTGGGTGGGCAGAAGCAGCACAGGCTGGGGTTCCGTTCACAAAGGGCGCATATCCTGGGCCAGCGCGCGGCCTTCATCCCAGCCTCCGACACCGGGGCAGGCACTCTGTGTGTCTCTGGGTATGTGCGAGGGCGCCCTCTGCAGGTCAATAGGCTGCTGCACATTGTGGGACATGGGGACTTTCAGATCAGCCGCATCGATGCCCCCCCAGACCCTTTGCCTTTAATCTCTTCAACCTCCTGCCCACCGAAGCATGAAAATGGAGATGTAGAAATGCAGGTGAGCTGATAAGTTTCTCTTTCAGTGAAAACACTTAGGATAGGGAAGCTAATCCACCCACAAGACTCTACATCATACAAATATCATACAAACACCATTACTGTTATTGGTGTAGAAGTGTCTGAAGAGAAGCTGTCATAACACATAATTACAAAAAAAATTTGCAGATATTTGTTCCTGAAATGATACAATGTTTACTATAGAAGTACAGGTGTCACATTATTGGCATTTTTTTATATAAAAGACATATTCAAATGTCTACAGAAATACTAATAATGTTAAATATACCAGTTACAACTGTTCTGAAATAATACAAACACTCACAGAGTCTCTGTACCAACATTTTGGCACCATGTCCATGCCATCTGGCTGTATTTAAGGGTTGATGAGTGTGTGTGCTTGGTGAGAGCGGGATGGTGTTGATTAGTGTGTGTGCCTGGCAGGATGGTGGTGATCCTGCTGTGCGTTTGCTGGTGGAGGCAGACCCTGCTCGCAGGGAGAGCCTGCAGACCGAGGCGGAATTGGACCCTATGGATGGGGAGCAGACCTGGCCCACAGACACAGAGCTTCTGGAGGCGGAAGGTCAGGGCTCCTCATGGGGTTACGGGTCATTGTGCCTGTCTGGTGCTGAATATTGATCTAAAGTGGGGTTCACCTCTAAGCTTAGTCATTATTAAACATAGCAGATAGCTATGTAGTATTCTCAAATGAACAAGTGTGCACAATCAACCACAGATTGCTTTTAGAAAACTTTTCAGAAAATGGAAATATAAAATTATGAAAAAATGTGAAATAAGTTTTAATCTTCTCAACATGTTTTTCTCTTATCCTCTCTACAACTCTGCCTCCCAGAGGATAGAAGGAATAAAAAAATAATGAAGGTACCCAAAGGGACATCAAATTATCAGGCTGCCTGGATCCTGGAGGATGGAGAAGAGAATGTGGAAGATGATGAGGAAAGTGAGGATGATGTTCGAGTTATAGAGGAGCAAATGGCAAGAGAAGTGGATGACTCTGATTCTCAGGTGAGTTAAGAATGCTGTTTTCAAATAAAATTGTATATTGATATATCAAACAAAATCCATGGGTATGTGCAGCGGGGAGGCAGGGGTATTAGTCTTATGTAATTAATGGTCAATTTACACATGTTGTAATAATTATGCATTATGTTGCATCCATGTAGGTACTTACATTGCAGGTGCATTTGGGAAAAAATGTGATAGTTCATTTTAATAATCATGTTGAAAAATTGAGGCTGCAACATATTGTTTTGTGTACATGCGGGTGTAATTGCTTGTTCCGAGCTCCAATTAACCAACAGAGGAAATTGGTTAATGTAGTGAAGCTGCTGAGTTGCTGTAATTGATTTATGCACAACGACAGATTTAGCAAACAGTGCAATTTATTTAATTGTCTGTTTTTATTATTACTGAAATTCATTTAAGTAAACAGTTCCAAAAACATGTTTTTATTTCACACAGTTCCTCTGTGAGTGTGTTGTAATTGCCCATACCCAGCTGCAAGGCTGATGAGAAGCGCTGATTCCAATGGCTCTGAACAGGAGATAGCCTCTAGCTAGCTGAACTGTGCTGAGATGCTAGCAGCATCAAGATGGGATTTCATTGTTGATGTGAGCTAACTATGTATGACAGATAGGGCACTTTCTTGGTTAAGGAACACGCGCTTTTTTATGGAGTAGCTCAGCAGAAACATTAGTCGTGAACAAACACCTTATTTTGTTGCTGACATGGTGTTTAAATCTAAATTATGAAGGCAAATAGATTAGGTGATATAACAACCATCACTAATTGAAAAACGAAATACTGGTCTTCAAGCTTAGCCTGTGTTTAAATAGACGAATATCACTGTACCAGAGATTGAGCTGTCCATTGGTAGTTAACATCTTGGTTTTAAACCTGACCTCATTTGGCTGCATAATAAATCAGTGATGGTTATCCAAAGGAAAGAAGTTCTAACTTCTGTTGAAAATTTGAAGTGTTAATAACTAAACCTTGACATAGTAACCTCCATCTTGATAGACTGAGAACTGGCGACATGCTGTTGCTCTAGTGAGAATATTCAAGCTTGTCACATATGTGTATGCAGACAGTACAGATCGTAAAACTGTCCATATTTCTGTTCAGTAACCAATGATCAATGATTATTCGCATAACATTAGGGCAAGTGTAAAAGTGAGGTACTGATACACTTGTGCGGATTTACGTTAAAACTCAAGGTCATTCAAGGTCAATGGGGAATGTGTTTGCTGCTATTCCTCACATACCCTGCATACGTCACACACTCCGCTGGAAATTGAAACTGATTCATAAGAATGTTACTACTTCTTGTCTGGTTGAATGTTAAGCTTGCAAGCTTTGACTGTTTTTTACAGTTCACAAATTTCCCCCAACAATGAATATATCAGCTTGCCATAGCTAAACAGCTTTTTCCCTGGCTACTGTCAGACAGTTTTGGATTAACTCTATCTGTGTCAGGATGCAGACATTAACCCCGAACCCTAAACCCTAATCCTGAACCCCAAACCCTAACCCTTGCTACGGTGAGACAGTTTTGGATTGACTTTATCTCTGTCAGCATGTAGGCCCTAACCCTTAACCCCAAACTCTAACCCTGAACCCCTAGACCTGAACCCCAAACCCTAACCCTTACTACTGTCAGACAGTTTTGGATGTACTCTATCTGTGGCAGGATGCAGGCTCTGGTTGTGATTCTGAGGAAGAGGAGGAGGAAGAAGTGAGCTCCAGTGGGCATAATCTGGCAGAACAGAGGTATGATGAGAATATGGACCAGATGGAAGAAGGAGAGGAACTACGACGTTACCGCGAAGCACGCACCAATGACATGTTTCCTGATGAAGTCGACACGCCTTTAGGCACCCCTGCCAGGATACGGTAAGAGTGGCTATCCACTTCCCTGTGCCTGATGACGTTTTTCCCAATCTTGTTTTTCCCAGATGTCACTCCGCCAGTGTAGTGCAGAGTGACATCAAGACTCAGTTAGCCATTTAGTATTAGCAAACGGTAGAGCTGCGGAAACTAATTGTTTTTAGGATGCATTGCCATGTCAAAGTGAAAGATTGTGCATTGATGGGGAAAAAGAAAATAATCAATTTTTGAAAATTGTACTTACCATTCCATTAATTGGAAAACACAGCCTTTCACTTCCTTCTCCATACCTAGGAGCAAAGATACAGAATCCCATCTCATGGTTTTTTCAGAACCGCTATACCTGCTCTGTACAGTGACACAAAAGCCAGAGAGATAGGCTTATGTTTTTATAGCAGTCAAATGCCGGTTTTAGGAAACATTCTACGGTCCACATTCTAAACACACATTCCACAACAACCAGCCATTTTTTATGGAAGCGCATTGCATTCACAAAAGAAAAAAAATTAAACGTAATTAGCTCTTAATTATGAGAAAAGATCTCTTAAACTGTTTTCCGCAAGCGAGTAAGAATGGTTGGCAATGATTGTGCTATCGTATTTACTGAGCTTTTATTTCCTTGTTTTTTTTTTTTTTTTTTTAATTTTCCCCGATATTTCCCCTTTTTGCGTCAAGAATCATTTTATAATCGAATCACTACCCTTTGAATTGTAATCACAATTGAATCAAATCGTGAGACCAGTGAAGATTCACACCACTAGCAAATTGGAGAGACCTGATTGAAGGGTAGGGTCTGAAGACTGGAGGTATGGTAGAGTTGTTCCATTTGCTGCTCTTTAGGTGAGCACCAAGTGTAACCCCTTATCTTATTGGCTATATAATCCCAAAACACATATTGTGTTTTGAGTGGTATTTCACAGAGTGATATTTCATATTTGGGATCAAAAATACCTTCAGAGTTCCTTCAATGCAGTCTTATTGGTCCTGGCAGATCCCCTTTACACTTTGTATCTTTTGGGCCAGGTTCCAGCGCTATCGGGGTCTGAAGAGTATGCGTTCCTCACCCTGGGACCCCCTGGAGAACCTGCCGCCTGAATACGCACGCATCTTCCAGTTCCAGAATTTTGAGCGCACTCGGCGACGCATCCTGGCTGAGGCGACACAGGAGGACGAGGGAGTTATGGTGAGAGTGACAGCCTGCTTTCTGTGGCCCCGGGGCCTCTTTGCCTGCTTTCTGTGGCCCAGGGGCCCCTCTGCCTGCTTTCTGTGGCCCCGGGGCCCGTCTGTTTGCATGGTTCATGAGCTTTCCCTATGCTTTTCTGTCATTGGTCTCTGCCATTCCTGCATTTCCTCTCTTCCCAGGTGGGCTGGTATGTGACGCTACACATAGAAAACGTACCACCCTCAGTGATGGAGAGTTTTCAGGCTGGTCGGCCACTGGTCCTGGTGTCCCTGCTTCCCCATGAACAGAAGGTACACACGGAGGTCACAGCACCAGCACAGGCTTCTCTTACTCAGATATTCATGCACAGGGTGAATGTTAGGATGAATAAGGAAAGAATATTAGCATTTCAAATAAAAATGCTGACAGCTTATGCAAAGTGTTTTTGCTGGCAAAGTAGCTAACTGGCTAGCTTGCACCTTTTCAGTTACTGCAGATCCACTGGAAAAATCTGGTAAATCTGTATTTTTCTGAATGACTGATATAATTATAGTTGTGCTATAGGAATTATCTAATTGTTCTCCACACACAAACTCTCATACCATACCATTACAAAGGCCTTTAGACTCCTTTTCTCATGAAAAGCAGCAAGATGCATTTTAGTTACTGCTGACATACTGTTTTACTGGAAAGGGCTATGTAGCAGCTGCATGGAAAACGCAAATTTCTTAAAATCAGCTACTGTATTAAAGCCATGGCATTTCTTGACTCTGATTTGTTTTATTCTCACTCACAAAGTTTAAATTTATTTTTTTACTAGCGTGCATTGTGTATTTCTTTGACTTTCATTGAGATTAAGGTGGTGATTGCTGAATAATGTAATAGGGAAACTCTGGCTAACTGCCTCTCTGTGCAGATGTCAGTGATGCACATGTTGGTGAAGCGTCACCCGGCTAACACAGACCCCATCAAGTCCAAAGAGGAGCTGGTGTTCCAGTGTGGCTTTCGGCGGTTTCGTGCTTCAGCCCTCTTCTCCCAGCACACGTCTGGTACTAGCCCTGCTCACTGCTTTCTTAAATAATTCTTTAAACCGAGAACTTTGATCAAGATGGTTACAAATTCTGTTTGTGTATAACACCATCGAAAAATTAATTGACAGGTGTCATTTAACTATGGATTGACAATGAGGTTTCACCAGAACTACACAACTAAAGGTTTTCTTTTTGAAGTTTCAAGGAAAATTAATTAACTGGGTAATTAACTGTAATACAATGTCAGACACACACACCATGGTGTCGTTCACCAATATCACAGTCAAAAATGTGGCAAGCAATGATTATAATGCACTGTAGAGTTAGCTGCTTGTACCTGTGGGTATGTGTGTTTCCCACATGGTGGGATGCCACAGATGTCACAGATGCCACAGGTACACACCCTACATGACTACACTGTGTATTTAAGGAGGCCACTCTGTGTGCATATGTATATAGAATAATTTCTGGAAGTATTGGCTCCCCTACTAAAAACGAGACGAATGGGGTTATCAAGATGAAGATGCACACAAAAATGTTTACTCTCAAATTTGAGCAAAGCAATTAAACAGTACAACCCTACTGGGTCTCTTAAAGAGCCTACGGCCTTCTCTGGGCTCTACATCACTGCAGGTGGGGGGTACTTCACAGTCAGGTGCTGCCTTGCTACTGAATCAAATTGGACTTTAGTTAGACAGAGCTAGGCAGAATCCCATCGAGAGTACCCTCATATCTCTGGTAATGCAGCTCTGTTTGGAGCGCTGGTGTGTTCCTCACCAGCTGCCAACTCCTTCAATCAGCTTCCATTTTGTAATTTATTTCCTTGTGTATTACTTTCCTCTTATGTACTCGTCTGTTGAGTTCCTTCTTAGCCTCTAGCAGTACACAAAGTTTAATTTGAATCAGCCAAGGGGTTGTCTTCCAGAGTTCTGGTACCATATTTGGTGCCAAATAGCTATAGTGTGGCGCTTCAGCAGGCAAATGAAATAGGTATTTCTAAATAATCAAAATTTTGTGCTGTTCACCCAGTGTCACTTTATGCATCTCCTCATCACTAATGTAGTCCATGGCAATGCAGTGCACTGTTTTTAATGTTCACAAAAATGTTACTTTTTAGGTGATAAAACACTTAAAATGTGCAATTTTGAATTTCATACAGCCATTGGCATAGTCAGACATGCGTGCAAGTGAGCCTGGTTCTGAATTACTCTAATTGCCTTCCCTCAGATTCTAGTCCCAGTTTATAATGGATCAGAAAATCAAATATGAATGAAAAGTGGAATAAATTATTCACACATCCAGAAAATAAACTCTAACCTAAACATTAACAGGGTTCCATGAATGCAGTATGAAGGAGTTCCTCTGACCTGTATGTGTTCATGTCCACAGCTGACAAACACAAACTGGAGCGTTTCCTGCCCAGCGGTGCCCCCACTGTGGTGTCTGTGTACGCCCCCATCACCTTCCCCACGGCCGGAGTGCTGCTGTTCAAACAGGGTGCTGAAGGTGTGTGTGTGTGTGTGTGTGTGTGTGTGTGTGTGTGTGTGTGTGTGTGTGTGTGTGTGTGTGTGTGTGTGTGTGTGTGTGTGAGAGAGAGAGCATGTGTGAGTGAAACTTTGCTGAGGTGGTGTGTGTGTGTGTGTGTGTGAGAGAGAGAGCGTGTGTGAGTGAAACTTTGCTGAGGTGGTGTGTGTGAGAGTGTGAGTGAAACTTTGCTGAGTTCGTGCGTGCGTGCGAGAGAGAGTGTGTGAGCGAATGTGTGAGTGAAGCTTTGCTGAGTTGATGCGTGCGTGCACGTGAAAGCATTCATAACTCTGCTGTGGATGTGTGTGTGTTCCAGGCACACAGGAGCTGGTGGCTACAGGCTGTCTGCTGAGCTGTGATCCTCAGCGTGTGGTGCTGAAGAGGATTGTGTTGAGTGGACATCCCTTCAAGATCAACCGTCGCTCTGCAGTAGTCAGATACATGTTCTTCAGTCGAGGTGAGAAACACGCCCATAATGCCCTACTGATGGGGCAATGCCATGAGGGGGTGACACTATACTTTTACATTTCTTTTTCTATTTCTTGGTACTTGCATGTTTATAGGCTTTATCATTTTACAGGAAAAGGTGGTTTTCGGTTGAGTACCCAGTTTTCATGTGTGCAAAATAAAACTCAACGAAGACTCAAAAAAGAACTCAAAAGTTTGTTGGGTTTTCTGTCCCTAGTCTTTAGTAAAGAAATGCATTCATACTAAATAACATTAACTTTATTAAATAATAAAAAATCCCAATAAATTGGGGACTTAAATTGCAATTATCACAGCCTTAGGTGCATACCTGCTGAAAGCATTGTAAGTACTGCAGCCTGAGGTATACTTTTTCAAAAGCTTGTGTGAATCCTGGTTATGTTCCCTCCAACAGAAGATATAATGTGGTTCAAGCCTGTGGAGCTGCGCACCAAGTGGGGCAGAAGAGGGCACATAAAGGAGGCTCTGGGTAAGGGCAGTGAGATCATGCTAATGATGAGAATGATTGTATTTATATTACTTAGTTGTCAAATAGGCACTCAAGTGTACTTACAGCATGCACCTACATAGCAAACTGTGAGGTTTGTTTGTCAATTCATGTTTGTTTCAATGTGTTTCAGGTACACATGGACACATGAAGTGTGTGTTTGATAAGCAGCTCTGCTCTCAGGACACTGTGTTGATGAATCTGTATAAAAGAGTTTTTCCCCGCTGGACATATGACCCCTATGTGCCCCAGGCATGTGTCAGAATTAGTGAGCCTGGAGCGATGGCTGATATCACAATGCAGTGAGCACTGGAAGGGGAGCAGTGTCTACCACGGAGCTGAAGTGCACTTTTCTAATGGATGCATGTGAAAAATGGTTCAAAGTAAAATGGTCTCCTCTTAACTTGGAAACAAATTGTTATATTAAAAATACATCCGTAAATGTCGTCTTGATTTATTTTTGTCCTTTATACTTTAATTTTGATTAAAGTAGCCATGGGTTTTTCTCAGCATGGCTTTGTAGCAACTAGTTGAAATTGAAAGTACTATAAATAAGCAGTGCCACTTTGTGACTCAGTCTGAGAATCCATTTGATGTCAGTTTGGCTTTTTAGGAGGTTCCACATCAGATGCAACAACTGTGGACCCTAAGGGGGTCTTTGATGAAGCCGTGTTTTAAGGTAGTGTAGAAAGAAAACAACACAGAGACTCCCTTTGTGATCTCTTGAGCTCTCTACACAGAACTGGTTGCAGTGGGTTTATATACCTAATAGGAAGGATGAGAAAAGGATGGGGTACAACCATAATGCCCTGGGAGGTCATGAGGGGGTGGGGGGTTCAGAGAGGGAAGCAGGACGCACAGCAGTGGAAAGATATAACTGAGCACACAGCAGTAAATCAAGAGGATATATAGACAATTTATATAAACCAACAACACATGAGAACAAAAAGCAAAAGTAAAGCAATGATACACAGAATTATGCTTCATAAATTTCCTCTGCAGGTAGCCTTTTCTATACACAGCAGCAGCACCACTACACAGCCAGTCATCTCTCTCACAGATAATGAGGACAGACTGGGAGTATCCCTCTGTACACCAGCTCCAATATGAGCTTGCCATGGCAACAGCCCTCTTCGGTCATCTGATAAAACACTTGTGTACTTATTTTACATGGTACACTATTTTCCTGCCTTTTTAGAAATAGCATGTAAAATTAAGGAAGTAAAACATCCATTACTCCTAATGCTTACATTGCATCTTGCAGCCTATCAACAGCAGATGTGTGATTTTGCATGCTTGTATAATAACATTCAGATCTATTAGATAAACTCTTTTCCCATGTAGTAGGCAACTTATGATGTAGCCTACTGTATGTGTTTAAACAACATTTATCGTGGTGCCTTACATTGCAGTAAAATTTCACAACTGAGAATAGTCAAAGCAGTATGTTCTTTAGTGGAGTAATATACTTAAGTTGAAACAAGTTTAATTACCAGCTCTCACAATTTTTCATTTTCAAGTAAATACAGGGACCTAATGGTTGCACAGAAGAGTATGGACATGCCTGTTTAATGGAATATTTAACAATGAGTTGAGCACTTAGGTGAAGCTGTCAGTCACAGATAAACAATCACTGTGGTTTAAAATGAGATTTAGGCTGTTCTTCAATTTCCTTTCTTTTGAGACTTTTCCTTTTAACATTAACTTAAATATAGCATTTTACATACAAAATACAAATATTTAGAAGCATTTTTCTTAAATAACTTGCCTGTAGACATTGAATTTGTACACTTAAGTCCACGCAGTACACTCAAGTCAAAACTAAACAGCTTCTACACAGAGCCTTCTGCACTGTCATATTTAACCAATATATTTTTTGATTTAAATAAAACAAAAACATCCTAAGTGTTTTACATGTTTTATTACTGCAACCAGAACTGATACATGAACAGAACTGAAAGTGAAAAACCAAGAAGAGAAGTATATGTGCCAAAGCGGGCGCCCCTAGCTGAGCAATGGGGACCCCATGTGTATGCTGAGTTTAGGTGCAGTCATACCCATAATTCAATTTGTCAAAAAAGTGTTTCTACCATCACGTTTCACAGTGTACTTTTGCCTTAATATCATCTGCTCAATCAGTTTCACGAGTGTTAAAATTGGTTTTGCCTCTCAGCCTACCCCTTGTGCTCACTCCAGGGGAGGGCGTGGTTTGGGGGTCCAGTGTACCGGTCAGGGGGGCGTGGTTTGGGGGTCCAGTATGCAAGTCAATCTTCTTCCTTCTCAATGTAAGTCTTAGCTGATGAAGAGCGAGCCATCTGCCTGGCCAGAAAACGCTCTCGGGCGGATGAAACCGTTTGGTCACTACTTCGTTTAGCAAACTTGCCTGGCTGTGAAACGGAGTTATCTTTTATTTCCTCCTTCCCCTGCTTTTCATCATTCACCCTGTCCTTCTGTCTATCCCCCTCTTTCCGTTCCTCCCTCTCTCTGTTCCTTTCTCCATCTTTCTCACCTCCTCTCTTTCTTTCTCTGTCATTGTCTCTCTCCCTGTCTCTGTATCTCTCATCTCGACTGAGCTTCTGTCCATGTGTTTCCTCGTTTTTCCACATTCTTCTGTCTCTGTCCTCTCCTCTCTCTTTTGTCCTCCACTCTTTCTCATCTTTCCCACTCTGGTGTCCACTCTTCTGTTTTTCTTTTTCAGTTCTCCCTCTGTACCTGCGTAACTCCTTTGCTTCATCAGTCTCACACGAGGGTGACCGGTCTCTGTACTGCCGTTTGGAGTGAGAGCTACTCTCACATGAGGGTGACCGGTCTCTGTACTGCCGTTTGGAGTGAGAGCTACGCTCACATGAGGGTGATCGGTCTCTGTACTGCCGATTGGAGTGAGAGCTACTCTCACACGAGGGTGATCGGTCTCTGTACTGCCGTTTGGAGTGAGAGCTGCTGCAAGCTTCTGGCCTTCGGTCCTGCTTTGCCTTGCCATCACTCTGAGAGTGAGCTGGGCCACATGGAGATGGTCTCTGTGAAGCAGGGGTTGCATCAGCTGCTGGCTCCCTACACAGACATAAGGAGTGTAAACAGAAAGGGGTAGAGTCACATTCTCCATGTACAAACATACAGAAAGGGGTAGAGTCACATTCTCCATGTACAAACATACAGAAAGGGGAGGAGTCACATTCTCCATGTACAAACATACAGACAGGGGAGGAGTCACATTCTCCATGTACAAACATACAGAAAGGGGCAGAGTCACATTCTCCATTTACAAACATACAGAAAGGGGAGGAGTCACATTCTCAATGTACAAACATACAGAAAGGGGTAGAGTCACATTCTCCATGTACAAACATACAGAAAGGGGAGGAGTCACATGTAGGCTGATTAAAAGTGACTGTAATCCCTTAAGGACCAGAATCATGGCATTAATGTTGCATTATTTCGCAACTAAATACTGGGTTACCCTTATTTTACACTACAAGCCAAATACTGTGTTGTGTGGCTTGTGTGTGTAAACCACATATTGCAGCACAGAGTTGTGTGGCTTGTGTGTGTAGCCAAGGTGCCCAAATCAGAATAGGGTTAGATGAAACCCTAACGCTCACCCTAATCAGAACAGCAGCAGACTTAGAGTGATTTAGAGCAGAAGCGGGCTGACGTGCTGTCTGCCACAGCACAGGGGAACTAAAGCATAGTGCTTCAATCTCAGCTCCACAGATACATTTTTCAGCCAATATATCAGACTGACATTTGCATTCTTAAACCCATATCTGTACTGCCAGAAAAGGAGGGCGTGTGACCCATACTTTACAGAATTTAAAACCAAACACTGACACACCATGAGCACTTTGGCTGGTGCTTCTTGCTGCCTCTCTCAACGCTGCTTAGTCAGAGCACAGGGAGAAGGAAGAGGGGCATTGAAGAAGCAAGGTATGTTTCTCTCACAAGCTATTTATTTGATCTTTTTGAATACAGTCATAAGTAACATGTACTTGTCATGTATTCATTGGGTGTGACTGTCTGCAAAGGAAAGTGGACATTTCATCCTTTTTATGCACGTTTTCCTTTATTACAGACAATTGGAAAGCTGAGAGGGATACAAGAGAAGAGTGGGTAACAATGGAGAAAAATGAAGCTGGGGGTCAAAAGCCAGGTTAACCAGGGGATCAGAATCAGAATAAGAGAGCTGAGGTTCCACTGCACTATGGGCAGTGCCATACCATCTCCCCCTGTGAGCCCATTCTCCTTCTGCAGAGCATAACACCATTTTTTAAAATGGGAACACTGGCCGAATTCTCAAAGTTCATACTTGCCTTATCATTTTGGAAAGTTTATTTTAGTTCCTCATACAGGATTCTGGTTTTACTGCAGTAATTTGTAAATTTATGATATTTACACATTTGTATAACAGTGCACTGCCCTACTGTTCCTGCTCACCTGTCCTCACCCACAGTCTGGCTCAACAGGTGTCTGTAGAATCCACTCAGGTCCTTCTGCTTCTTAACATCCAGAGCAGCTGTGAAACACACACAAAGTGGCATGCACAAAACGTCATTATTGACACACACCCCCTGACAGAGAGACAGACCACAGACCACATATACTCCCCCATACAAAACCTCTTTATTACCATATACACAAACACACTATCTCTATACTGCCACACACAACCACTTCATTACTATACAAGCACACATCACCTTCAAACATTACCATATACCACATACACTAATTTCATATTGACAAAAAAAGTCAGCGAAATGAGGATGAGATAACAGTATATTTTAGGAGATGAAAAGAAAAAATAGGTTCCAGTCTCACCCTCTAGAGCAGCCTCCTTCCTCTGCGCTTCTGCCTCCGCCTGCCTCTCCAGCAGCTTCTGCCTGTATGCTGATGTCACAAAGGCCTCTTTATCTTTGAATTGCTCTCCCTCTGTCTCTCTCTCCTTCTGTATCTTTCGCTCTTCACGACGCTCCTGTTCTTTCTTTCTCTCTTCCACAGCATGCAGCAGCTGTGAGATGTACTTGGGCTGCAGAAGGGAATAGAGTATGGCAGGGATCATCAATTAGTGGCCTGCAAGGCCAGTCAGGTTTCTCTGGCCCCGTCCCATCCTTCCCAACCCCTAAATAAAGTAGAACTAAACGTTCAAATACCATTCTTCAGTTATATTAATTTCATGTCGAATCTATACAAAAGGGTAAAACATTGAACACTGTCAAACCATCAATATGCATAACCATATTGGATGTTGTAGCACAACAGAATTGACAATTTAAATTTTTTTTGCGAGTCAGCAGGGGTGGTGCTACGAAAGAATTTGCTATGCATAAGCCGTGTTTGATATTATTGCTCCGATTGCCTTTGAAATGAATAGGCAATGCACAATGCCTGATTTTCACAGGAACTTGGGGTTGTGTGGGGGGTGGTACAGTCCAGTCTGCTTTGGCCCAAAGTGTATTTGACCTGTGAAGGTCATGGCAGCCATTTTTTACTAAATGGTGGTCATCCTTTTCTTCTTTTGCTTTATGCACAACACTTCATAGTTGTGTACATCTAATTTGGTGTGATTCACATATATTATGTCCTCGGTCTGCATATTATATCACTCACTGCTCAAAATCCCCAAACACCAATCAAAAACCCCTGAGAAATACAGAAATGACAGCAGTGAGGCGTAATGGTTAGGGCGCTGGGCTTGTAGCTTCAATTCCCAGGAATAGTCAATAGATTCAATTCGCAGTAAGGGCACTGCTGCTGCACCCCTGAGCAATGCTCCCATCGCTTCAGTAAATATCCTGCTGTATAAATGGAGTGAGTAAAACTCTGTAAGTCACTCTGGATAAGAGTATCAGCTACCATGATGACAATGTAATGATGAAAAAGACGAGGCACGGTCTTCCGTCAGTTCAGTAATAAATGCAATGTACCGTATGTCGCTACTGGTCCCACTGCAGATGTGGCATTTCAAAGACACTAAATACGTGCACTTCCTGTTAAAGTAGAATTTTTATATGTAATTATTAAACAAATATTTGTTATTAAAGACATGGAATGTGGAAATACTTCCCCACAATGTTTTACAAAATGCCCCTGGATTTTAGGCATTGGAGGGGAAAAAAAATTGCCTAAAAATTAAAATTCTATTTCCTGTATAATGCAGAAAAATATTTATGAAATAATAAATTCACATGTCTCTGTAATCCTTTTACAATGGATATGATAGCTGCTAGTGGTTAAAATGGTTCCCATTCTGGATAATAGCTGTAAAACCCTAGCCATGCCATCCCTGGCATATGTACTTTGAGCGAAAATAAAATAAATTTCAATGACGTGCCTGCAGTGTATGTGTAAATGTTCTCATCTCATGTGGAGCTTTTCGCCCTCGGGGTTAGCTGTTACCTTCCTGTTGTCACTGTGTGCCAATGGCTTGCTGCGCTCATCCTTTTTGTGGATGTCATCATACACGCTGTCATACTCATACACACTGCTGTCCTGCTCCAGAGCCTTCTGCATCTCCAGATGAGTCTGAAACAACACATGGTAAACCAGACAGTTACTTTAATACTTTATTAAGTTACTTCACTTTTTTTTTTTTTTTTTTTTTACATCAAAATACATTTTAAGCCTCTCTTGATTCAACTGCTCATCACCTGCTTCATCGATTTTTTCTTTGCTGCTTCCTTCTGCAAACTTTCTCCAACTGAAATCTGGAAAAGATGCAAAAAAACATGATAAATTACAAACAGCATCTCATCGACACACAAACCGTCCAACTGTAGAACAGGATTTGCACCGTCTACTACACAATGTTAAACAGCTGACCTGGTTTGGAATGCAGTATTTAATTGTAATGAGACAGGAACAGCACATTGTTGGACAGGCCCTCAGCACTGTTTTGGTTGTACTAAATCAGTACTACAGCTGTGAAAACCCATGTTCAGCCACATGTCTACTGTATATTTTTCGTGAATTTTTCACTTGTGCAGCACATAAGCTGTGCCGGTTCAGTGAAGTGAACAGCAGTGTCTGAGATCTAAAGCTTTTCCAAGTTTGTATTACTACCCTATTTTTTTGAGTCTCTAGTTTTGTGTGCTACCGTTTGGCTCTTATAAGGTTGACTATTTGCCATTCTCTAAACTAATGTGAAGGAAAAGGAAATGCTCACCAAACACCGCAAAAAAACATCAGTCTAACCTGTAAATGTGCAGCTTTACTGCAGCTCACATAATATCAACATAAAAGTGCACAAAAAAGAAGAAAAGAAGAAGAAGAAAATAAAAGGACAAATGTCACATTCAGACCCAAGTTACTGCTGAAAGATGCAACAGTCACAATTGCTTAAATGAATTAAACTGGCTGTGTCATCTCAGGTTGGAAGGCAATCACCATTGCAGTAGACATCAAATTAAACAAGTGAAGGTTTGATCATGTTAACTGCTGTTGATAATGGGAAACCCGACTATTGTAAATGGGCAATAGCTTCATCCTCAATCATGGTTATTATAATTTATAGGTTTATTAAATTATTTATTTATTATAAATACATCGTGAATTGAGTATCACTGTACTATGCTGCTGCTGTTAACTCAGCTTGTGTTTTATCTATACTATTTCCATCTGTAGCGTTGTTTGGGGGCATGTTTCAGGGAATCTTATGCTCTCTCATAAACATTTCTGGAGTTTTACACAAACAACACACTGACAACAAACTAAATCCACTGTTTCATCTGCCACAGCTAATGGCAGGAGGGGAAGTGGGATGACATGGGCGCTCAGATCACATGTATCCATGGTGACAGATGTCAGGGCAAGAGTGAATATCATTGTGACTTTTCCAAGATGGAGAACATTTAGGGACCCCATGGCATTTCAGACGGATGCAAGATGGACTTGCTTCTTGTCAACAACTAACTTAAATTAACTGGTTTTGTTTCATAACTAGATATGGTGTCTTAGCTTGAATAATATTCAATACTATTCAGAGACTGCTTGTATGGCATTCAAATCTATATTTGTATTACTTCAGATATATACATGTACCTTATCTAACTTACCTACCAATCTAACATTAGCTAATGTTGGCAATTTGTTGGCATTTGTCATTTTGATCTTAATGACAGTAAGCAGGGGTGCAGTGGAGGGTATGTGCCTTTAACCCACATTTTTAAATTCCACAAGAGTGTTTAAGTTTTCATTTTTCTAGAGTTTATCAGCACCAATTTAAATGCAAACAAAGAAGTGGTGGATATGTCTGTAAGCTCAGATTCAGGTCTATGCCCTGTAAACACCACAGGCTATTGATTACATGACTTTGCTGTGCAAAACCTGAGGCTTTAGCTAAATCCTTTAAATCCTTTAGCTAAATAATGCTACTGATTTGGGGAATGTTATCAATAACATAAAAATGAGAATTTGGGCAGCTATACTTTTGTACATTCATCTCTTTATCTGTCCAAGACGGACATAATAATAATATGCTTATGATAAATGTGTTAGTAGCTCCCTAACCCTAACCCAATCCTATTGACAGCCAAGCCAATGGATCTCTGGGAAGTCCAGAGCAGCCAAGCCTCAACAGCAACAAAGAGTACATGATTATATTATTACCTAATAGAGTGGATTCAGAAAGTACTCAAACCTCTTCACTTTTGCAGAGAAGAATTGCAGAAAATCCCCAAATCCAGGAGTGCAAAGCTTGTCATGTCATACCCAAGAAGACTCAAGGCTGTAATCGCTGCCAAAGGTGTTTCAACTAAGTACTGAGTAAAGGGTCTGAATATTTACATCAAAATTAAAGTAAGTTTTTTATTTTTAATAAATCTGCTAAAATTTATAAAATCCTGTTTTTACTATGTCATTATGAGGTATTGAGTGTAGATTGACGAGGGAGATAATGAATGGAAATGATTTTAAAATAAGGCTGTAACATAGCAAGATGTAAAAAAAATTTAAGGGGTCTGAATACTTTCTGAATCCACTGTAAACTCACCATTAACAGAAATTAAAAATGAAAACATCCTACACAAAGCCCCTTTCTCTGACCTCATCATTGGATGTTTGCATATCTTACTTCATCATCGGAGTCCTCCTCAAACACAGAGGGCCGTGCCACTGTGGTTGATTTGGTGCCAGATTTCTTGAGCAATATTAATCCATACCTGCAGCAAGAAAAATTAGGACACATTTACACAGTGAGAACACAACACCAAAACTGAATATATAGCACAAATTAAATACAGGACTCCTCCTGGACCTTTGCCACACTTGATCGTGTGTTTGATGTAGAAGTTAGTTATGACAAGAAAAATGATCCTGCTTTGATCTGTAATTACAGAGAACAATGGGCTTAGGCTAACCCTCTTTACAATAAATATACACTTCAGCAACAATGGTTTAAGCAGAGATGAGTCAAAAGTGAAACCGTTCTGGTCAACTTGGACCATGGAAAACACAGTAGTTCACAATAAGAGCAGGTAATTATGGTGATCCTTAACTGCATCAGGACCTGGATTTCATTTCTGAAGGAACCCTGTAATTGCCCTATATCAGAAAACACACAGGAGACTGTCCCTCTGTCCAGTCTAAATTAAAACAGTTAATTGGTAATCCAAAAATTATATTAACAAAAAACATGACTGTAAAACAAGAACTAAGCAACTGGTGAACAATAATAAAGAGTGGGGTAATTAGTTTGGCTAGCTGGTCGCACCATGCCTTTACCCGGAAACATTGTTCATATGAAGCCAGAGAAAACGGGCAAGGTTGACAAGGGTTCAAGAAGCAGACTTACAAAAGATTATGCTACGGCTTGGTTAAATACTCGTTTCTGATTTGCTGGAGGGGTGTGCATTATTTCCCAGTGAATGCGCTGCAATAATGCACGGCTATGAAGTAGTTCCAGTGAAAGTGGCCTTATCACCGTTCGAAATGAATACGCAAGCTCATTCAACTTCACTGAAGATTCCATTTATAACCGAACATAACGGCAACATTCCGTCCAAGAGAGGAAACCCCGGAGCCGGAAATTTCAAACATCGAGTCTCTCCCACGTACCTCATTTGATCTACCATATTCAGTGTCAAACTTTACAATAAATGTAAACGTTCGTTTTAAATAAATGAGTACGATGTAGCTCATAGTCGCCGTTTCCTTAGACGTACGTTTAAGATGACGGACAGCAATGTAACGTCATCCACTTCACCAGCTAGGCGGACACTGTAGCTGGCTATATCAGAAATTTCTAGTTAGTGGGCAAAGTCACTGTAGTTTCAGTTGCCGAAGCCTAGATGTAACGTATAGTATTTCTTAATGTGGGCTAATATAGTACATTTTAAAATAATTGATTTTTAAGGTTAGGATGCGTCAAGCTAGCTATATGAATGGATTATATTCTGCAATGTACACACATTATTTTGTTAAAAAATAATTAAATAGCCTAATTTAATGTGAGTGCCGAATTATTTCTTTGGTAAGTAGCCGTGGTACAAGCGGAATAAACCACTCCTGGCGGTGCAGTTCAATGGAAATAAACCACTTCAGGGTGGTTAATGGCCCCTTGGCTTCCCCTCGCATCACACCACCCTGTCGTGGTTTATTTCCATGGAACTGCACCGCCAGTCGTGGCTTACTCCTCACATAATCGATGAGCGTAAGAGAACCCACGTACTGCTGGTTTGATTACTAGTTAACTTCAGCTACGTTTTACGGCTGAACCACAAATGGCAACAGCCACAAATGTAACATTAATAACCAACGAATTAATCTTGCATTAAACGCTATCTTGCTGAAGTTCCCATATGGTCATTGCACTTTCAAGGTTAAGTCCTGAGAACCTTCACAACGAAAGCGAACATTATTTGTTGTCAGTCCTAATGTTACTCTACCAGAGCATGTCACTCCACTAACGTAGCCTGCTAATTACACTTGGACAATGTTAATTTCTGATGTAAGTAGTTACGCGACAAAGGTCTTCATTAATGCAAATAATCAGAACACACTGCCAGTCTAAACGTGTGCGTTTTAGGATGTTGATTGAAGCTGTATTCAAAACATTTCCAAAGTGAGGAGAGGAGAGCCATTAGCTACTCACTGTTTTCCAGGGACCGCCATTTTCATTTTCTTCCTCCTTCGGACTATTTCCTGTTAAGTAATGGTGGAAAGATGCACACTGCCACCTACTGTTTTGGAGTGCAGAGCAGGGAATTTCACTGATCACTTTGAGCATCAGCTTGAAAAGATTCACTTCGTGGAAAACTATCTAACATGATTAGAGTTTATTTTGCCATATTCCAAACGCTTCTGCCACTTTTGTGCCATTTTCTTTGCGTAAGAGTATTTAGATGTCCCCACTAAACTTTTCTAGACTTGCTGTCTACGACGGTTTGCATAGGCTTGTTCTCCGCTCACAGCATTTCAGGTTAAACGCGAAATATTAAGTATTCGTTCACTACATAATGTGACGTCACCCCTGAGGAATTGGTGTCCTTGTGATAATAACAAAATCGTAACAAACATATCATGATCTGTAAATCAAGTCTTGGTGACAGAAAGCCTGAAGCCTCCGAACTCTAAAAATTCTAGTTATGATATTGTTTAGCCGTTAATGCATCACATTTTTGGAAAGATGTATTCCGGAAACCAGTTCTAGCCTGTCTTCCTCCTCCCCTTCAGACGGACAGCGCGTAAAAAACGCACATTGGCTTTGCCTTTGCAGCACGATAAATAATTCAGTCGCGTGGTGGGGCACCTTCATCTCTTTCTAGACTATTTTGGTTACACTACATTTCATGAAAGCATGAGGAAAAGCATCGTGACACAAATACCTAGGCAAAGAAAATAATAAAAATAACAAACGAAACTTATGGAAAAGCTTGCCAATTTCCACTCCACTTTTCTACGTCAGGTCTATTTTTCGCAGTCTCTTCCTATTCTTATTTGTTCCTTATCGATGACTAAAATGTAATTTAATACGAAAGAGAAAACACAATAGAGAAGAGGAATACCGACGAATACCTATAGAGGACACACTGAATGTTACTCCGCCGCTGATTCCACTCATATCCCAGTATCATTTTGCAGTGTACCGAGGGACTGTTACATTTTTCTGCATCCGTTGCGGCAATGCTGCGGGCGTTTTTACTACAGCTGTTCCCAACTTGAGGGGCACAAGTTCAGGTGGGCCGACTGTAATAATAAACGGTTTTGATATTGTGATGTGTGAATTGTGCATTAAATGTGACATCGTCTGAAATTTACTCCTAGTTTACGGCTGGAAGGCACTGCGAGAAATCATTTAAGCTGAGATAATTTTGGCGTTTTACATTGTCAATAATGTTTAATATTATACATTCCATTCATATGTTTCCTTTGAAAACGGTTTGACAAAGCCTTTCAGTGTTGTATTTTGAGTACTACGTATTCCTGATTTGGTTGCCTCGTTGATTACGGTAAACTAATGAAAGCATTTACTTGGACTCTATATAACGCCGTGTGGTAAATTTTACACTGAAAATAATACGTGATTACTTTACAAAGAAATATAGTTCCCTGTAAATCCCATGACCCCTTCGTCCGCTGGACTACAGGTTTGATGCCCTTCCTTGGGTAGGCTATGGCAATGGTCATATAAGAGTAACGGCTGTAGCAGGCTATTTTCAGTAGGCTCAGTCAATGCTGCTGAAACGTGAGAGAATGCGGCTGATAATAGAGTTGGATTGTGCAAATAATTAATCGATTCCTCATGAACCAAGGGTAATTTTGATTATTTTGCTATTCTGCTGCCGTAACACCGGATAAAACGCATATCATTCTGTAGCACATCATCGTATGTCTAAACTTTATGGTAGGCTACATCCAAAAATAGGTCTTATCTGTGAAACAAATATTTGGAATTGGTAAGATAAGTAGGCTATTAGGGAAAGTAAAGTCTGAATGAGCTGTCGGCGGAATCAATGCTTTTGTCCTGTTGACGCATCATGGGAACTAAACAGACTAAAAGCACGGGACAGGAGGCCGGTGCAAGTCCTCTACATGGACCATGGAGGAGGACGCCGACCAAAGAGCGAAGCGATTTATTCGCTTCTTTCATGCTGAGATCTGGGGATCGATTCGGACGCGGCGGGACTCCTCCTCCCCCTTATCAGCGGCGCATTGGGATCATTCAGGAGATGATGGTTATGGCACAACAGGGGAAACAAGATGAGGCAACAGAGCTGCTCAGAGCGCTGCGGCAGGTAGGGTAATGCATGAAAATGATGATTATAGGCGTAAAAGAGATTCTAAAACCCTCCATCGTTTGTAGGCCTGTCTTATTTTCCCACATTTGCCCAGTAAAAATAGCATTAAATGTATATTTACATTTCAGGAAGTCATTAAAAATCAAAGCCATTGAAAAGAGAAATGTGTTGTTGTTAAATTCCCATTCTAAAAAACCTGGTTAGGTAAGCCTCCTTGCTCAAATGTTTATACAAACTGAAAAGGCAAACAGATATATTTGTTTTAAATACTATGCATGGAATGCTGTAACTTATTAATTAGCAGTAATATCTCTGTTTATAATTGCCTTTAAATTGTATATATGTTGTATATGATCTTACCATTATTGAACCATAATTACAAACTTGTAATGCCGTAAACGATGGCTGCTATGTATTGTGTAAATTAGCATCTTGAAAATTTCTACAATTACTTAAGAATTTACTTATGTTTAGTTGATACATGCATTATGTAAAACCATGTGAACCATCACTTCAGTGTTTCAGTGCTGAAAATTTTCAAAAAAAAACATGTAATGGCTTTATGCTTAAAGCCATGAAGCCACATATTCAAAGATCGTTACAAATTTAATTTCCTAAACAAAAAGACCAAAACGGAGGGTACCCACATGGTTTCAGAGCACACACATCAAAAGATATTAATGCTAGGACTCTGAAGTGAGGACTTTTAAAGCACACATTACAGTACACAGTACACAAAAATAGGGCAAATCTGAGAGACCTGGCCTGAGGAGCGGGGGCCACGGTCATGAGGCAGAAAACAAAGAAAAGGGTTATCAAAACTCCCACACTACTGTGCTCCCACATGTCATTTGCATGAGTGCTCTAAAATACCTATCAGGTGTGTAGGAAGAGGCTCTAAAAGACCCTGTGATTATGTCCAATAAATTGGAAGTTTTGGGGAGGAAACCAAAACTGGGAAACCAGCTCTCAAACACAAAGAGAAGGGGGAAAAGGAAGAGAGAACATAACTGCTTCTTTATCACAAATAGTTTTCTTTACTCAAAGTTCAATCTACTTGAGTTTTCTCTAAATGACTAAATATCATCCCATTTTTAGGGTTCATTTAAATTAATGGAAATAAATCCCACCGTGTGCTGCATGGCATGGTGTGGTACGTGGCATGCTGCATGGCATGGAGCATGGCATGGTGTGGTACGTGGCATGCTGCATGGCATGGAGCGTGGCGTAGTGCAGGGCATGGAGCATGGCAGGGAGCGTGGTGTAGTGCATGAACATCATACTACTAGCAAACAACTTTACACCAACAGAAGATCGGCTCAGTCTGCTGAATAAAGGTTTGTCTTTCATACCCACAGTGGACATTCACAAAAAACAAAGAGAAACCCTCAAAAGACAAGTCCAGGAGTTCCACAGGAAACTAAAATCGGCTGCCTTTTTTCAGGGAGCAGAAACCACAGAACGAACCCCCTTTGTTCAGCTCACTGCAACTGTGTGCTCTCTAATCAGCACTAGTTCTCTGTAGCTGTGTGCTCTCTAATCAGCACTAGTTCTCTGTAGCTGTGTGCTCTCTAATCAGCACTAGTTCTCTGTAGCTGTGTGCTTCTATAATCAGTATTAGTTCTCTGTAGCTGTGTGCTCTCTAATCAGCACTAGTTCTCTGTAGCTGTGTGCTTCTCTAATCAGCACTAGTTCTCTGTAGCTGTGTGCTTCTGTAATCAGTAGTAGCTCTCTGTAGCTGTGTGCTTCTGTAATCAGTACTAGCTGTCTGTAGCTGTGTGCTTCTATAATCAGCACTAGTTCTCTGTAGCTGTGTGTTTCTGTAATCAGTACTAGCTGTCTGTAGCTGTGTGCTTCTGTAATCAGCACTAGTTCTCTGTAGCTGTGTGCTTCTGTAATCAGCACTAGTTCTCTGTAGCTGTGTGCTCTCTAATCAGCACTAGTTCTCTGTAGCTGTGTGCTTCTCTAATCAGCACTAGTTCTCTGTAGCTGTGTGCTCTCTAATCAGCACTAGTTCTCTGTAGCTGTGTGCTCTCTAATCAGCACTAGTTCTCTGTAGCTGTGTGCTTCTATAATCAGTAGTAGCTCTCTGTAGCTGTGTGCTTCTCTAATCAGCACTAGTTCTCTGTAGCTGTGTGCTTCTCTAATCAGTACTAGCTGTCTGTAGCTGTGTGCTTCTATAATCAGCACTAGTTCTCTGTAGCTGTGTGCTTCTATAATCAGCACTAGTTCTCTGTAGCTGTGTGCTCCTCTAATCAGCACTAGTTCTCTGTAGCTGTGTGCTTCTATAATCAGTATTAGTTCTCTGTAGCTGTGTGCTTCTCTAATCAGCACTAGTTCTCTGTAGCTGTGTGCTTCTCTAATCAGCACTAGTTCTCTGTAGCTGTGTGCTCTCTAATCAGCACTAGTTCTCTGTAGCTGTGTGCTTCTCTAATCAGCACTAGTTCTCTGTAGCTGTGTGCTTCTCTAATCAGCACTAGTTCTCTGTAGCTGTGTGCTTCTCTAATCAGCACTAGTTCTCTGTAGCTGTGTGCTCTCTAATCAGCACTAGTTCTCTGTAGCTGTGTGCTTCTCTAATCAGCACTAGTTCTCTGTAGCTGTGTGCTCTCTAATCAGCACTAGTTCTCTGTAGCTGTGTGCTTCTATAATCAGTAGTAGCTCTCTGTAGCTGTGTGCTTCTCTAATCAGCACTAGTTCTCTGTAGCTGTGTGCTTCTCTAATCAGTACTAGCTGTCTGTAGCTGTGTGCTTCTATAATCAGCACTAGTTCTCTGTAGCTGTGTGCTTCTATAATCAGTAGTAGCTCTCTGTAGCTGTGTGCTCTCTAATCAGCACTAGTTCTCTGTAGCTGTGTGCTTCTGTAATCAGTACTAGCTGTCTGTAGCTGTGTGCTTCTGTAATCAGTAGTAGCTCTCTGTAGCTGTGTGCTTCTCTAATTAGCAATAGTTCTCTGTAGCTGTGTGCTTCTCTAATCAGCACTAGTTCTCTGTAGCTGTGTGCTTCTATAATCAGTATTAGTTCTCTGTAGCTGTGTGCTTCTCTAATCAGCACTAGTTCTCTGTAGCTGTGTGCTTCTATAATCAGCACTAGTTCTCTGTAGCTGTGTGCTTCTCTAATCAGCACTAGTTCTCTGTAGCTGTGTGCTTCTATAATCAGTATTAGTTCTCTGTAGCTGTGTGCTCCTCTAATCAGCACTAGTTCTCTGTAGCTGTGTGCTTCTATAATCAGCACTAGTTCTCTGTAGCTGTGTGCTTCTCTAATCAGCACTAGTTCTCTGTAGCTGTGTGCTCTCTAATCAGCACTAGTTCTCTGTAGCTGTGTGCTTCTGTAATCAGCACTAGTTCTCTGTAGCTGTGTGCTTCTATAATCAGTATTAGTTCTCTGTAGCTGTGTGCTCCTCTAATCAACACTAGCTGTCTGTAGCTGTGTGCTTCTATAATCAGCACTAGTTCTCTGTAGCTGTGTGCTCTCTAATCAGCACTAGTTCTCTGTAGCTGTGTGCTCCTCTAATCAGCACTAGTTCTCTGTAGCTGTGTGCTTCTATAATCAGTATTAGTTCTCTGTAGCTGTGTGCTCCTCTAATCAGCACTAGTTCTCTGTAGCTGTGTGCTTCTATAATCAGTATTAGCTCTCTGTAGCTGTGTGCTTCTATAATCAGTATTAGTTCTCTGTAGCTGTGTGCTCCTCTAATCAACACTAGCTGTCTGTAGCTGTGTGCTTCTATAATCAGCACTAGTTCTCTGTAGCTGTGTGCTCTCTAATCAGCACTAGTTCTCTGTAGCTGTGTGCTCCTCTAATCAGCACTAGTTCTCTGTAGCTGTGTGCTTCTATAATCAGTATTAGTTCTCTGTAGCTGTGTGCTCCTCTAATCAGCACTAGTTCTCTGTAGCTGTGTGCTTCTATAATCAGTATTAGCTCTCTGTAGCTGTGTGCTTCTCTAATCAGCACTAGTTCTCTGTTGCTGTGTGCTTCTCTAATCAGTACTAGCTGTCTGTAGCTGTGTGCTTCTATAATCAGCACTAGTTCTCTGTAGCTGTGTGCTTCTGTAATCAGTACTAGCTGTCTGTAGCTGTGTGCTTCTGTAATCAGTAGTAGCTCTCTGTAGCTGTGTGCATCTCTAATCAGCACTAGTTCTCTGTTGCTGTGTGCTTCTCTAATCAGCACTAGTTCTCTGTAGCTGTGTGCTTCTGTAATCAGTACTAGCTGTCTGTAGCTGTGTGCATCTGTAATCAGTACTAGCTGTCTGTAGCTGTGTGCTTCTGTAATCAGTACTAGCTGTCTGTAGCTGTGTGCTTCTCTAATCAGCACTAGCTGTCTGTAGCTGTGTGCTTCTGTAATCAGTACTAGCTGTCTGTAGCTGTGTGCTTCTGTAATCAGTAGTAGCTCTCTGTAGCTGTGTGCTTCTGTAATCAGCTCTAGTTCTCTGTCGCTGTGTGCTTCTGTAATCAGTACTAGCTGTCTGTAGCTGTGTGCTTCTGTAACCAGTACTAGCTGTCTGTAGCTGTGTGCTTCTGTAATCAGTAGTAGCTCTCTGTAGCTGTGTGCTTCTGTAATCAGTAGTAGCTCTCTGTAGCTGTGTGCTTCTGTAATCAGTAGTAGCTGTCTGTAGCTGTGTGCTTCTGTAATCAGTAGTAGCTCTCTGTCGCTGTGTGCTTCTGTAATCAGTAGTAGCTCTCTGTAGCTGTGTGCTTCTGTAATCAGTAGTAGCTGTCTGTAGCTGTGTGCTTCTGTAATCAGTAGTAGCTCTCTGTCGCTGTGTGCTTCTGTAATCAGTACTAGCTGTCTGTAGCTGTAGTGCACTGTGTGACCTGTTGTGAGGGTGTTCATATTCATCAGGCGGATGCGGGTAAAAGGAATCACCATACTTTCATTAAATGTTCTGGAGAACGTTGTTTCTGAGAAAATGTTTTCCGGGTCTTTTTTTGCAGGATTTGGGAATGGAGTCCACATCTCTGGATGATGTCCTGTATCGTTATGCCAGCTTTCGCAACCTGGTGGACCCCATCACTCATGACCTTATCATCAGCCTGGCCAGATATATCCATTGCCCCAAGACGGTAGGACAGCTGAGTGTACCGACACACCCACACAATGCCTATGAGCAGTGTCCAGTGATGTGGCGATTGTGATTTTGGAGCAGCAGAGCAGAGATGGCAGGAGGTATGAGGTGGTGATTGTGATTTTGGAGCAGCAGAGATGGCGGGTTAGGGTTGGGGTTGGAGATGACTAGAGGAATGATTCAAAGCGTGCTGTGTCAAGCAGCAGCTTCCTGAGATTAGTTACATTCTGTCTTACAGGTGAAACATTGTCATTTAAAATAACTGTAACAAAACTACATTAAACTGGGTGCAGTCTCTACCGACCACTTAAAGCATAAGACATGCAGATGCAAATATTCCTACTTTCTACCTGAAAGCAAGGCAGATAAGCAAGCTAACCCAGGGTAAAGACAGGGACTGCACTCCAAAAGGGTAAAAAGTAATCTACAGGTACAGTGATCTTTACAGTCAGCTCAGGTTTGGTGGATAGAGCTCTCCATTTATCATCAATAAATGATAAACTGTCTGAAGGAAATTCAAAACCTAAGAAATTTACAGCTTCCAAGAAGGAGTTGGAAGAATAAGACTGTACACTTTGAGCACCTGTCTCTGAGGTCATGTTAGACATGTGTCACCTGCCATGCATTAATCCCCTTTTTACCTCTGTGAGTCACCCCAAAACTCCTCTCTATCCTCTGCGTGTCACCGCAAAACTCCTCTCTGCACCCCAAAACCTTTCTCAAATTGCATCCTCTGTAGGACACAGGGGCCATGTGAACTGGCAATGCCGTGTGGCATTCATCTTGGTCAGACTTACTCTTGTTCTGTTTTATTGCGGTCAGGAATATGACTCTCTGGGTGCCATGGAGAAAGTGTGCCGTCAGCTGACCTATCACCTGAGCCCCCGCTCACAGTGGAGACGGCAGGGCCTGCTAAAGAGGAAGCCCCAGACATGGTATCTGTCCCTTTAATAAATATTATATTAATAAATACCCTACCCTTTGGTATGCACCAATACCGATGCTGACATCAGGTACATCAATTTTCATATATAACTGTGATCAGAGTCCTGTAAATATCATTTTATAAAGAAAGAACTAAAATTGAAGGTAGATTGTAGAGGCAACACAAAATATGTTCGTGCTAGGAATTAATATTTTGTATGTTTCATCATGTGCTTAGTACGAACTACACACAAAAAACAGGACAAGCTGACATTCAGATGGATTGACTGACAACTCATAAAATTGACATGTCCCTTTGAAACTACAAAGTTCTTTTGAGACTATATTATGTACAGTATATCTGAGTAGTGGAACCTAGATGATATGAACCAGAGAGTTCAGGCAAACAAACGGAAATTGGCCCACAAAAATGGCACTGTTTCAAAACAGCTCCTTATCCTTATCCCTGAGCTAGAGATGCATCCAGTCTATGTTTGTCTCTTGGGCTTCAGTTGTTGTTTGGTCCTGTATCTCACTTCTCTCACATGGAAATGTGATTGTTTCAATAGTCAGTATTATTCCAAATGATTTCCAGTACATTTTCAGTTCACTTTATCATTCATTGAGTTGTATAATATATTGCAGTAGAGGTGTGTGCTGAGAGTCGGCCACTCCTCTGACTTCTCCTGTCTTTTCTCCTTAAACAGTCTGAAGGCAGTGCTGTCAGCGCCTCCCTCTGGTGGGACACTAGACCTGTCAGGCATTCCTGTGAGTGTGCGGGACGCTGAGCGGCTGTGTGGCTACCTGCAGCACCACGCAGCACAGCTGCACAGCCTGGAGCTGAGCTTCACTGAGCTCACCGATGTGGCCTTCCTGCTGCTGCTGCCCAGCCTCAGTGCCCTGCCCTGCCTGCAAACACTGGTCCTCAATGGTAACCGCCTCACCCGCGCTGTGCTCAAGGAGCTCAATGACACTCTGAAGGAGCCAGGCAGCTTCCCCAGCATTACCTGGATAGACCTGGGCAACAACGTGGACATCTTCTCACTGCCACAGTCTTTCTTAGTCAGCCTTCGAAAGCGCTGCCCCAAGCAAGGCAACCTCCCCACCATCCTGGAGTTTGGAGAGAGCCAAGCTAGTGAACCTGAGAGCAAAGCAGAAGAGCTGGATGGAGACGAGGGGCTGAGAACAGAGAGCTTGGGTGATTTGAGGTCAGAGATGGAAGGGGAGATGGATGGGGATATGGAGGAGGTGATGGATGGGGATATGGCAATAGAAGAGATGATGGAGGAGCTGCTGGATTTTGATCGGGAGGTGCAGGGTAAGGAAGAAGAAACAGAGGAGGAAAGCATGTGGATGATGGAGGAACATGGGCGGGAGAAGGGAAAGGGCCTCAGAAACACACAGACCGCTGCAAAAGCAGAGGAAGAGGAGGATTCCCAAAGCCACTCCTCTCAGCCATCCCATTCTAGCCAATCGGAGCCATCCTCTGGAGCAGCTAGGCCAATCAACACAGACGTGCAGGATCAGGTTACTCTCCAAAGACACAATCAAACCTGAAATGCATTTCAAACTATTGTAATACTGTTCAGGCTGTACTCTTGAGTAGAAGAAAGGGGGTATACAAGAGGAGAGAAGATATTTAAAATTTTGCTCAGCAAAATCTCATTACTTGTATGTAAAACACAATTTTATTACGTATGATGTTTTAGTATAGCATTCATATTCATAGAGGTTGTATGCATTTCAGATGTTGCGCTCTCGGGTCCAAGACTCTGAACTAGCTCTTCCTCACCAAAGGAATTTAGCCTGTGTGCCTCTAACTCCATTACCCTGCTGGTGCAGAGAGGAAAGATTGGCTTGTGCACCATGCAGAATCTCTCCACATTTCCTTCTATGCAGAATTCACCAATGAATTTAAGTGTCTCCACCCACCCACCTAGTCATTTTGTGTTTCTGTATTTGGATGTTAAGTGAAGCACTTAGAGCTGAACCCATCAAACATTGTGTGTGAATGATGATTGTATGATTAGATGGAAATGTAATACTACTAATAATAATGATGAAGATAACAATAAGCTGTATATGCTGTTTCTTTGTAAATGCATTTTTAACCCAAAGTTGGTGTGTTGTAGTAATTCATAATTTTTTTAACAACATTGGTTTATCTAAAAGTTAATACAGTTGACCCCCCCACATGGCAGAGGTTAGGGGCTCAGCCACCCCATGCATTGTGGAAAAACTGTGCAAAATGTTCAGCCCCCCTGGGCGAGCAACGCGAGCACCTCCAGCTGGGTGGTTCAGAGGGATGCTGTGAGCATCTTAAACCAGACTGTAGTTCTGCGCTGTCTAGTGCTCAAATAGTTAGTCAGTTTCGAGGGACAATTATATTTTAAAACGGAGTTATCCCATAACTTAGTTTGTTGCTGACCCGCAAAAAATTTAAGTGGAAATTGATGTGGAAAGCTGCAATGTGATAGGGTCGCCAATTCCCAGTAATATCCCAAAATTATATAGTAACAAATACTGCATATTCTACTAAATACTAAAAGTGCAAGGTTTCAGCAATGTTCAATGTCTTTGTTGTTGGGGCACAGGACACCCGTACACAAGATGAAATGAAACAAGGAAGGGGACATAAAATAAGGTGACTTATATTCAGGCAATTCCTTTTTAAAATGTATAGTCAAAATAGTCAAACATTACCTCCTCAAAATTCAGTAATGGAAAATACTCAAATATATTGGGACTCCCGGTCCTAACTTAGAAACCCTTAGATAAGTGAGGGAATGAATATCTGTGCCAAGAGTGACCAAATACCTACACCAAATACCACCCCCACAAATTCCAACATAAATCAGCTCAGAAGCCAGAGCGAACAGAAGCAAAAATAAGAAAAATCAAAGCTCAATTGCAGAACTTGGCACTAAGAAGAAGCTAAACTGGGGAAGACCAAGTATTTGGTCTGTATGTTTTAGGAGTTACAAACAAATGATGCTTCAAGAGCACTTGAATTTAGGCTTTAAGAAAGAGGGAGGGAACAGCACTATTGGAGTGATTGGATAAAGCAGGTGCCACTCACTTGGCTCCAGGTGCCTAAATGAGCAAAGAGGCACAGAGCCCATTAATCAATTAAGGATCAATTAAAGCCAACCTGGTAGCACACCAGAGTGCTGAGCTAGTCAGTTACAGTGAAGCTAGAGAACAGGGGGGGCTACAGGACAGGACCTGGCAAAGTTTTCACCAAACTCTCCCCGCACTCTGAGAAAACAAAGCCAGCCATGAACCTTGTACAAAGCAGCTTTGTTAAAATACTTCCTGCCCAAGTAATGACATACCCAAGTAAATTTGAATCAGAAAATCCAAACAGAAAAGTTTTCATCATCAGATTATTCATTAAAAATGTCTGTCAGCCTCTCTATTTCCTTATGATCCAGAACCTGGGGATTTGCATACAAGGTTTAATGGCCATAACATGAACTGTAAGGGGATCCTCTAAGGAGACACAGCAATTTGCATGTACTGTTAGGCAGACTACCCTATACAGGTGAGTCCTTTCATAACAGGTGTGCATGTCCCCACACTCCATCTTTTGGTTGACAGGTCACCACATGTCTGTTTTTGTCGTAATTGTGGCACTAATGATTTTTGGCCAGGGTTTGGTCGGCATCTGCTGTGGAAATGAAAATCTGGTACCTGTGTACAGGCAGTCAGGCAGACCAGCATCTTTACTGGTAACCTATAAACAATTTCAGTATATTCTGGGAGTGTCAGAACGTCTTTGCAAAAGATGGCTGTCAACCTAATTTGTTTGTTATGCAGATGTTGTCTGTGACTTTTATGTGTTCAACACTGCTCCCCTTCATTACTCAAAATGTCTGTCAACACATAGTGCTCACCAGGTCCAAATCCTCCGTCAGTTTCTGCAGTCTTGCCAGTTTGAGAGAGGGGACAGGACCTAACAGCAGCTGGATGGGAGGAGCAGAGAGGGGACAGGACCTAACAGCAGCTGGATGGGAGGAGCAGAGAGGGGACAGGACCTAACAGCAGCTGGATGGGAGGAGCAGAGAGGGGACAGGACCTAACAGCAGCTGGATGGGAGGAGCAGAGAGGGGACAGGACCTAACAGCAGCTGGATGGGAGGAGCAGAGAGGGGACAGGACCTAACAGCAGCTGGATGGGAGGAGCAGAGAGGGGACAGCAGCCGAATGGGAGGAGCAGAGAGGGGACAGCAGCCAAATGGGAGGAGCAGGCAAGTTTGCATTAGCCATTCAGTGAGCTGGAGACTTAGGTAGAATAATTAGTTCAATGATGTGCTAGGAATTTGATGTTTGCCATTTGAATTTGGACTTGCAAAGAATAAAGGTCCTATGTTGGTAGCAACAAATCACTCCTTATGATTTTTTCAAATAAAAACTTGAATTCATGGAAAAAGCTGTGTATCTGTCCCTGGCAGGATTATGGGGTTGTGACCTTCATGTTCATTAGCATGCACCAACTCACTGTAAGGGCTGTTTCCTTTCAAACACAACCATACTGTATTCAGCAATGAGAGACAGCATGACAATTTTTTGCTACATGTATCATTACAACCTCCTTTATTAGTTCTGCTACATGTATTATTCAAACTAATTTATTTGTTCAAAGACATACAGTGTGACAGAGTGAGATGTGAAATATTTCTGTATATAGAATACTGTCAGTAAAACCAGTACACAAAGACACAGAAAGGTTCCAGTACATAGTGGGAAAAACCCTGTGAGAATACCAGTGAGTGTATATGTATGCAAACGCATTGCAGAGGATTAATGTTTAGATGGCTGCTGTGTCTGTGTTTGCACCAGACTTGCTATGAATCAGTGTGTCTCAGTATGGCAGTGTTACAGATGGACCTGAGGACCTGAGCCGTGTGCCATTTAACTGCTTTTACACATAAAGTTAGGCTTCCTGGGGTCATTGTTCTGCAGAAAATGCATTTGAATGACATGTAACTTAGGTCTGCAGTTGGCCAGTGGGCTTTTAGTGAGCAAAAAAAGAGATTGTGTGTATGAATATGCATGTGGTTCTGCTGGCCTGACTAATGGCAGAAGGTGTCAGTGTACATGTGCACAGCTGAGGGTCTTTGTGTGTCATCGTGAGCCATTGTGGCTATGTCTCTAGATTATGAGTGTGTGTGTGTGTGTGCATGCGTGCGTACGTGCGTGTGTGTGTATACATATTTGTAGGGGTTTGTGTGTATTTGCTATTCTAAGTACCAATGACAGTGTCAATGTCGCTACATTTTAGGGGGGTTAGTGTGCAGATCTCATTGCAGGAGTGTATTTATCTAGGGTCTAAGTGAATATGTGTACATGTGTGTATGTGCGCCTGTATGCATGCATAGTGTGTGTTTGTGTGTGTCTGTACACAGTTTTTGGTGTGATCCTATGTGTGTGCATCTGTGTATATGTCGGTGTCAGTAACCAGTTTTTGGTGTGATCCTGTGTGTGTGTATGTGTGTGTGTGTGTGTGTCAGTAAGCAGTTTTTGGTGTAATCCTGTGTGTGTGTGTGTGTGTGTGTGTCAGTAAGCAGTTTTTGGTGTAATCCTGTGTGTGTGTGTGTGTGTGTGTGTGTCAGTAAGCAGTTTTTGGTGTAATCCTGTGTGTGTGTCTGTGTGTGTGTGTCAGTAAGCAGTTTTTGGTGTGATCCTGTGTGGATGTGTGTGTGTGTGTGTCAGTAAGCAGTTTTTGGTGTAATCCTGTGTGTGTGTGGGTGTGTGTGTGTCAGTAAGCCGTTTTTGGTGTGATCCTGTGTGTGTGTGTGTGTGTGTGTGTGTGTCAGTAAGCAGTTTTTGGTGTGATCCTGTGTGGGTGTGTCTGTGTGTGTGTGTGTCAGTAAGCAGTTTTTGGTGTGATCCTGTGTGGGTGGGTGTTGGTGATGGATGTTCAGAAAAGCTGATGGTTGGTGGGCTCTACTCATTGCAGTAGAGCATGTACCCAGAGAAGGCATTGTGCTGGTGGATAGTGTTGCAGAGCTGGCGGCCAGATTGTAGCTCCACATAGACCTGGCAGCCTCGCTGCAGCTGCAGCAGCACCGTCTGTGTGGCACTGTCCTCCGAGTCCTCACGGTTATCCTCCCACACCGATGCCACAACCTGCCCGTTTTTCATCAGTCGCACCCGGTGGTACAGCCTTTCGCCGCTCTGCCCCACATTAGAGTACACAGAGATGGAGAAGGAGTACAGGCCAGCACGAGGCGCAGTGAAGGCACCTACATGAACACAGAGTGGAAAACAAAAGCACTTTCAGACAAAAGTGGGATTGGCATCTTGTTTGTGATTTGTCTGTGTTTTGTGCTTATGTTTGTGATGTTGCGTTGATATGAAACAAACTTTAAAAAGCAGAATTAAAAAAACGTCCCTTTTTGGCAAACCAAGAAGTTTTATATTCTAGTGTTAAATAAATTACTGTTATGTGCCCATCAATGACCCAGATTGTGAATGTACTTTGATAATAATAACATCGGCATGAGAAAAATGGCCTGGGGAAAATTAGCCCAGTTTCAGTAACAAAAGATATTGTGTGTGCCAATTCACTGTGTGACGCTGTGTGTGAAAGGAATGCCTGTCTTGAACATACTGGCACTTTGCTGTGTGATTGTGTGTGTGAAATATACCCAGGGCAGGATTGTATCCATTTCCATGGTTCAGGGAGACGTTGTCATAGGGAATGGGCACATTGCTGGTGAAGGGGCCAAAACAGCTCTGACGCCCAAAGGATGTTGTGAAGGCTACCCTCCTTCCTCCTGAGCAGATGGGGAAGGGCAAGTAAACAGTCAAACACCAGTATATTCAAACAATAATGTGAAAAAAATATTTCCACCCCATCCCACATACACAAGTAAACACAGACCTATACTTACACGCACATACATATACACCTACATACAGAATACATATGCATACAAATTCATAAACATGCAGGTATGCATACACAGGCATGAACACATGCATACATTCAGTGTCACAAGCAGTCTGTACCTGTGAGCTCATCGAGGTCACTGGTCACCTGGGACAGGGTGCTGTAGATCCCAAACATGCGTGTGAACACTGCTTCCTCCAGGCGGTGGAGCTGATTGGCTCCACAGCAGCAGCCCCGCTGTGAGAAAATGCATTTGCAGTCCCAGTTGCCACAGGGCAGAGCACCCTGCCAGTTCACTAAGGACACACAAACAAACATGTCCGAAACTCACTCACAAAACACTGCACATGCACTGCCACCCGCAAATGAAGGCAAAGTCCATCCCAGTGGGTGGTTACTGTAAGTCTGTTAAAAATGCAATCAATGTAACTTTTGTGTTACATTGTAACAATGTAACCTGGGACTTTTACCCCACTCCAGTACTTTAGCACTGTCATCCCCGGCTTAATGCACTTTGGATAAGAGAGTTTGCAATATGCCTATAATGTGATGTGTCATCTTTGGAAACTGATATTGTATTGTCATGAGAGCTGATCTTGCTTTTGAGGACATTGTGGTAGAGGACGTGTGACAGGTTTCTAAAGCTATTGCTTATTGAGATGCATTTACCTGCTGCCTCCAATAAGGCCTGGCTTGTGGCTTCCACCTTGGCATACATGCCGAGCGTCCCCAAGAGGCAAAAAGCAGTCACTGTAACTGTGTTCATCGTCATACTGACCGCCTTCACACCCAACGAACAGGAGACGGTCTAAGGACAAAGTGAGGGAATTTTATTGCTCCTTTTCTTCCCTGTTATCTTTCCTGATTCAAGAATATTCTGGTATCATCGTAAGATTCGGTTGACAGAGCCAAAAAAAAGACCTTAATTTGGCTTCTTGTTTTTCCTTTTATGAAATGTTGACAACAAACATCAAACCTCCGTATGGGATGTTGCATGATGTACACCTTTTTGTTATACAATAACAGGTGAGTTACATACAGTGAAAGATTCACCATAATGTCATAATCTGTCAGTTCAAATTCCATCAGAAAAGGGCACCCAGTACCAGCTGTATCCACAGATATACTCGCTCTTTTTTGCATGGTGAATAAGGAGCCGTTCCCTAAACCAGTGGTTCCCAAGCCTGCTCCTGGCAAACCTTGTGGTTCACTAACCTGTTCCTGGCATACCCAGTGTATGTTGGCTTTCATGCCAACCTTAATTTCAATTCTTGAAGTGTAAAGAAATGTTAAGTTGTTTTTACTTAAACACTTGTACCTTCAAATGAGTAATGATTTACCCTCTTATTGTCATATTGTAACAGCAGAAACATGCATTCATCTTACAAAGAATTAATGAATATTGTATATTAATTTAAAGGCTATTAATCAGATCAGCGGTCTGCAGATCAGTTGTGCTTTAACTTCCTGTAAAGCGCTTTGGCAAATGATTCCTTTTGAAGAGGTTGCATTTTGCATTTATTAATTAACTTGATCAACCTGCAGCTGGAAGTCACGAATGCTGAAAGTGTATACAAATGGTCATCGAAACAAAACAATTTGTGGAAAACTGGACAGTTCAGAGGCAAAGCTAAATTCTGTCATGAGCTTGACCTGCAAATCTGTTTCAGCACAAAATTATGCATCTTAAGCATGTTTTCAACAATCTTTATGAATAGAAAGAAAGGCAGCATACACAGGGGAACTCCAGGCCCAGGGGTGTAAGCTGTCCCTGCAGACTGTTCTGTGTTTCACGTTCACTAACTTACACATGACACATGAAAACATCTCTGAAACCAAAGATCATCTAACCATGTAAACAAATATCAGAAGGGGGATGATGCTAGTTGCTCTCCCAAATACCAATCAACCAAATAACTGCTTCTGTTCACTATGAAAGACACCTGGGATCATTGCAGGAGCACCTCATATCATTACCACTCATACTGTTAACAGCTCGGGCCGAAGAACAGGGACAGGTTTAAGGCTCCAATCTATATTATAAATAAAGAATGATGTTCTAAAAAAAATAGCAGTTCTAAGTCAAACTAATCACTTCTGCCAAACAAGCCTGTATTTAAACAGTATTCCTTATTTTCATAGGTATTTCATTCATAGGTATTTCTCATATTCCAGCCAAGACATAGTATGATTATGAGGTAGATATATAGGCAATGTCTTTGCCAGTTTACTCACTGTGACAGTGGCAGTGCTGCCTTGTCGAGTTGCAGAGTTTTAAGGCAATGCTGGTGGAGCAGAGATGCCAGTCTGTTGACAGAGCAGGGGAGAGTCTTTTCACTGCCGTTTTAAGGTGAATTTTAAACAAAGTACGATTTACAGTTGGTCCCACCCACTGGTTTTGGTTGTAACTGGGGCATTAGGAGATACACACGGACCATGTGACAACAAAGCAGCTCGGGCTGCCTTCTAACCCCCACCGCCCCTCCCCATTTTGTCAAAACAGAGAAATCCAATACAGTCTCACGACTGGATACCCAGTCAGGGCGTAAACTCAGTTGTGTTCAGTTCTATTATGTTCATGGCCTCTTATCTTGGCCTGCTCTGGTACGCAGTGCATCTCAATAGGGCAACCAGCACTCTGAACACAATGAGTTTTAATGGGCCACTGGTGTCACTTTCTATGATTTTATCTGTACACTCTTGTCAGTCAAAGCTGATATGATTTTTATTGTCACCAAGGATTTTCCTCCTGCTCGTCTTTCCCATCCCAGAGGGGCTGCGTATCAGCAAAAGCGCAGTAGCCTGGCGATGGGAGCGGACGCCTGGGCGCAGCGAATGCAGGATCTCCAGTGGCCTCCCTGTGTTCCCACATCAGGGCGTGTGCTGGCGCAGCAAGCTGTGCTATCCAACCTTTCCTTTTTCTGAGGCAATTGTTCAAATCTGTGTCACCAGTATTTACTTTTCATCCCAGAAGAAATATCGACTTTCAGGCAATGTTATCACTTTGCTTGTGTTGTAGCTGTTATTGGTCTCTTTGCTTGTGTTTCCCTGGTAGGACAGGGGAAGTGAAGGGGAAAAAACAAAAGGTTGGGGGATGGGATAGTCCAGTTTTAAACACCTGTGTTTGGAGCTCTAAGAGGTTTTATGGATCAGAGCTCCTCAGTGCGACAAATTTTAATTATGTGTTCATTAATCAATAACATTATTTAAACATTTTAAAATTAGTGGCATACAAACTGTTCACACTCTTACACTCTGAATAACAGCCCCCTAAAAATAAGTAAATGAGAAACAAAGTTAAGGATAAATAAGTATTTTCATTTGTTGTTGTAAGAGTCACAGTGCAGCTTTGGATTTGTGCCTAAATCCATGTGGATCTGTTGCTGTGTGGGCTTAGAATAATGGGTGAATATGTACTGTTTTGTGCATGTAGAGGAGGGGGAGAGGGGCAATAGCTGGACAGTGTCTCTTCAGGGAACTGTGGTTTGAGTACCTGAGAGGCCAGGTATCACTTTTGTTGTCCATAGAAATGAAGGTAGAACAGATCTCCAGTCATAGTGGTTGAATAATGTGGGGTTTATTGGAGTATGGCTTTTCCATGCTGAGTCAGGCTTGAGAGAATTGGGTCTATGGTGGTCCTATGCTGGTACGATTGTGGTCAGTTATGAGATGAATAATACGTGGGTGTGATTGCTAAAAGTAAGAATCATTCCAGGCTAGCCTTATATATCAGGCTTACGCCTTATTGTTGTAAGTTAGGTGAAAGCAGTGCAGTTCTGTCTGAGCGAGACAGGTCTGGCAGTTTAGAGAATTTGGATATGCATTTAAACATTCATTATTTTGTGTGATAAGAATTAGAATATTCATTTTTTCCATTTTGCTCTCAAAATTATATATCACCTTTCCAGTGATCTGCTATTTTTTTCCATTTTACAAACTGTGTGTTCTGGTCATTATCTGTGTCGTGCACTGTGATTATCCCATACTGTGTTATCTAACACTATTGCTAAAACATCTCCCATGTGCCACATTTGTATAGAATGTTTATGTTTTATCAATGGAAATGAATGCAGTGCCTTGAGTCCCTCAACTCTTTGTGACTCCAGTAATGTGTGACTACATGGTCTATAGTCAGACACATTGTGTTATAGATCAGGTCACGAATGACACGCATGCATTCACTCTCATTCTGAAAGAAAATTTATTTATTCAAAAGGTGGAAGCAAAGATTACAATGGCACAGGAGGCTTTTTTGCTATCCAGTCACTAAAGGATTTCTTGTGATGTAAGATATAATACCCTCACAGCATACAGACAGTCTGTACCTCTTCAGCTCCCTCTTATTCAGAGTCCTACAAATTACCAGGAAAACTGAGGTTTGTACAAAGAAAACTGCAGCACATTTCCTCCTGCATGTCTGGGTGTGCACCAGATCTCTGAGTGTACTGACCCTTTCAAATGTCCTTTGCTAATTTGAGCTTGTGAAAGTCAGTGTGTGTCTGTGCACATTGATAATATCAAACGTAAACTCTGCAAAATACAAAGCAATAAGTCATTTCATATTACCAGTCTTAGTTTATTTTTCTTGATGTTTTCATTATCACCAAGTTTCATGGAAGGTGTTTTACAGCTGGTGATTTGCCCAGTTTGGAGAGGACAGCAGACAGAGATAAATGAGAGCAGTGTGGCTGCTTTGGGCAGTGGTCTGTGAACTGAGGGAGTGTTTGAGAGGGGTGAACTGGACGAGGACAGAAGATGCAGAAATTAAACTGAGGGGGATCACATCCCGCTGGCCCTGGAGGGAATGTCTGGCCCCAGTCCAAACTCTCTTTGGAGGGCAGAGAATCTGCTAAGAGGAGAGTTTTGGGATTGGAGGAGTAGTTATCTGCAGAGCTGGCAACCCTCCAGGGCCAGGCCAGAGGGGGGCCCAGTTTACACAGAGAGGAGAGGGCAGAGGGTCAGGGGTCACAGATATAGAAGAGGTGATGTTAATGGGGGGGGGGGGGGGGGTGCTCAATCGGTGGCGTAGAGCAGGAAGCCAGTGAAGGTGTTGTAGTGGTTGCTTTCATCACACAGGAAGCAGCCAGGAGGCAGGATGACGGTGACGAAGTCTCCGGCTCTCAGCTGGTGAGCCAGCACAGCCGTGGCGCTGTCCTCATGGTCCTGCATGTTCTGTTCACTCAGTGCTGCCACCTCCTGGCCGTTGATTCGCAGACTGGCACATGCGGCCAGGGTGGCGCCCATTGAGCCAGCGTCACTGTACACAGTGACAGCCAAGACATAGATGCCTGAGCGTGGTGCCAAAAACCCACCAGTCTCAGTGCTGTAGCTTTCTCCCAGGTTGATGAACACAACGGAGTACACCACAGGCCGCTCCTCTCGGAAGGGCCCCAGGCAGCCACGTGTGTCTGCCAGAGCCACAGAGAAGGCACTGCGGCTAGCTGCATGGATGGAAGGGGAGAGAGAGAGCAATGAGGTTACCACTGCTCCAACAGAGCAGAGAGACGCAGATCCACAAGCACACAAAGAGATACACACTCACCCCAGATCCACAAACACACAGAGATACACACTCACCCCAGATCCACAAACACACAGAGATACACACTCACCCCAGATCCACAAGCACACAGAGATACACACTCACCCCAGATCCACAAACACACAGAGATACACACTCACCCCAGATCCACAAGCACACAGAGATATACACTCACCCCAGATCCACAAGCACACAGAGATACACACTCACCCCAGATGCACAAGCACACAGAGATACACACTCACCTGGCACTCAGAGATATACACTCACCCCAGCACACAGAGATACACACTCATCCCGGATGCACAAGCACACACAGAGATACACACTCACCCGGCACACAGAGATACACACTCACCCCAGCACACAGAGATACACACTCACCCCGGATGCACAAGCACACACAGAGATACACACTCACCCGGCACTCAGAGATACACACTCACCCCAGCACACAGAGATACACACTCATCCCGGATGCACAAGCACACACAGAGATACACACTCACCCCAGCACACAGAGATACACACTCACCCCGGATGCACAAGCACACACAGAGATACACACTCACCCCGGATGTTGTTGAGAGCAGCCTGCGCCATCTCCACGTTTCTCTGCAGCTCGTCCAAACTCATGTTGAAGAAACGTTCCATCCGCTCCATCTGTTTCTGCATCAGGCAACAGCCGCAGGACGATGTGTCCGTCAGACAGGCTGCAAGCAAACAAACGGAGACAATAAGAGCCACCCAGTAACAAGGCTCAAAACCCATAACACACTAATTTCTTCCCTCTCTCTCATCCTGCCCCACCCCCCTTCCCCATCTCACGGTTGTTGGTGTTGGGGTCGGGAGTCCCAGGCTCATTCACGTCATGCCAAGAGAAATCTTGTCCCATCACAGCCCCAAGCAGGCACAGAAACACCAGTCCTTACAGAACAAGACACCAAAATTACAAAACACATTACAGGACATCCACACACAGAGTACAAAACACATTACAGCACATCCACACACAGAGTACAAAACACAGCAACAACTCACAAATTATCACACAAACACTTACCCATGACAAGAGTTTAACACAGACATGGACACCTCACACACAGTGAGACTTTCCCAAGTTTTGTTTCACACTTATATGAATACCTTTGGACCCAATAAACACACAGACTTTTACTATTTCACATCTTGTCATGACGTCAGTTAAAATACATTTAAAATACACATTATTGCACATATTAATTCAGTAATAATATGCTTTGTTATTACAACTTGTTGTAAAAAGCGCAATACAAATAAAATTGAATTGAATTAATAAAGTGATGTCTTTTTTAACTCCGTAGTGGACCATTTTCCAAAATAACCCCCTTTTGTACTGGACTCTGAAAGCAGTAAAAAGTTGGGATGAAACACCCCAAGTCAGGCTCACTCACCTCTCATTTTTGCAGCACAGAGATGGTCTCAGACAGCTGGATAGATGGTGTTGGAAGGCAGCTCCTATAAAGTCTTATAGGACCCCACCTACCAGTGTGCAAGCCCAGGGAGGAGAGAAGCTGGCTTTGTAAGGCTATCTAGGACAGGCATTGTACCATTGTGCCATAACAAATTCCCATACCTCAAGACAATGACACACCAGAGCATCCAATAAACTACTTCTTCCACATAATCATTGTGTGTGTGTGTGTGTGTGTGTGTGTGTGTGTGTGTGTGTGTGTGTGTGTGTGTGTGTGTGTGTGTGTGTTTACACACTTGAACTGAACTGAAATTAATACTTTATTTAGGTCACAAAATCAGAGGATTGAAGATCAAGGGAATTAACTTTATGGACAACTAAATGCATAGCAACAAAACTAGTTATTTTGCAGTCAACATGTGCTTCTGCTGGACAATATGGATTCTGTACTCATAACACACAACCAGCATGAAATAAAATAAACAACAGAAAAATTACTGTTGACGGGGTTAATCTGAGAGAAAGACACCTTTAGCTCTCTTTTCTTTTTCATTCAAACTGAACAATATGAAAAGACCAGCAATTACCTAAATTAAATTAACCAAACAAAGGAAAGAAGCCACAGAAGATCTACACAGCATACATCATAAACCATAAACATTAAATAACAAGTAAATCAATAAAACCTGTATGACAACTATGATTCACAAAAGAAAAGAAACAAGAGAGAGATTATGAGAGTCTGTGTACATTATGTGTAAATGTATGTACATTTGGGTGTATTTATGTATGTGTGCATATGTTTGTTAATATGTTTATGAATGAATTTATAAGCATGGATATTTATGTGGTCCAATAACAATAAAATGTAATAATAATGTAGAATAACACAAATAATAATGTTTGTCAGTAAAATAATTGAACCACTATGACTGGAGATCTCTTTGAATTTTAATTATTTCAAGGAGGGACATTAATACTGCAAACTGAGAGGGAATACCTCTGAAATGCTCCTGAGTCTCATTACCATTTACTGTACAGTGCTAGAACACTCTTCTCCTCTCCTTGTAAATATATTTATTGAAAGAAAATACATCTATCAGCTTCAAAATTATGAATGGACTGATTTGAAAATAAACAAAAAAATCACCTTGAAAAACATAAATTGTATGCTTTGTTTTTTCCCTTCCTAAACTTGAACCTCAGTTCACCATACACTACGATCAAAAAACTGTTTACTCTCCCCTGCCACACACTCCACTCTACTTGCTCACAAAGCCACGTAAGCACGCCAAGCCCCGTATGCACCTGTCCTCCATGCTGCGCACAACACTCCTATTCGAGAGTATGAACTCTGTGCCCTTTAACTGAGAATGTTAAAGAAATTCCTCAACATAAATAATTTATCAAACTTTAAATAGCAAATAATACAAAAACAACTCAAATCCTGTTTGCACATATAACCATAACCAAAAACTAATTTCGGCTCTAACACTCCTCCTCTTTCTACCCAGCTCTACCCATCGCTGACTGCACTTCCCAAAACAAAAACTTCTTTCTCTTTATATTCATCAAATCGTCTCCTTCTCAATCTTATTCTCTACATCTCACACTCCATGTCCTCCTCTTTCCCACAAAGGCATGTTATTTAAATCATTATTATATTTTCATACAAATGAGGCAGGCTCTGGGAGATTCATCTTTTTGCAGAACTGGTGTAGGGGTTTGGTTTATGAGTTTAAAGTTTTGATCATTGTGTCTCAACTCCCTGTGTTAATTGATAAGCAACTGAAAAACTGAACAATAACACTGATACATAGTGAAAAACAGGTGTCCTATTGTGTATAGATAATGCATAACACTACTCCCTAAAGGGGACTCAATAACAGTATGTTTCAAACAACTGCTGTAGTGCAACAATTATATTTCAATATAATTCTGTGTTCATGGAATAAACAAATATGACTTCTTTGTAAGGAGAATTGACCTATTATCAACTGCAGGATGCAACTTGAGAAACTATGCCAGATATAAAAGAAGGGGCATCTCAAGTGTCTCACATACAGATGGGTCAGACATATGACTGCAGTTACTGATAAAGATCGAGAAATGTGAGCAGAGGCCAAACAACTTTCAGAGAAAAGCTATCAACTATATAGCTGTCAACAGTAAAACAATGCCTGTTGGAAAACAGACAATGTTGGTATGGATGTGAAGTTTTCCAGAGAGGATCGGGGCAGGGGCATGTTACAGTTTTGTTTCCAAGCTCTTTACACACTCACACAGGGACTCCAAGCACACTGACAAAAACCCCAAACTCATATACCTCTCAAGGAAGAAAGCTGGACAATAGTTTGTGGGTTTTTGTTAAGATATGAGAAAATGAGGCACAGTTCCAAGAAATGTATGTGGAAAAAGAAACTAATTCATTGCTAACTGACTTGCAATTCAACACATCTCCCAATTGGCTAATCATATTAATAAACCTTACAGAGAACCAAGTGCAAAATGGTATGCATGCTGCAAAATACTAACATGAATATCTTGGCAGTCGGTTTATGCTTTTTTGCATGTACAGTGTTATCCATACCTCCCAGTAGCTTAGTAAAAACGGATGGCCTTGAACACAGAAGAAACAGAAAATGCAATTAAAACAATTCTTATGTTATTCAAAAATACTGTACACCTCCCAAAAGCAATGTGAAGTGTTCTATATTCAATGGGAGAGAAACGTTCTATGGGATCAACTATAAATTGGATGACCTATCAAAAATAAAAATCAAAAAAAGTTATCCTGCAGTGTCTCAAATTCTATCAGACCGCAAACCTTGACTATACAGCAAGTGATTTTCTCCGTGGATAAACAGCAGGGGAAGAAGCTCCTGGTTTGACCGAATCAAGCTTGGTGTGCTTCTATGTTTATAGGGGCAGCCTGTAGTCTAGCAGCTAAGGTACGACTGGCACCCTTGAGGTTGGTGGCTCAAGCCCCAGTCCAGCCACAGCAAGAACACCATTGTTGTTGGGCCCTTGAGCAAGGCCCTTAACCCCACACCACCCCCAGGGGGCATTGGCCCTTGGCTAGCCCAATCAATTGTAAGTCACTTTGGATAAAAGTGTCAGCTAAATAACTATAATGTAATGTAATATCTTTCAATTAATTTAGTATTTTCCATAGTAAAATAGTAGTTTCCATGTGAATACAAGAGTGATTACATTATGCAGTCTGTGCCAAATTTAGAGAATGTGCAGAATGTAAAAAAAAAAGTGATTAAAAATTGTGAACTGACATAAACAAAGAATATGTGCTTGTATTTCGAATGATTTGGTTAAAGAGACTGGTATATGCATTTAAGATTTTGGTCATTGTGACTCAAATCCCTGTGTTAGTGTGTAAACAAGTGAGAAAAAAACTGTTATATCTTATATAAAACTGTTTGGGTTTAAGCCTTGCCCTCTTCAGACTAAACACATTGCTTTCAACTTGTGTTCAAGCAGAGAAGGAGCTATCATCTTTCTTCATTCATGAGGCTGGCAGACGAACAGAACAATATTTTTCTTACCTACACAGCACAGCCTGTAGATAGCCTACCTAGCATATGTAAGAATGTTAACTATATATGTTTCCACTCATGAATAGGCACATATTTTGTCGCTGAAAAATGTAAATGTATGGGGAAACAAATGCAAGGAAATCCTCTCCAAACTTTCTGCCCTGTTAGTATATGATAGGTTTCTATTTACCAGTAGGCTGTGCATCCAAGAGGATAAATAGGATAAAAAAAAAAAGTCCAGATCTGTTCTATGTTCATCAACGACACATTATCGTTCACACCAAGGCATAGGTCAGTAATTTGTGATGATATGCACAGCTACGTTAAGTCTCAAAACTTCATTTCACAGTTCACTGCGGCTGTTGGAAAGTCTCCTAGATGCCTTGAGTCTCTCCCCCTCATACGCAGGAACCGTGTCCCAAACCGCATACTTCCATACCGCAAGCAGGAGCAGAGCAAATCCAATTCCATTTTGGATATCGCATCCAAATCGAAATGCGGTAGTGCGGTACGGATCACTAATAGAATACCCGACGCAAACTTCGTTTGGCTGAAATTCAGTACATCATTCATTTCGGCAGAAGGTTTCAAGAGGAAATTTCTACTGTAATTGGAAACGCCAACGTCTCGGCCAGACAGTTGTGAGCAAATCATTATAGTTGCATTCTACATTTCCACATGCTAGAGAGATTGAAGAAAATGCAAGACAGCAGAACTTACGTCCATGTTTTGAATTGGCAATTAGATATTTCTTTAGGTTCCCATCTCGTCATATCTCCCGGCAGGTCATAAATTAATAATTGAAATACGAATAGAAACACGAAGGCTGTGATATTCAGTCCTGATTGTTTGAATTGGCTAACTAACTACCCCAATATCAATCAATTATCTAATGTAAGTTACTCCAGCAGCGTCGCAGATCGAGCTATTTGAGGCTGAGTAGCAGTCCTGCACTATCAGTAACTTTTGTCCTACTTTAACACGACTGTGCTGCAGGGGATGTCGAACATTTCTGACATTAATTTGCATGACGTCTCTGCGAACTCTGGGGGCTTCATTTACAAAACTTTCGTACCGAAATAGTTGCGTATGCAAAAACCTACGAGTTTGCGTACGCAGCCAAAAAAACTGTTTTACAAAACTTGTACCGAGGTTACTGTGGCTGTCAATTCCTCAGGTATAGGTATAGGTATAAATCCCAAACTGTGCGTGAAAATCGGCGTACGCACGTTTTGGAGCATTTTTTTTTTTTTTTTGTGAGTACGCAAGGTTTATAAATCAGGCCCCATGACTTCCATAGTCTACCCCCCAGCCATGGTCACTGTGAGCTGAAGCATCTTAAGTAGATAATGGATTGTCCATCTGGACAAATAATTTCTGAAGTAATTTGGAAATATTCTTAAATAAAATAGAATAATAGAAATAAAATAAATTCTTTACTTCAAGACATCCATCCTGTTTGGTTGGATTGTTAATACTTTATACATTACGTAATGAAGAAGACCACTGCCTAGCTGTATGAGGTAGTGGTATATGAATGAAGTAGTGCTGTTTGAATTAACGCCACAGTGTACCGTAACAAATAGATATCTTCTACAGTACTATCTTCGCGTTTTTTTGTTACGACAAGCCGCCGTTTTAAGACTTTGGCCATTGCTTATCTTCTCTCAGTTTCGTTTGTCGTCATATGTCACGCCATAAAGAGTAGCATAGCAGCAGATATGACCAGCTTCATTTTACTTGTAATAACTGTGTATGACGTTTTTGCACAGTGAAGTTGTTAACGAGCTACTGTTTGTCGAAAATTGTGATAATAGCAAAAACATACTGTTGGGGTGTGCTACTTGCAGAGTCAGGGGACTTGATTATGGGAGTACTTATGGCATAGATTCAGAGGACAGCCAATCAGGAGAGTTAAATCTTCTCTACTACACTGGGCCACTTTTGTTCATTTTCTTACAAGTCACAACAGCCTGGCCCACAAGGTACAATAGCCCGCCAGGCGTTTGCCTGCTGCACCAGATGGCCAAGGCTGACCTGAGTCACTGGCAAGTACTGAGACCCTGAAAGCTGCAAACTCAACAGCAGAGCAAGAACTGGCAGAGCCTGGATTCAGTATTGTACTAAATCTGCACGCTGGACATGTGCCTTAAAGACCTGCTCTGTCCACACTGCTGATTTTAAATGAACCAAATCTCTGTATGGAAGCAGAGACTGATAATGCAGAGCATGGTGACAGCATTTCAACTAGCCAGAATGTTTTGAAAAGTTATGCTCAGTAATTTTACAGACAATACAGCTACATCCCATCTTTGATATGGGCAGGATTGTATATAATGTGTCATGTGGAAAGTCTTATGGAATGACATTCACCATATGCTATGGTTAGGTTAACCTGTGAACCTGTTAGGGTTAACCTGTGAAACTTGCCCACCATACGGTATGCTATGTTTAGGGTTAGGGTTAACCTGTGAAACTTGCCCACCATACGGTATGCTATGTTTAGGGTTAGGGTTAACCTGTGAAACTTGCCCACCATACAGTATGCTATGTTTAGGGTTAGGGTTAGGGTTAACCTGTGAAACTTGCCCACCATACGGTATGCTATGTTTAGGGTTAGGGTTAACCTGTGAAACTGTTAGGGTTAACCTGTGAAACTTGCCCACCATACGGTATGCTATGTTCAGGGTTAGGGTTAGGGTTAACCTGTGAAACTTGCCCACCATACGGTATGCTATGTTTAGGGTTAACCTGTGAAACTTGCCCACCATACGGTATGCTATGTTCAGGGTTAGGGTTAGGGTTAACCTGTGAAACTTGCCCACCATACGGTATGCTATGTTCAGGGTTAGGGTTAGGGTTAACCTGTGAAACTTGCCCACCATACGGTATGCTATGTTTAGGGTTAGGGTTAGGGTTAACCTGTGAACCTGTTAGGGTTAACCTGTGAAACTTGCCCACCATACGGTATGCTATGTTTAGGGTTAGGGTTAACCTGTGAAACTTGCCCACCATACGGTATGCTATGTTTAGGGTTAACCTGTGAAACTTGCCCACCATACGGTATGCTATGTTTAGGGTTAGGGTTAGGGTTAACCTTTGAAACTTGCCCACCATACAGTATGCTATGTTCAGGGTTAGGGTTAGGGTTAACCTGTGAAACTTGCCCACCATACGGTATGCTATGTTTAGGGTTAGGGTTAACCTTTGAAACTTGCCCACCATACAGTATGCTATGTTCAGGGTTAGGGTTAAAGTTAACCTGTGAAACTTGCCCACCATACGGTATGCTATGTTTAGGGTTAGGGTTAAAGTTAACCTGTGAAACTTGCCCACCATACGGTATGCTATGTTTAGGGTTAGGGTTAAAGTTAACCTGTGAAACTTGCCCACCATACAGTATGCTATGTTCAGGGTTAGGGTTAAAGTTAACCTGTGAAACTTGCCCACCATACAGTATGCTATGTTCAGGGTTAGGGTTAAAGTTAACCTGTGAAACTTGCCCACCATACAGTATGCTATGTTCAGGGTTAGGGTTAAAGTTAACCTGTGAAACTTGCCCACCAAGGCTGCGGAACATCAGCCACATGTGGGCATGACTGCAGCAGAGACTGAGGAGTGAGCGACCCCTGCAGGGAGCCATATGGCAAAGTTTCATCATCTGCAAGCACCAGCATCGGCCTGCAGATGGCGCTAAAAGATGTGGGGCCATAAGACACAAGGCACAGACTAAGTACTCCCTAAAGAACCACAATTCCACTCATACTGAGACAGAGGAAATGACAGCTTTCTGCCCATCCTACACATTATCACTGTAAACTGCTGCCATCTTTTCAAACCAGCTAAACCATTAGAATGCTTTTCTACAGACTGGCTTAATTGCACAATAATGTTTTAACCTAGAAAACAGACTTTTAAAATAAATTCTTAACAGAAAAATAGTTTCTATGGCTAATTTCTACCACTATGTGCATGTGAGGTTTAGGATATGCCAAAGGTCAAACCAAAAAGGCACAAATTATCAGTGGAATTTGCTGGGCAGCTTGTGTCCTTATGGAGGGTTAGGGGTAGGGTTAGTGTTAACCCTGATAGAGGTCGCGCTGTTATCCTACTTCATCAACAGTCTATACAGTATGTCAAGTGCAAATCATTTGGGAAACCATAATGGTCGATCTTTCTTGTATGTTAAATGTTTCCATGCTTTTATTTGTTGCAACATTAAAATGTACAGTATTTTCATTATTTTTAAATCTCTGTTCAAAATTTAAACTGTGCAAGCAATCACTGCCATTTGTGTAAAATCTGAATATCTGAAGACTAGAAAAGGGCATGAATGAGAAAGGCACAGACACAAAACTGAAATTAAGGGGTTTGGGCAGCTCTCAATAAATCATCAAATGCTATACAGCCAGGATCGTTACGGTCATAGATAGCACCATATAGTGATAGTATCATTACTGACATAGACAGCATCATATAGTGATAGTATTACTGACATAGACGGCATCATATAGTGATAGTATCATTACTGACATAGACAGCATCATATAGTGATAGTATCATTACTGACATAGACAGCACCGTATAGGTACAGTATCATTACGGACATAGACAGCACTATATAGTGATAGTATCATTACTGACATAGACAGCATCATATAGTGATAGTATCATTACTGACATAGACAGCATCATATAGGGACAGTATCATTACTGACATAGACAGCATCATATAGTGATAGTATCATTACTGACATAGACGGCATCATATAGTGATAGTATCATTACTGACATAGACAGCATCATATAGTGACAGTATCATTACTGACATAGACAGCATCATATAGGGACAGTATCATTAAGGACATAGACAGCACTATATAGTGATAGTATCATTACTGACATAGACAGCACCATATAGGGACAGTAGAGCTGGCTGTATAAACTGGACCAGCACTGGCTAACCCAGCTGGCAAATGGTGATGCTGCAGCCCACTCCACTCCAGAACCTGAACCCAGGATAGAGTGGCCCAGAGAATTCGGTCTGTATCCTGTGCAGGAGGTGCACCTGATCTTGTGACACCCTATAGAAGGCCAAGACTCCGGCCTGCTGATCCAGATACACTCCAACCCGCCGGGCCTTGGGCCCTGATACAGCCATCTCCTGCCCGCAGTGCCACAGCGAGAAGCCTGTCCCGGACCAATACAAGCTCCAGGACTGGTCATTGTGGCCGAGCCGGCAGCTGTCATCCGAGCCCTTTCTACCCATCGCCGCATAGGCCACCCCGATGGTGACCTTCTGTCCACTCCACTCCACTTCCCAGTAGTAGGGGCTCCCAGCCAGGGGCTCGCGGCACAGGACCTGGCGCCAGTACAGGAAGCGGTCGGGGTGCTCGGGGTAGGGCTGAGTTTCAGCACGTAGCGTGGCCTTATGGCCCCCCTCAGACAGCCACACCTGCCGAAATGCAGTGTCAGGGTCCAGTGTTGGCTCAAAGCGGACTGGGGGGGGACAGAGAGGAAGGCAGACATTTTTGTTCATTCTGTCACCTGAGCAGTAAGCCTGGTGGCACACAGTTTTCCAGCTACAGTTGAGTCATCTTGCCCCCACCTCAATTTTTTTGTTTTGTCACAGGACCTTGATGAAGAATATTCTAACTTTACTTTTACATTTTTCCCAACCCGAACGTTCAACCGAACGTTGAGCATGTGACTCCTCGAATCACTCATCGACGATCTCGCTTCTTTTTCACGTTGTGGCTGCACCACCAATCGCTCACTGCCTATGACGTCGGAGGAAGACGTAGTCAGTGTACAATCGGTTGGTGCCACCGCAAGCGCCCAAGCAGCCCGAGGAGGGCGCTATTACGATGGACCAACAGGAGATTTTAGGCCGACCTACCCCGTATCGAACCCCCTGGCTGGCCAATTGTTGCCTCGCCAATGGGAACGGCGAGGCCGGGAATCGAACCCCCGAGTGTGCGCAAACCATCATTTCTAATTTCAGGTATAGTGTGCAGGATGGCTGGACTGAAATGTGAACTAGCTGCTGTACAAACACTTGATACTGCATGTGCCACCATGGTCTTTAACCTAAAGCAGTAGTACTGCTCAACCCACACTCCCTTCCCCCTCCCTCCTTCACCTCCATAAATCTTCCATATATGCTGCTGAATAAGCCCTAGTTGACATTTTAAACTCACATTTTAAAAGTTCTTCTCTGGTTTTGGGCTGTGGGTGCTGAAAGCCTTGGGTTTGACTGGCTGTGCCACTGGTTGGGTTCTGGTTGGCTTTTCTGTGGTCCTCAACTTCATTCACTAAAAAACACATATTGCACCATTTCAGACTTTAGGAGGCACACTTATCCAGAGCAGATTGCTGGTGTTTATGCAACATCCATTTGTACAGATATAGATTTACTGATGTAAACCAGGTGCTCATGTATACAACAGCAGTGTGCTGCCAAAGAATCTAGCCAGCACCTTTGAGTTACAGTATAAGCATGGCTCCTTAATCATTAATTATACTACATACTGCCACCTAGGACAGCAATGTGGGGCATTTCACTAAAAGATAAAACTACAGCTCATCCAACAGACTGTTACCCTTCCCATTTCCCTAAGTGGAACTGGGAGGTTTCATTTCAGTTGCATACCTGTTCTGAGGGAAATGAGTCATCGTTTACCTGGAGTTTGAGGGCTTAATACAGCTGTGTGCTCAGAGGGTACAGACGAAGGCGGCAGGCCTGCCCTTGGCGCTGGAGCCAGAGCTGATGTGTCATTCACTGGACAAACAAGAGAACCACAGTGATGGCAACCTCTGATTGCTGCTTTGATAATGACCATTTTGACATGTCGAACACCCATTTCAGCCATTTCCTCTGTCATACCATTGGCTTGGTATTCATCCCAGCACTCCAACTACAGATATGTGTCGCTTAACGCCCACAACATTCTACATTCTGTGGAATATGACGTTATTTGATTTGGACGTTGGGTGAACACCATATTATTTATGTACTTAGCAAAGCTATACTGTAGTGTACCTGTATTGACTAAATAGCCAAAATACTGTAGACGTACAGTACTGTATTTCAGCTAATGTGTCTGTGAAGGTAATACATGGATTAAATAGGTTATGTCCGCTATGTCCTGTTCTGTAATCCTCTGGTCAGGATTTCTGAACTCTATTATAACCTTATTGTTTGACCTTGAAAGTGTTTTAACTTTAAATATGTGTACATAGTATGGGAACCTGGGGGATGAAATAGACAGCCCAAAATTACAAACATGTCCAGGAAAATTATTGGCAAAGAGAAGAAACTACTGGGATGTATATATAAAACACAGGTGAAACAAAAAGCCTGACAAATTATGTCTGATCCTGTTCATCCCCTTTTTACAGAATTTGTAAAACTGCAATCAGGAAGATGCTATAGACCCGCTACAGCAACCAAGAACAATTACAAAAAGTCTTTCATACCAAATGCAATAACTTTACTAAATTCATAAATACCATTTCCACTTGAATCAGATCCATTACTTTTGTCTGCGCTGTGCATGCTGTGTTACTTATTATTGTACATATAGTGATTTACTGTGATGTGTTTAACCAACTGTGAAGCCAAAGGCAAATTTCCACATTTGTGTGGACAATGACGAATAGGCCTATTATACTATTATGAGAATTATTATTATTATTTTGGGAGCATGGACGTATATGCGGTCCCACGTGCTGTATGCATGTAGCTGTATGCTAAATACAAATATGTTCAAGCACAGAGACTTGCACTGAAAAGAACTACATATACAATAAGTATACAATAAGTATGTTCTGTTTAAGTGGGCAATTAAGCCTCAAGAAAAGTTTGAACTACCAAGTGAACAAAGTATGATTAAAACCAAAGAAGGCCCTATGTCAGGTCTGCACTTAACAGGTTGCCTGCTTCCTGTTCCACCAATGCTTTGCACCGACGGGCCAGGCTGGCCTTGCACCGACTCTGCACCCCCATGCTCTGCCTGTAGACTCACCGGTGCGGAAGATCAGGGCCAAGCTGGCCTTGCATATCTCCTGGTGAGTGTCCCTCAGCTCCCCCAGCGCAGCCTGCACCCCCCGCAGGGCGGCCTCGGAGCTGACCCCCGCTAGCTTTTCCTCCCCGTCCAGGTGGGTGAAGTCCAAGGTCAGGAAATTCTGTTGGGGGTGGGGGGGGGGGATATCACAATTAAGTGAATGTATTCATATCAAAACAGTTTGTAATGTAATTAAATAAACTACAGTTGAATCACTAAGCTATCATAATTGATGAAATACAGTAATTTACCCTGAACTAGACTAAATTCTCATGTATTTACATATTATTCCTCAAGACATGAGACCTGGAAATTCTTTCAGTCTACCCATTCCATCCTGAATAAATTCTAATTCCAACACTTTACTTTACAATGACATTTCATGTTTGTAACACAGAGAAATAAACACGTACATCTACAGCTGAGGCCCAATATTATCATATTATTGATTAAACATGAATCACAAAGTGCCAGATGTACCTACAAAGCCAATCACACCATGGTATGGTACTGGCATTAAAGTGCAGCATTCTTTAAGTGCTTTCATTTAATACTCCTGAACGGCAGGGGTTTCAAAGTGAATCTGAAACAGAAATCGTGCACCATGTGGTTCAAAATTCAACTATCGAAAGTCTCAACCGTACTTTCAGGAAGCAATAGCTGTCCTGAATGTGGAGAAGTCTACGCAGCTCTCCATCCCGCCTGCGTAGCTGTGCTAGGTGCTGTTCCAGCCTGTGGATGTGCCCCTCTGCCCGACAGCCCTCTGCCATCTCCTGGGCACCCAGCAGCTCCAGCACTCGACTGCCCGTCAGCTCCAGGCTGCACTTCAGCTCAGTGAACAGCTCCCTGGCCTCTCGCTGGACAGCAAGCAGGAGCTCCTGAGCGAGGTTGGATTACAGCAAGGTAAGCAGGGGTGGGGGTTGTGTGTGTAAGCAGGGGTGGGGTTTGAGTGTGTAAGCAGGGGTAGGGTTTGTGCATATAAGCAGGGGTGGGGGTTGTGTGTGTAAGCAGGGGTGGGGTTTGAGTGTGTAAGCAGGGGTGGGGTTTGTGCGTATAAGCAGGGGTGGGGGTTATGCGTGTAAGCAGGGGTGGGGGTTATGCGTGTAAGCAGGGGTGGGGGTTATGCGTGTAAGCAGGGTGGGGGTTATGCGTGTAAGCAGGGGTGGGGGTTGTGTGTGTAAGCAGGGGTGGGGGTTATGCGTGTAAGCAGGGGTGGGGGTTATGCGTGTAAGCAGGGGTGGGGGTTATGCGTGTAAGCAGGGGTGGGGGTTATGCGTGTAAGCAGGGGTGGGGGTTATGTGTGTAAGCAAGGGTGGGGGTTATTGCTTCTCAGAAATCACTCTGGCTCAAGGATCACTAAAATATCACAAGAACAGTAGCTCACAGCATATTTATGAGTCACATATTTTCAAGCTTCTGTTGTTAACATTTTTTCCCATAAGCTATCTGACAGGATTTTAGCTTAATCACTAAATTTAGTTTTGTGCTGCAAGCCCCTTCAACTGCAACCCATTAGCAGCATTCTGACACTGAATCCCAAACTGTGCAAGAACTGCGATCACCACTACTCAAGTTCAGATTACTGTCACCACAACCACAACCCCCTGCAATGTTCTTTGTTTTTCCTTTCCATTGATTAGTCTGTACTAAGAGGGGCTTGTTTGTGTCATAGGGTCCTTGATATTGGCAGAAATCCCTCAGCTCCATGGTTGGGTAGAGTTTAATTGTGTGGTGTCAGTTTGATATCATGGTCTCTTACCTTGTGGGCTCGGGCATTTTGTGGCAGTAGCTGCAGATCTCGCTCACTCTCCTGGATCCTTCTGTGTGTGTCCCTCTGCATCTCAGCCACCTCCCGCTGTAGACACAGAGACATATAAACACAGAGATACAGCATCTCAGCCACCTCCCTCTGGAGAGACACACAGACACAGAGACACAAACACAGAGATACAGCATCTCAGCCACCTCCCGCTGGAGACACACAGACACAGAGACACAAACACAGAGATACAGCATCTCAGCCACCTCCCGCTGGAGACACACAGACACAGAGACACAAACACAGAGATACAGCATCTCAGCCACCTCCTGCTGGAGACACACAGACACAGAGACACAAACACAGAGATAAAGCATCTCAGCCACCTCCCGCTGGAGACACACAGACAGATACTGCGAAGGCCCCAGATACATAATCAAGACCCAACAGGTGTATCTGAGAGCCAGTCTTATCAGCTGATATTTGCCTTTTTCAGATAGATATGTCAACTTAAATTTTCCTGATAACACACTGATAAAATAAAGGAAACACAGAACTAATGCAGGCATAAGCATATGAATTTTGAGAACTTGTTAGTACACTGTCAATAAAATTATGTATTGATATAGACTTCTTAGTTTTGCATTTGTACAAGGTAGGCCATGTGTGTACTGTTTACTTATTAATGAAGACAACTGATGTTTTAAGTTTATCATTCAAGAGTAAAAATCTTGCTTTCAGTGCAACCCTTTGTCACAATTATATTGACAGCCAAATTTGTGGGATCTATGTTAACATGCATTTCATGCGAATACACAAAAATAATACAAACACATGTATCAGAAACATCTACACACCCTATGGCCTTACCATGCCTAAATGACTATATCTGTGCAATAAGCATGTGCTGTCTCTCACTCTGCCCTGGCAACAACAGTGCAGCGACACCCTGACCATACCTGCCGCTCAGCCCTCTCCGCCTCCACGCTCACCACGCGGTGGCCCCTGTGGGCATGGTCCCTGCACACAGGGCACACACACTCCTGGTCCTCCTGGCAGAACACTTCTAATGGGCGCTGGTGTTTGTGGCACAGCTGTGGGCTGGCAGAGAGCTGTGGGTAGAGCCCGCCACCCTGCGGCCCAGTGTGAGGGGGTGAGGGCAGGGAAGGGGGTGCGGAGGAGATGGAAGGCAGATTGCCCTCCACCTCACCCCTCACCCTCAGCTTCTCCATGGCCTCCACCAGCAGGGTGCTCCGAGCCAGCATAGGTCGGGGCTTGAAGGCCTTGCGGCACTGGGGGCAGCTGTACTCTTGCTTGGCCTCCCCCCGGTCCCAGTGCCCCTGGATGCAGGGCAAGCAGTAGGTGTGGCCGCACGGCAGGGTGGCCGGGTCGTGCAGGATCTCCAGGCACACAGAGCAACTGAACTCCTCGGGGAATGTGGCGGACGCCATGGCGACAGCAACACTGTGGCCTGTTGGGATTTTTAAAATTTGTAATGCATCAATTTTGTAGTGAGATTCCACACGTCTGAGGCAGACACAGGTGCAAGACTGACTATGGGCAGTGAGGCACAGCCAGAAAAACCTACGAGGAGATGAGGTGGCAAAAAAAGGGGCAAGGCTTTGAACATAGACCAGAAAAACCAGCAGAGCAGGGAATGTTTCCCAGACCGTTTGGATTCCTCTCTGATTGTGTCATAGCCTGTAAACCGCAGCACTGCAGTCTCTGGCTGGAGGTGAACAGATATGGTGGTGGCTCTGGTAGCACAGAGAGAGCATGCGGACAGACCAGTATCACCTCATTTCAGAGTCACAACACAATGACAGCTGGAACACAGACATTACTCTGTCAGGCTGACTAACACTGATTGAGCAATATTGTGATTTTACCATTTTTAATTGAACTCATTTACAACAAATATAGTGGTATACTTGTGACACTTGCCATTAAAATTCACCCATCTGTCACACTGCGGTCATAGGTTCTCTCAGTCTCATATAATTCTTGAATAAAAAAAAAGTACTGATCAAAAACCAGTATGTATGGTTTTAATTTCCATACTCATATTTTCTCAATCCTACAAGTAGGTTTAGAAATCATCCTGCAATTCAATTCGCAGGGGTCAAATCTCTCCCTTTCTCACCCCTCAACGTAGGGCCCTATTCAGTTTGACAGTTACAAGTTTTGAGTGAAAAATGACATATCTAAATAAAAAGCAAAAGCATGCCCATAATGCAGTTTCCAGAGAATATTCCTTGTCATGACCATACAACAGCACCACAGTCCTGCAGATCCATCAAAGGTCATGTTAGGGGTTGTTAGCAGGACGTTTGTGTCATAGGGGCAGATTTTTGAAGTGGGAAGGGACCAAACTGTGAACCAAATCTCTCAACTTTTAAACTTTTTGTTCAATATACATTTCTATTTTCAATATACATTTGTTCATATACATATACGCTTCATAGGGACCCCAATCCCACCCCCTATATGGGGGAATCAGGGTCCCCATTAAACTGGGGGGGACGTATCCCCCGCCATCTGCACCCCTGCACAGGGGTATGGTATGATTCATGGTAATCACAACAGGGAGAAAAAATCATTTGCGTGAGAACTGACAACCTTTACCTTGCTTCATCTGAAATAACTGACGGACAACGTTGATACCCACGGGACCAGTAGGTGTTTGTAACTGGCGAAGGGTGGGAGTTTCATACAGCGGCCCTTATCTGTAGTAGACTCCAGCGCACTAGATGGCAGTATGCATCAATATGTGTGTGTCGCCTGGTAGTAAATCCATTGAAGAGCAAACTGCTGTTAAGATTGCGAGAAAAAGTATATCAATCCGAAGCAATGCCTACAGTTAGAGATTTTCAGAAGCACTGAATTTATAAAGAATGTCTGTATTGGGTTGTTACACTTATATACAGTGTAGCCATTGCCTTTAAAGCGGAAACCTTAAAGAAATTACGCCATTTTAGGTAGTGGTCGCTGGGGAGGCCATAGAGGAACTGGCTAGTAAGCCAGCTGACTATCCCGAGGCAAGTCAGCATTATATTTTTCTTAATATTAAGACAATGTAATTTGGACGTTAAAAGCGTTGGGGAGGCTTCTTCCATCATTTGTCAGCAGTGCAGCCGTGCCTCGGGGACATTTCATTTGTTGTTTTTTTGGGAAAACTACATTCGCCAACTAACGTGTTCCTTCTGCTTTGGCTTGTAAGTATAGTCGTAATTGAACGGCTTGCGAAGTTTAGCCCGACGTAGCTGGCAGTGGCAGGATAGTTCAGAAGTCTAACTGAAGTGCAAGGGTAACCCTGTGTGAAGTTAGACGGAACGTGAAAGAACACATGAAAAAGTGAACAGTTAAGTTACTCAGCTTTACTCGCCCCATCTCGCCTGGCCAGTCCTCCACATTGCAGCCCCGGCCTGGGTTATCTAATCTTAAGATACATCGACCCAGATGTTTAGGATAGCTATGCTAGCCATCAAAGGACACCTCGCAGTGTATCGCACAAGCGAAATAAACGCCACTGAAACAATGAAGACTTTTTCCGAGTTGAATTCCGAAGTATTTCTAATATTCCTAAATTGTTGCTCGGTCAGCTTGTTGGAACTTGTCATGATATGCTTACCTGTATTGCAACTACTGCATATGCAGTATATTGTGAAGAACACAGCCGTGCGGTGTTGAAACTTTGAGAGCACCGCGAGTATCAGCTGTTCGTTTATGTTAACTTGGCACCTGTAAGCGTTTACGTCAAATTAGCTCTCGGCGACCGATGCACCTTCAGTCACGTGAATGACTTGTTGCTCGACTGTCTTTTGAATCTCTCAGCAAGGTCATGTGGCTTAGAAAGGGAGTTTGGCGCATTGTGGTCTGTTTTTCGGAATAGTTAATTACAGTGCATTTGGGTTATAGTAGTTTTTTCTTGGTCTTAAGCGAATAGTTTGTTCTTGCTGAGCGGTGACCCTGCTAAGCGTTGTATTCTAGTTTACAGATAGAGCATGTCAATGAGTTCTGTGTGTTTTTTTTTAGAATGAAGTACAATATGTATGGTCAAGATGTCGAATTTTATTGAAGAATAACCAATGTATTTGTAAGTTGTTGTTCCAGTCCAGCACTGAAAGACCTTATTTGATAAATAAATGAATCAATCATAACCTTCAGTAGTCAAATCCACTGTTTTACTGCTGGACAAAGAGCCTGCTGTTGCATCAGATCGTCTCAGATAAGACGGTTCTTTCCTGCTGCCTAGCATGCTCAGGTGTCCTTTAAATACTGGCTTTATTTATTTACTATACTTGGCTGCATTGGCAATGTGGGAAAATGTAAAACCCTAATCCATTTACTTGCTTTTCAGGATGCTTCATTGGTCACGGTTGTTGACCTCAGCGGTCGCAGTCTGGACCCACAGGTCGGCACTTCTGTTTGGGGCTGAGTCACATCTACCTGTCCTGTCTGATCCCCTGTCTCTGAAGCTCAGGTGGGATCGAAGAGCAAGGACTTCAACTGAAGTGTGTTTCGGGACACCACCATGCCCAGGTGCTGAGAAAAGGAACTGTGGGAGATGGAGAGATTTACCTCAATGGCTAGGAGGACACAGCATGGCTGCAGACTCTAAGGACACCTGGATTGAACACTGCTTCAGGAAATCTCTCTCCTCAACCTTACCTGCTCAGAGTTTCAGGGTTCGCCTCCAGTATGCACCATCTTGGTTGTCTGTCAGACAGGCCACCCTCACAGACTTCCTGTCTCTGCCTCAGGACCTCAACCCAGTTAGTTCAGGAAGGGTTCATACACCAGGGTCACATGACTCCTACAAAACCATTTTATTGGAGTGTCAGGGTCATGGAAATGGGAAGAAGCCCTGGCAAACTGACCTCAGCACGTGCCTCCTGAGTAATAGTCTAAATGCAACCTCAAAATTACCCCAAAACCATGTATTCAGTGTTATGAGTGGTCCCAAAAACCATAATGTTCAAGCTGGTTCTTTTCACAAGGACTTCTTCCCTAACTGGGCTGGGATCACATCCAAACCCTGGAGCATCATTTCCCTGAAGGGTCACCCTTCAGCCCAGAGCCGCCACCTCCACCAGGGGGACCCTGGACCCATGAGGCAGCCCCCAGGTAGAGACATTCTGTCTGCAGAGAACGAGGCGCGGTGTCGCCGGGCCCTGGAGGCCAACATTGGCCTGTATGAGCGGGAGAGAGCCAAGGGGAGGGCCCAGGGGGGCCAGCGTGGCTGGGCGGCAGTGCTGGTGTCCCTGTGCTCAGTGCGGGGGGAGCCAGCATTCCTCTTCACCCTCCGGTCCAGCACACTGAAGGGTCGGCACAAAGGCGATGTCAGGTAACCCAGGGCCTCACAGCTCTCACAGGTCACTGGCTGTTCTCCAATTGTGCTGACCATCATAACTCACTGGCCATTTGGGCTGCTGATGACTGTTGGAGGGATTCTAATGATTTACAAAAAGACTAACACTAGGGTTGGGTGATATGGTGAATACATCGGGAACTGACGATGGGCTGAGTCCATCTCTGGTGGGTTTTTTTTTTGCCAATTTAAAGCCCTTTGGTTATTTAAATATATGCTCCCTCAAACCGTCAAGAATGTTTATGTGCAATTAAACGTGCTTTGAATTCTTCTTTTGATTGGGATCTAATATTGTCTAATCTTTGCTGTCATGACATGCACAGTTGCCTATGTCAGCTTATCTGCTAAAGCAGACTATGCCCTTTATTTCTTCAGCCATACATCCCTTTCCAAAGAGGTGTTCTGCCCAGCAAACAGCCCAGATGACTGTAGACCTAGCATTATAACCAGATTACAGTTTATTTGACAGCCTAGCCGACTGGTCTGTCTGGATATTCATAATTGTTATTTTTTTCAGATGCTGACGAAAGATTAACCTACAGCCCTTGTGGTTTGCATTTTTGTTGTAGGCTAGCTTTAAACATTGTGTGGGTGTATGTGAGTTTAATTAAGTTTTTAACAAAAAACATATGCACAATATTGTTCATACATGCCTAAGCAGCCTAAATATAGGTTCCTCATTAAAAAGAAGGATACTTTTTAATTTTTATTTATCATTTCTATGAATGACAGAGAGATAACTATTTGAATACAAAATTAAAATTAATTTTTATTTACAAAATCCCACACACAGCTAGCATACAAATACAGTGACAAAATAAATAAAAAATAAGTACACTGAAGCTGAAGTCCTATCCATTTTTCACCACAGGCTGTAGCTTTAAACCTCAAAAACCAAGCTTTACAAAAAAAGCTTCACATTTTTTCTCTGGAATTTTAACTTAAAAAAAATTCTCAGATCTTTTTATAGTAATGCCCATAAACTAGGCTGCATAATTTCGAATAGCAGCATGTAATTAAAAAGTTACTATCTTAACAACCATGATGAATCGATCTAAATGTGAAAAACAAAGTTGAACCAGAATAATCTGACAACTGGTTCAGCCGAAAGATTTTAACTAAGGAAAATAAGAATGTTCACTTTATCTGGTCTGACCAAAGTGCGAAGGGTAACCATATCATCAGCTGTGCTAAATATTCTCTCTGATGCTGTGTGGTGGCTTGAATGAACAGTTATTTTATGCCATGTGTGACATGAGAGGAACACGGTTTTCGTGAGCTGTGCACCAAGTTAGTGGATCCCCGTCTCCATCTTTTTCCTCTTCCTTGAGATAGCCATCCATCTCTGCCCCGGCTCTCCGCCCCAGGGAGCGGCTCTTCTGAGGCTTCAGTTTCCCAGTCAGGTCTCGTAAAGATCACAAGCCAATGCAGTGGACCCACGCGGATAATAATAATTATAATAACAATAATTACTAATGCATGTGTATGCATCCCCTGTGGCATTTTGCTGCTCTTACTTCTCCCACTCACCCCTCATCTTTGCAAATACATCAGCAATAGAAGCAGTGACAGTTGCCAATAGGAGAATTTTGTCTAACCCTAACCCTAACCCTAACCACCACAGGTAGCCCCATCATGTGACACATAACCGACAGCTGATGCTAACATATACAACACGGAATACAGCTTGTCTTTTATAGGGGAATTTGAGCATGTTTTTTTCTTCAGTTTTGCAGGGGGCAAGCAGGACCCCTCTGACCGGGATGTGGTGGATACAGCCCTTAGGGAAGCTCGGGAGGAGCTGGGCGTCACCGTGGCAGCGAGCAGCGTGTGGGGTGTGCTGAAGCCGCTCCGTGATTTTGTGAGCACAGATCTGTACCATGCCCACAACACGCTTCTGTCTGTCAGCTCTAGTGTGGCTATTGCTTATGGGCCGAATCCAGACCTGAGTCACGCACCGTGTAGTCACTCATAGCATCTCTCCCCCATCGCAGAGACTGTGACCTGTGCCTCATTGGTTCAGGTCTCATTGAAGACCAGCCACACAAAGGACTTTACTCACTACTAAGAACAAGCATCCAGTGTGCTGATTGTCATAGTGGATAGCTGTAGTGTCTGCAATATTCTGTAAGCACACTAGAGCCTGTGTACATGACTGAGTAACAGGGAATGCTGTTTGTGTGTGTGTGTGTGTGTGTGTGTGTGTGTGTGTGTGTGTGTGTGTGTGTGTGGTGTGTGTGTGTGTGTGTGTGTGTGGGTGTGTTGAGTGTGTGTAGGTGTGTGTGTGTGTGAGTGTGTAACAGGGTGTGTGTGTGTGTGTGTGTGTGAGTAACAGGGAGTGCTGTTTGTGTGTGTGAGTGTGTGTGTGTGTGTGTGTGTGAGAGTGGGAAGGCTGTGTGTGTGTGTGTGTGTGTGTGAGTAACAGGGAGTGCTGTTTGTGTGTGTGAGAGAGAGAGTAACAGGGAAGGCTGTGTGTGTGTGTGTGTGAGAGTAACAGGGAGTGCTGTTTGTGTGTGTGTGTGTGTGAGAGTAACAGGGAGTGCTGTTTGTGTGTGTGAGTAACAGGGAAGGCTGTGAGTGAGTGTGTGTGAGTAACAGGGAAGGCTGCGTGTGTGTGTGTGAGGGAGGGCTGGGTGTGTGTGTGTGTGTGTGTGTGAGAGTAACAGGGAAGGCTGTGTGTGTGTGTGTGAGAGAGTAACAGGGAGTGCTGTTTGTGTGAGTAACAGGGAAGGCTGTGAGTGTGTGTGTGTGTGTGTGTGAGAGTAACAGGGAAGGCTGTGTGTGTGTGTGTGTGTGAGTAACAGGGAAGGGTGTGTGTGTGTGTGTGTGAGAGAGAGTAACAGGGAAGGCTGCGTGTGCGTGTGTGTGTGAGAGTAACAGGGAAGGCTGTGTGTGTGTGTGAGAGAGTAACAGGGAGTGCTGTTTGTGTGAGTAACAGGGAAGGCTGTGAGTGTGTGTGTGTGTGTGAGAGAGTAACAGGGAAGGCTGTGTGTGTGTGTGTGTGTGTGTGTGTGTGTGTGTGTGTGTGAGAGAGTAACAGGGAAGGCTGTGTGTGTGTGAGAGAGAGTAACAGGGAGTGCTGTTTGTGTGTGTGAGAGAGTGTTGTGGCTGAAATGTACCTTCATATTTTCCTATGTTCCTTAGCCACTGTTGGAGCAACTGGTAGATTACACTAGTTCAGATGTGTGTCTAAACAAACTTTCCAAATACGTAGTTTGGGGAAAAAATGATTTATTGAAGAACGTAAAAATAATGAATAATGAGATGCTTAATAGAAAATACTAACAAAGTCAAGATGAGGGATATCCTGTCCCTTCAATAAGCGCATATTCATACACACTTACATGCACACGTGTTCCCACAGTTCACACGTATTTGGAAAGTTCGTTTTCGTCACATTCGTCTGAACTATTGTAATCAACCAGTTGCTGCAACAGGAAATAGGAAGGATCATTTTAGCCACTACAAAAGTCAAACTTTTTATGCTCTCAAACCAGCTGTCCTCTGAGGTATGGTCAGTGCACACCTTTATACCCGCTCTTAACCTATAGGGGGCGTATAATTAACAGTACAAAATAATCTAATATAAACGTAACCATATTTAAACTATAAAATAAACGAATATAATACTATATAATATGGCTCCTACAGTGAGTGTGTGTGAATGTGTGTGTGTATTCCTGAGTAAAGGGGTGCTGTGTGTGTGTGTGTGTGACTGAGTACCAGGGAAGTGTTTTACTGGGTTACGTTTGTGTTGCAGTCTGGAATGCTGATTGCCCCGGTTTTGGCTAATCTGGGACCCCTTGAAGCCCTGTCATTCCATCCCAATCCTGGTGAGGTACGTAATGCTCCCCCCCGCCATTCACAAAGTTGAATGGCTGAGTTGCACTGAGGACAACACCCAAAATCTCTTAACCCAACAGCAGGAAGCTTAGCTTCCTGACAGAGATATATGTAAGGAATATGTAAGTAAGCCGTAAACATGTTTATTTCAGCTCATGGTTCAGTGGGCCTTCTCCACCTGAGGGGCGCTGTATTTTAGTGCACTTACATTTTCTTTGTAAAGGTAAAACATACATGAGGTTTCTATTATACCGATTTGTACACAAAGCAGATTTGTTTCATTATTTTTTTGTTGGGTATTTGACAGAGAACTGATCTGAGAGTGAACTTGGCCTCAGGGTAAATGGTGATTAATATCCAGTGTAAATGTACAGTACACTATGGCTGCACATGCACACACACAGAGCTCTCAGTGTGAGCGCTAATTGTTACCCCCCCCCCCCAGGTTGAAGAGATCTTCACCATCTCCCTTGCACACGTATGCAGCCCAAAGAACCGTGGGTACACCAATTTCCGCGTGGGTGACCGCTACGGCTATACCCTGCCTGTGTTTCTCAATGCAAAGCACAGGGTGTGGGGCCTGACAGCTCTGGCTTTGGAGCACACCCTCAAAGTTATCGTTGCGCCATAGCAACAGGATACAACAGTGTGCCTCAGTGTGGGTTATGCAGATCATTGTGCTGTGAGCAAGCTCACCCAGAGTCAATACCTAAAAAAGACTAAGTTTTATGTAGAGATGAAGTACAATTACTGATGAAATATTAATTCATGACATTCATAATGTTACACCATAATCAGCTTAAGGTAAATCAACGAAGGTACTTGTTAGGGATAGGGTTAGGGTTGGGGGGGTTAGGGTTAGGGAAAGGGACCTGCTCCAGCCAGAAAGCTGATTGGTCTTATGTTTCACACTTTGCAATACCTCCTTTGGGTGCTTTTCTAATTAATTTTAAACAAACCACTTATTACACATAAAGTCATGTCATGTAAGCGGTGTCACAGACAATGCAATAAAACACTGGAAATTCACTTCATTTAACCCCGTTGTCTTTGATTTTATGTTTTTTTTTTTTTCCAGACAATTTGAATATTACTTTTTCATGCTACACTGGTCCTCTGTAATTGTGATATGTGTTCTTAGAAGGCACATCACCAGAAGTGGGTCATGCAAATCAAATAGTTTATTTAGTTGGTTAATGGTTTAGTAATGTTACATATCGACTCGCTTGTATGGGAATGTTGTTATCCAGGTGTGACACTACTGCTCAAATTAGATGCGCTCATGGTCTTACTGTAATTCTGTCACTCTTAGAGCACTTACTGAATAACTACTGTAGTTTATATATATATATATATATATATATACACACACATACATGCATACATATATACATATATATGTACTGTATGTAGTAGTATAAATACATGTTTATACATAGTGGCCAATATAAATGCATGTGGCATTTAAGAATTGCCACATATTGCTGAACAGGTGAGATATTGGCAATGTGCTTCTGCATTGATTAAACAAATTTGATGTCATGCAAACATACATTTTATTGATGTTTTATTGATGTATTTATAGATACATGTAGATGCAAACTGGACTTTCATTGGCAGTTGCTTCTCCAAATATTTTAAGGCTTATGTTAGTTTTGTGCACACATTAACGGTCACTGGCAAAGTGAAACAAAGCACCATTATCTGAGCTGTAGTTTGTCCAGCTTTAGTTACAGATGTAAACACGGCTTGCCAGGCAGTCTGTCCTCAGATTGGACTAGATGCCCCAGCAATGTGTAATCACCAATCAGAGATGAGGAAGTGCAAGTAGAATTACCATGCCTAAAGTAGAATTCCAGTAAAGAAGGATGGATGACACTGGAAGCAGGTACGGTAAGCAGGGGGCTGAAGCAGGGCAGGACCTGCGCAGGCAGTCTGTGCAAGCTCTGTATGCTTGTCTACAGCCTCTGCTGCAAAATCCCTGGATTTATTCTTGAGTTCATCCCTCACAACTGAGCAGCAGTCAATAAAGGGACTCACCAAGGTCCACCACACTGCACTGCTGCTTTACCATAAAGCTTCACTGCTCTGCTTCCTTACGATAACGCTTCACTGCATTGCGTCCTTACGATAAAGCTTCACTGCTCTGCTTCCTTACGATAAAGCTTCACTGCACTGCTTCCTTATGATAAAGCTTCACTGCACTGCTACCTTACGATAAAGCTTCACTGCACTGCGTCCTTACGATAAAGCTTCACTGCACTGCTGCCTTATGATAAAACTTCACAGCACTGCAGCCTTATGATAAAGCTTCACTGCACTGCGTCCTTACGATAAAGCTTCACTGCACTGCTACCTTACGATAAAGCTTCACAGCACTGCTGCCTTATGATAAAGCTTCACTGCACTGCTACCTTACGATAAAGCTTCACAGCACTGCTGCCTTATGATAAAGCTTCACTGCACTGCGTCCTTACGATAAAGCTTCACTGCACTGCGTCCTTACGATAACGCTTCACTGCACTGCTGCCTTATGATAAAACTTCACAGCACTGCTGCCTTATGATAAAACTTCACTGCACTGCTTCCTTACGATAAAGCTTCACTGCACTGCTGCCTTATGATAAAGCTTCACTGCACTGCTTCCTTACGATAACGCTTCACTTTACTGCTGCCTTATGATAAAACTTCACTGCACTGCGTCCTTACGATAAAGCTTCACAGCACTGCTGCCTTATGGTAAAGCTTCACTGCACTGCTGCCTTATGATAAAACTTCACTGCACTGCTTCCTTACAATAAAGCTTCACTTTACTGCTGCCTTACGATAAAACTTCACTGCACTGCGTCCTTACGATAAAGCTTCACTGCACTGCTTCCTTATGGTAAAGCTTCACTGCACTGCTTCCTTATGATAAAACTTCACTGCACTGCTGCCTTATGATAAAACTTCACTGCACTGCTGCCTTACGATAAAGCTTCACAGCACTGCTGCCTTATGATAAAGCTTCACTGCACTGCTGCCTTATGATAAAGCTTCACTGCACTGCTGCCTTACGATAAAGCTTCACTGCACTGCGTCCTTATGATAAAGCTTCACTGCACTGCGTCCTTATGATAAAGCTTCACTGCACTGCGTCCTTATGATAAAGCTTCACAGCACTGCTGCCTTACGATAAAACTTCACAGCACTGCTGCCTTACGATAAAGCTTCACTAAACGACTGCCTTACGATAAAACTTCACAGCACTGCTGCTTTATGATAAAGCTTCACTAAACTACTGCCTTACGATAAAACTTCACTGCACTGCTTCCTTATGGTAAAGCTTCACAGCACTGCTGCCTTATGGTAAAGCTTCACTGCACTGCTGCCTTACGATAAAGCTTCACAGCACTGCTGCCTTACGATTAAGTTTCACTGCACTGCTGCCTTACGATAAAGCTTCACTGCACTGCTGCCTTATGATAAAGCTTCACTAAACTACTGCCTTACGATACAACTTCACTGCACTGCTTCCTTATGGTAAAGCTTCACAGCACTGCTGCCTTATGGTAAAGCTTCACTGCACTGCTGCCTTACGATAAAGCTTCACAGCACTGCTGCCTTACGATAAAGTCTCACAGCACTGCTGCCTTACGATAAAGCTTCACTACACTGCTGCCTTATGATGGAGCGCCACAGCCTGTCACACCACTGTTCTCACCTCAGGATATCAGTTGCGTCAGATGACTACATGGACCCAAAAGAGATGGGGAGTCCTGTACGTGATACTGGATCTGAAGCCAAGCTTAAGGCCCTCTTATCTTGATGTTTTTCAGCTATTTTATCATATAGCTTAACAACAGTGTTTCACAGCAATCGAAGTCTAAAAATTGACATTCAGTGAAAATGTGTATCTTGGTACTGGCTAATGAAATTGTCTTTCTTCTCAAAGGTATTTCCCATGTGCTATGACACAGGATCTCAAATATTTTACAGATACTGCAAAAATAGTAGGAGATCCCTCCAGTTTGAAATGAACCAGTAAATATGTTAATTAGTTTCACTTTAAAAGGGTCTGGTTGGTTAGTTAAAGAGAATTTCAAGTGAAGACAGTGGAAAATATTGTGCGGTAATCAGCTAGCAGACTTTCAGAGAGGGGCGACTGCAGGGGGGCAAAGCAGTACACATGAAAGTTCCAGAACCCGCATTGTGCAATATCTTAAAAATGCAAGCCTGAAAGAGGTATTGCGGTAGAGGGCAGACAGCAGGGTAGGCCTGGCATTCTCACTGACCGAGGACAGCACACATTGAGATGACTAGTTAGCTCTTTTTATCATCTGCCTCCTGAAGCTGTATGTTCTAAACTGCAGAACCCATGCTCACCAGGTACTCTCCCAAATTCATTGAGGACTCCACACATATAAACTGCTGTTATTGTGAAAAGCAGAAAGAATCTTAAAGACCTTTTCAAAATGTTATGTCCCTGAACTTACATATGTTTTCACAACAGCAATTCTGACATGGACAAACAGAACTTCAGGTGGACCTTGGAAAGGTAGTATCAGGCTGTGCCAGAGAGGGGCAGGACCATAGGAGCAATGGAGCAATATGTGAGCGGTGCACAGGGCACATTGGCCCACTGCCAGGGAAGTGTAAGTGGAGGAGGAAGCAGAAATGGGCAGGGCCAAGGGACGGGGTTTTGGTAAGAAGAAGCAGACGTGGGCAGGGCTAGGGGAGAGTGCAGTCCATGGGGTCCTGAGAGTCGGGGAACAGGTGACAGTTGAAGGACCAGGAGAGGCTAAGCAGCTCCAGTGCTTGGCTGCACTGCTGCTGGGCTGCAGTGCAGATGGAGCGGCAGGGCTGCAGTACTCCTCCCTGTGTGCTGCACTGAGGCACAAACATCGCACACAGCAGCCTGCGTAGCGGCCGGAAGCACGGCAGCTCCGCCAGCACCTGGGGAGCACAGAAAAAGCCTTACACTACTGTACACTACACTACATCGGACCACATTACAGCACATTGCACTACATTACATTACAGGCATTTAGCAGGTGCTCTTATCCAATGAGACTTACAAAGCCAGAAAAGTCTATAGATTGGGGTTGAAGTGCAATATCCTAGAAGAGAGAGTTTCCTCCAGACACTCCCACATCACCCCCTCCTCACTGACCTCCACCTGCAATCTGCCATGGCCCGCATCAAATTTAAAACGCTGGTGCTCGCCTACCAAGCTGTCAAGGGGACGGGTCTGACCTATCTCCAAAAGATCATCAGACCCTACTTGCCTGCCTGATCACTCTGGTCTGCATCATCAGCATGGCTGGTGTCCCCTCCTCTTCACACTTGTACTTCTCGTCACCACTGCTGTCTGTTCTGGCTCCCTGCTGGTGGAATGACCTTCCCATGGAGGGCAGAACAGCAGATAGTCTGTCCACCTTCAAGTGCAGACTGATGACTCACCTCTAGTTAGCCATAGTCCTACTAGTAGTGACTGAATTTTGCTGTTGTATGATTGATGTTGTTTTTACTGATGGTTTTCTTTTTGATGTTTCTTCAACAGGTCATTTACGGGATTTAGTCTGTGCTGTAATTCACAGGGTTTAGTCTGTGCTGTGATTCACAGGGTTTAGTCTGTGCTGTGATTCTCAGGGTTTAGTCTATGCTGTAATTCACAGGGTTTAGTCTGTGCTGTAATTCTCAGGGTTTAGTCTGTGCTGTAATTCACAGGGTTTAGTCTGTGCTGTAATTCACAGGATTTAGTCTGTGCTGTAATTTTCAGGGTTTAGTCTGTGCTGTAATTCTCAGGGTTTAGTCTGTGCTGTAATTCTCAGAGTTTAGTCTGTGCTGTAATTCATAGGGTTTAATCTGTGCTCTCCCTTCTGGCACTGGGGACTTTTACCACACTCTAGGACGATTAGCACTCTCATCCCTGGTTTAATGCACTTTGAGTTGTAAGTCACTCTTGGTAAGAAATGTCACTCTGGGTCTGCAAAATGCCTGTAATGCAGTGTAATGTAGCGAGAGAAGTATAGTCCCAAAAAGACCAGGAGTATATTAAATTAAAGTGGGATCTTTGTCATTATCATGTCAAGAAAACTCTAAATAATAAATATGTAAATAATAAATTATCTGTACTGACCCACAGTCTGTAAGGGGTGCTGGGCTCACCCTGTACTGGCCCATAGTCTGTAGGGGGAGCTAGGCTCACCCTGTACTGGCCCATAGTCTGTAGGGGGGCTGGGCTTACCCAGTACTGACCCACAATCTGTAGGGGGGGCTTGGCTCACCCTGTACTGACCCACAGTCTGTAGGGCGGGACTGGGCTCACCAGGTACTGCAGGTACTGACCCACAGTCTGTAAGGGGTGCTGGGCTCACCCTGTACTGGCCCATAGTCTGTAGGGGGGGCTTGGCTCACCCTGTACTGACCCACGGTCTGTAGGGGGGGCTTGGCTAACCCTGTACTGACCCACAGTCTGTAAGGGGTGCTGGGCTCACCCTGTACTGACCCACAGTCTGTAGGGGGAGCTAGGCTCACCCTGTACTGGCCCATAGTCTGTAGGGGGGCTGGGCTTACCCAGTACTGACCCACAATCTGTAGGGGGGGCTTGGCTCACCCTGTACTGACCCACAGTCTGTAGGGCGGGACTGGGCTCACCAGGTACTGACCCACAGTCTGTAGGGGGCTGGGCTTACCCGGTACTGGCGCAGCACTTGCGCGGCCTCCCTCTGGTCAGAGATGGACAGCCAGATGTTTGGGAAGGAGGTGAGGTTGTAGCTGAGGCCCTGGCACATCTCCACCTGCACAGGCTCACAGGAAGAGGCTGGGGGCAAATGCCAAAGCACACTGAGAGCGCACAAACCTGCACCGTAATGTGGCATGGCAATTAGCACTCTGGCTAATGGCTCAGATGGGGTCATCATTAAGATATTGGATGCTTATCCCAAACTGTCTGGAGTCTAGTTGCATGAATGAAAAGCTTTATAAATTGCATCAGCTACTTAGAACAAAATATAACAGCTAATTGTTTTCTTTGTAAATTTGGCTACAATGTATTCACCACAACAGAAATTTACTGCAATGTTATAAAAAGTTGCGATAAAATTTTGTGGAGTGGGAGAAGAAAATGTACACTGTGCAAAATGATTGTGTTAAAAGAGCTGTGAGGTGTTTGGGCATGCTCACTGAAGCTGGGATATGTGGTGTTACCACAGTCCTGTTCATCTGCCCCATCTGCGCAGTCCTTCCACCCATCACACAGCCAGTCATTGTGCAGGCACTCCCCACTGCTGCAGGCAAACTGCGCAGTGCTGCATGTTCCTGACACACACAGAAGATGTCTCACTGCCCTACCCAGCTCTTCCACTCACCTCACTTTCACACATTTACCTCACACACTTACCTCCCACACACTTACCTCTCTTTAACACACTTACCTAACTCTCACCTCACTCTCACACACTTACCTAACTCTCACCTCACTTTAACACACTTACCTCTCACACACTTGCCTAACTCTCACACACTTACCTCACTTTAACACAATTACCAACTCTCGCACAGTCACCTCACTCTCACACACTTATCTAACTCTCTAACACTTACCTCACACACACTCACCTCACTTTAGCACACTTACCTCTCAAACACTCACCTCACTAACACACTTACCTAACTCTCACACCCTCACCTCACCTTTAAAGTTGTTTTCACATATGAACTCCAGAAAATGTCCACAGAACAGGTCTGGACATTTTCCGGAGTTGCCCTTTCACACATGTAACACAGAACCAGAGATTTTCCGTGTCAGACACGTTCTCACCTACTGGAAATAATCTGTTTGGTTTAGGCGAGGGGTGGCGCCTGGGTAGAGCGTACAGGAGGCAAGACATGATGCAAAAAGTATGCTGCAGACGCTCACACACTCACGTCATATACTCACCTCACTCTCACACACTTACCTCACACACTCACCTCACTCTCATACTCTTACCTCACACACACTCACCTCACTCTAACACATACCTAGCTCTCACACTCTCAGCCTCTCTCTCACACACTCATCTCACACTCTTACCTCTCACACACTCATCTCACACGTACCTAACTCTCAAATACTCACCTAACACACTTACCTAACTCTCACACATTTATCTCACAAACTTATTTCAATCTCATACACTTACCTTACACACTTGGCAGGTATTTGGCAGGTTTATCTAATTATCAATGTCAAACTAATAATGAGTAGGAAATGAAATTGAGACCACTGTGTCAACTGGCAATGACAATGGGAGCACCCTAGGCGATTTCTTTGAGTTCAGAGTTGAGAGAAACATACTTTCAGAGAGGGTTAGGGTTAGGGTTAACTTTGAGATCAGAGTTGAGAAGAACATACCTTCAGAGAGGGTTAGGGTTAACTTTGAGTTCAGAGTTGAGAGGAACATACTTTCAGAGAGGGCGATGGCCTGGTATGTGGCAAAGAATCCACTGTCTGCCACACCCTCATCTGCCACAAACAGCACGGTCAGCACCGGCCCAGAGGAGGTCAACTCTGGGGGAAGACTGGTACCACAGAACCTGGGGAGAGACAGGCAAGCTTCAGCCTCACTCAGGGGGCAGGATGGTAATAGGGATGGTCTCTACACCTGGGGTGGCCATTTTGTTTCCAGTTTTAGTTTTTCCCCCAGACTCATTTAAACAGTAAGTAAAGTGATGAGTCTATATAGTCTGAAAGACCTGTTTCATCACAAAACACTATAAATTAAGTTTAAAAATATGCTTCTGTTTCAAAATGTTTAAGTACTTAAATAGCATAAACTACTGTTTTCACCGTCCTTGCCTCACACAGCAACAGAAGGGCAAAACCATGGGCACATTCCAATACTTTTTCTCTTCTCCTCGTCTCCTCCACTCATCTCTTACCACGGAAGTGTGTGGAGGAAAGAGGGGAGGAAATGAGTGGAGGAGACGAGGAAATGAGAATTGGAACAGTTAATCTGGTTAGCCCATCATCAAATTGATGAAGTTGTGTAACTTTGATTGATTTCGAGGACACCTACGCAAATCAAAATATTCTGTGGGATGGTCTTTTAATCTGACTGGTTGTGAGCACAATTATGTCACCAAGAAATGTGAAAAGACTTCTGCAGTAGGATCAATCAGACAGACAGACAGATCACTTTGTTAATCCATGACGGAAATTCACATTACAACAACATTGCAAGACAGTGCAAATAATAAATCAATGTATCCCTTTGTATCCGATGTGTCGAATAGCTCGATGTATCCTTTTCGAGAAGGCAAGTGGAGGAGGCAAAATGTTGTCTCCTACCTGCACTAACACAGATCTGCCCAGTAACACAGTAACCCTGTGCTGTAACACAGACCTGCCCAGTCACACAATAACCCTGTGCTGTAACACAGACCTGCCCAGTAACACAGTAATCCGGTGCTGTAACACAGACCTGCCCAGTAACACAGTAATCCTGCACTGTAACACAGACCTGCCCAGTAACACAGTAATCCTGCGCTGTAACACAGACCTGCCCAGTAACACAGTTATCCTGCACTGTAACACAGACCTGCCCAGTAACACAGGAATCCTGCACTGTAACACAGACCTGCCCAGTAACACAGGAATCCTGCGCTGTAACACAGACCTGCCCAGTAACACAGTAACCCTGTGCTGTAACACAGATCTGCCCAGTAACACAGGAATCCTGCGCTGTAACACAGACCTGCCCAGTAACACAGGAATCCTTTGCAGTAACACAGACCTGCCCAGTAACACAGTAATCCTGTGCAGTAACACAGACCTGCCCAGTAACACAGTAACCGTGTGCTGTAACACAGACCTGCCCAGTCACACAATAACCCTGTGCTGTAACACAGACCTGCCCAGTAACACAGTAATCCTGTGCTGTAACACAGACCTGCCCAGTAACACAGTAATCCTGCACTGTAACACAGACCTGCCCAGTAACACAGTAATCCTGCGCTGTAACACAGACCTGCCCAGTAACACAGTTATCCTGCACTGTAACACAGACCTGCCCAGTAACACAGGAATCCTGCGCTGTAAAACAGACCTGCCCAGTAACACAGTAATCCTGCACTGTAACACAGACCTGCCCTGTAACACAGGAATCCTGCGCTGTAACACAGACCTGCCCAGTAACACAGGAATCCTTTGCAGTAACACAGACCTGCCCAGTAACACAGTAATCCTGTGCAGTAACACAGACCTGCCCAGTAACACAGTAATCCTGTGCAGTAACACAGACCTGCCCAAGACGCTCCCGTCCCCCATGTCCACGCTGTCGTGTATCTCCACATAGTCAAACTCGCACACATCCTGCGTCTCCAGGCTGAAGCTTTGGAAGCTTAATCTGATCACATGGCCCTCCGTTACGAATATCCGCCATGTGCAGAGCTGGAAGGGAAGAAAAAGGGGTTATGTGTGACCAGGTTAATCACCCATTTACCTGTCAGACCCACCCAAAGGAGAGAGCTGTGACTGGTTCCTCTGTGAGGAAGGCTAGGTTTTGGAGGAAGGGCTCTCTTCAATCACCTGTATGTAAAATTTATACAGTAAGGCAAAGGAAGGGGTACAGGTGACATTGTAACATCAAATGTTTAGTTAGTCAGACAGGTGTGTACTGATTTACCTGTTGGTGAGGGCAATATAAGCCTGACAGGTGTTTAACAATTTCCAGTACCTGTTGATGAGGATAAGGCTTGGGATGGTTTGGGCTTGAGAGGAAGCCTTGAAGTCCAGTCTTTTGCCCCCCACACTCTGAAAACGAAACAAAAATACATGCTTATACAGCAAACACTACACTGTGGCATAATAATGCATGTTAAAATATGTGAGCATTTCAGCCCAGTGTTTCAGACTGTGCAACTGAACTATCAATTGGAATTTTATTAAAAATACATATATTTGTGTTTCTGGTTTACCTAAAATTGGAACCCAGCTTTAGCATTTCTGCTTGAGTTGTCAGCTCAGATAAGCTTGACGTTTGTGCTTGTAGCTGCATTGTCTGGGCAGATGAGTCTGACCTTTGTGCTTGTGGCTGCATTGTCTGTGCAGATTAGTCTGACCTTTGTGCTTGTGGCTGCATTGTCTGCGCAGAGGAGTCTGACCTTTGTGCTTGTGGCTGCATTGTCTGTGCAGATAAGTCTGACCTTTGTGCTTGTGGCTGCATTGTCTGTGCAGATGAGTCTGACCTTTGTGCTTGTGGCTGCATTGTCTGCGCAGAGGAGTCTGACCTTTGTGCTTGTGGCTGCAGTTGGCCTCATCGCTGTGGTCCTGGCAGTTTTGGCGGCCGTCGCAAACAGAGATGGGTAGCAGGCACCGCCCACCGTCACACAGGAACTCATCTCTTGTGCAGCTCTCTAGGGCAGACACACACACACACACACACACAGAGAGGCACATGCATGCACATACACACACACACACACACACACACACAAGTGTACATCACATACATACACAAACATACACATACACACACACATACACACACGTTACTTACATAATGACAGCTGTATGAAGGTATACCTGTCTGCAGGTGAGGAGTGATGTTTCCACATGAAGCAGCACCTGGTAGAGTTTAGGATGCATAGACTGCAGGTGTCTCATCTGGAGACTCAAATATATGCTGTATTTTCTGCATCTAATCGCTCTGTGTGAGCTATAGGTGCTACAGTAGGTATTATTGATTTTTCAAATTTATCCATGTATGGATGATTAGATAAATTAAAAAATAATATTGTACTCTTTGATGCCTGTGGGGAAACAAGTTTAAAAAAGTGCAATGACCAAAACCTGCAACCTGATTAATTCAAAATCGTGGAGCATATAAATGCAATTTCTCAAATACTTCAACTAATAACATGGACAAGAACAAAAACCAGCATACCATGGGTCCGCTGAGTGAGAGCACCAGGTCCACAGGGCCTGGTCTAGTAGATGAAATGCATGTAGTTGATATGAAAAGATTTTTTGAGAGAGGCTTAAGGGTATGGACATGCTCGTTCCATGATATCTGAAAGTAACACAATGTATTCCTCCAGTGACTCACACATAATGAAAAAGTCTGGACAATGTTTAAATCAAAGAGGTCTCAATTTTGGTGTCATCAAGAGCTGTGTTTTGGCATGGAGACACTGCCATTCACAGCTGTGTGTTGGCATGGAAATGCCGCCATTCACAGCTGTGTGTTTGCACTGAGAGAGGGTTAGGGTTAGGGTTAGGGTTGTTCTCTATGAGAGGTCTCTCCACAGTGCAGCACTCACTCTGCTGCGGCTGGATGGCCTGGTACTGAGCTGAGAACCCGCTGCCTCCGATGCTGCTGTCTGAGCGGAATGTCACCCACACCGTGCTGCTGTTAGTGTTGACTGTAGGGGGCGCCACATTGCCACAGAACCTGAGGGTACACAAGGAGGAAACAATGGCACTACTTGGTGGTGCTTTTTCTGGTGTTTTTGTAGTTCCCTGGCACCGTCTTTATCTACACTAGATTCAGAGGAAGTGATAAAGCACAACATGAGCAGGCATTGAGGGGGTCATTAGGGGTCATTAGGGGTCATTGGGGTCATTAGGGTCATTAGGGTCATTAGGGGTGTAGGGGTGTCCACCTGATGACAGATGTTGTATCCTCATGCTCCTCCCGGACCTCTAGCCAATCAAAAAGGCAGGGGGAAGGCCCCTCGATGCCCAGGGAGGACACCCGAAGTTGGACCAGAGCAGGGGGGCGCACCCGGATCTGCCACATACACACTGAATCTGGGGGGTAGGTGGCCGGGTGGTTTGGGGAACTGAAGGTCCCATCAGAGTGGTCCAGGACTCCTCCACACTCTGGAAAACAGGTCAACAGTTCAAACCCAGTCAACCAAAATATGACATTTAGACAAAGAAATGTTTTGCTAGACATACCTGAAGAGTAACTACTCTGGTGCAGTTTGTGTCCTGACTGTTATTATATCACAAATCCTCTGTATACAGCATAAAGTAATAAAGTTATTAATATTTACATCCTTCACCTTAATCATTTAGAACTTAAGCTATTTTGAAACGATTCTGTATTGTTTGTAGAGTGTTGTGTTATTCTTCCATTTTCCTCAAAAAGGGGACAAATGGCACCAATGTATACATATGTATTAAGACAGTCAATCAAACCATAAAAGACTAATTAATCATATGTGTGTGTGTGTGTGTGTTCCTGGGGTTAGATGATGTGTGTGTGTGTGTTCCTGGGGTTAGATGGTGTGTGTGTGTGTGTGTGTGTGTGTTCCTGGGGTTAGATGGTGTGTGTGTGTGTGTGTGTTCCTGGGGTTGATGGTGTGTGTGTGTGTGTGTGTGTGGGTGTGGGGGCTGTGTGTGTGTGTGTCTGTGTGTGTGTGTGTGTTCCTGGGGTTAGATGGTCGGTGTGTGTTCCTGGGGTTAGATGGTGTGTGTGTGTGTGTGTTCCTGGGGTTAGATTGTGTGTGTGTGTGTGTGTTCCTGGGGTTAGATGGTGTGTGTGTGTGTGTGTGTGTTCCTGGGGTTAGATGGTGTGTGTGTGTGTGTGTGTGTGTGTGTTCCTGGGGTTAGATGGTGTGTGTGTGTGTGTGTGTTCCTGGGGTTAGATGGTGTGTGTGTGTGTGTGTGTTCCTGGGGTTAGATGATGTGTGTGTGTGTGTGTGTGTTCCTGGGGTTAGATGGTGTGTGTGTGTTTGTTCCTGGGGTTAGATGGTGTGTGTGTGTGTGTGTGTGTGTGTGTGTTCCTGGGGTTATATGGTGTGTGTGTGTGTGTGTGTTCCTGGGGTTAGATGATGTGTGTGTGTGTGTGTCTGTGTTCCTGGGGTTAGATGGTGTGTGTGTGTGTGCGTTCCTGGGGTTAGATGGTGTGTGTGTGTGTGTTCCTGGGGTTAGATGATGTGTGTGTGTGTGTGTGTGTGTGTGTGTTCCTGGGGTTAGATGGTGTGTGTGTGTGTGTGTGTTCCTGGGGTTAGATGGTGTGTTAGTGTGTGTTCCTGGGGTTAGATGGTGTGTGTGTGTGTGTGTGGGGTTTGTTTGTGTGTGTGTGTGTGTGTGTTCCTGGGGTTAGATGGTGTGTGTGTGTGTGTGTGTGTGTGTGTGTGTGTGTGTTCCTGGGGTTAGATGGTGTGTGTGTGTGTGTGTGTTCCTGGGGTTAGATGGTGTGTGTGTGTGTGTGTGTGTGTTCCTGGGGTTAGATGGTGTGTGTGTGTGTGTGTTCCTGGGGTTAGATTGTGTGTGTGTGTGTGTGTGTGTGTGTGTTCCTGGGGTTAGATTGTGTGTGTGTGTGTGTATTTTTACACAGTGGCATCACAGCATCCAAACCCAGGAGCCCAGCAGGTGCTGCATTAGCCATCTGCTGCACTGTGTGAACTGCACAGTAAAAGCCACCCCAGAGACATTGAGAAATGTTCACATCCTCAGCAATTTTATGGAAACATTTCAAACTTCACTTCCATTGTCATGTCTTTTGTATACTTTCGTTACTGAATCAGTTGATGTGGCTAATTGCACTAAAAAGAGAACATTCTTTGGGCTAACACTGTACATTACATCATCATAATTAATTGCATTATTGATTTACTATAATTATATTTACTGAATAAATGCATTAAACACATTAAATTAATTGCAAGTTAAACATTAATTTGTTGTGTTATTAAAACCACCACTGTGGTTCTTGTATTAACATTAGTACAGCTGTGCACTCACCGTTGGCAGCGCCCCCTGCTGGTGGAGGGACAGCAGTCCTGTTGGAGGGGCTGATATCAGTGGGGTTTGGAGGTTGACCAGTGTGCAGGACTCCACTCCAAGAATCTAAGGGCTTCACAAGCCCTCTCTCCTCCTCCTGCTGCTCGTTCAGTTCTGAATGTTGAACATCAGATTATGAAGAACAGTTAAAATTATCAGGAACCATTATCCATATCTCAGAGATCCCTTGTGAGAGTACTTAATTGACCAGCATGTGTGTGTGTGTGTGTGTGTGTGTGCAGATATGCGTGTTTTAATAGCTTTTGCAATCGTCATTTGCACTCACGTGTGAAAATTAGCACCAGAGCCAGGCCCAAAGCTGCCACAAGCAGAAGCACAGATACCGACACAACTATGGCCCCCCAGCCACACCTGGGACTCGCCAGGTGTACAGCACACATTCTGAGCACACCCCGACCTGGGAACCACAGACAAAGAGAGGGAGGCAGGGGTGCTTAACAGTACTTTATTTACATCAATGCTCCAATTTTACAATTCAATCAGCAAATTCTAAAATATATCTAAACACAAATAAATAAATACATGAAAATGCAAATCAACCTGTACAACACACTGTCATAAAAAAAACATCAGCTCACAGGTTCTATACGAGAATTTAAAATCCAATCCAAAACCCATCATCTCCCACTTGACAAAACACAGCAAATGTGTACTTTTTCATGCCAATTAAGCATTTTGAATTGAATTGAACTGAACTTAGAAGGAGTGAGAGGGAGAGAAAGAGAGAGCGAGAGGGGGAGGGGGAGAGAGAGAAAAGATAACCCAAGCAGTCTGTGCTACTCCCTGCAGTGCCTGCATGTTCTGTGGTCAAACATCAGTGCCTGCTCTATTACTGCCATAATGTGTAGAGCTTCAAAGGTGACAGCCCACTACAATAAATTATGCCTCCACTGGGGTGGGGGTTAGGGTTAACTCCACTGGGGTGGGGGTTAGGGTTAACTCCACTGGGGTGGGGGTTAGGGTTAGCTCCACTGGGGCGGGTTGGGGCGGGGGTTAGGGTTAGCTCCACTGGGGTGGGGGTTAGGGTTAGCTCCACTGGGGTGGGGGTTAGGGTTAGCTCCGCTGGGGTGGGGGTTAGGGTTAGCTCCGCTGGGGCGGGGGGGGGTTAGGGTTAGCTCCGCTGGGGTGGGGGTTAGGGTTAGCTCCGGGGGGGGGGGGGGGTTAGGGTTAGCTCCACTGGGGTGGGGGTTAGGGTTAGCTCCGCTGGGGCGGGGGTTAGGGTTAACTCCACTGGGGTGGGGGTTAGGGTTAGCTCCGCTGGGGCGGGGGTTAGGGTTAGCTCCGCTGGGGCGGGGGTTAGGGTTAGCTCCACTGGGGCGGGGGTTAGGGTTAGCTCCACTGGGGTGGGGGTTAGGGTTAGCTCCGCTGGGGCGGGGGTTAGGGTTAGCTCCGCTGGGGCGGGGGTTAGGGTTAGCTCCGCTGGGGCGGGGGTTAGGGTTAGCTCCGCTGGGGCGGGGGTTAGGGTTAGCTCCGCTGGGGTGGGGGTTAGGGTTAGCTCCGCTGGGGCGGGGGTTAGGGTTAGCTCCACTGGGGTGGGGGTTAGGGTTAGCTCCGCTGGGGCGGGGGTTAGGGTTAGCTCCGCTGGGGGGGGGGGTGGGGGTTAGGGTTAGCTCCACTGGGGCGGGGGTTAGGGTTAGCTCCGCTGGGGCGGGGGTTAGGGTTAGCTCCGCTGGGGTGGGGGTTAGGGTTAGCTCCGCTCGGGTCGGGGGTTAGGGTTAGCTCCGCTGGGGTGGGGGTTAGGGTTAGCTCCGCTGGGGTGGGGGTTAGGGTTAGCTCCGCTGGGGCGGGGGTTAGGGTTAGCTCCGCTGGGGCGGGGGTTAGGGTTAGCTCCGCTGGGGCGGGGGTTAGGGTTAGCTCCGCTGGGGTGGGGGCTAGGGTTAGCTCCGCTCGGTCGGGGGTTAGGGTTAGCTCCGCTGGGGTGGGGGTTAGGGTTAGCTGTGATTGTGAGGGATTTAACCTCTGTGAGTGAAACTGATTTGCTTAAATCAACAGAAAAATGGTTAAATACCAATATCCAAAACCTCTGACTGAAGGTAGTCCATCCAACTGCAACCAACTGAACAAACAAAGGCTAACTGGAAAGGGTGGTGGTTTAGCTGTTATCCACAGAGATATATTTAAATGTAATCAGGCTGATTTTGGAGAACTCTTGAACTACTATTATATTATTTACAGCAAAATAATCCTCTTCTCTGTGTCCTTCTTTGTCAGCCTCAGAAATCTAACACTGATTTCCTGTCAGAATAGTCAAATTTCTTATTGTTTGCAGTTATGATATGACAACATGATTGGTGATTTCAGTATTCATACTGATAATCCTTCCAGCTTGCTTCTGAATTTCTTAATTGTATTGAACATTTCAATTTTAACCAACATGTCTCTTGGCCTGCCCACAAGCTTTGGCACACTTGGTTTTGATCCTTGGCCTGGCACTGAACTCTGTAGTGGATGAAGACCTTGCAATTTCATATCATCAGAGCATTACCTGTATCAACCAATGGCAAATCTACCTCTCTTTTTTTACCTAATTGTACCACTGCTGATAACTTTTCTTCAATATTTGCTAATGGTGGGAACAATTTCCCTTTGACCTTGTACCCAAATAACCTGGTAAACTCTTTCAATGTCAGTGGCTCAACCATACCAGATGCTGTTGCTCCATGTACAGCTAGGATAAGGACAGCATTAAAATGTTCCTCAATTGTGGCTGGATGACCACAATTGTCACTGAAAGAGAGAATGCAGAATAGCTGGCAGGAAATAGAAAGTCTAAATGAATAAACTCAAGGTGAGGGAACTGATAACTAAATTCAACTAAGCAGTTAAAGTTGTGACAGCTAACTACTTCTCTAACTACTTCTGTAATTTAATATCTAAAAACTCCAATAACCAAAAGTGCAAAATATAGATTGGATAGTTAGTGGATCTCTCCAAAAAGCATTTGTGGTTCATTGTATGAGAATTGTGAGAACTTCCTGTCCTGACTGAAAATATTAGAGCCAACATTAAGATATGTCAGTGTTGAGTATGCATGTGCAGTCTGCATCCATTCCACTTGGTTATCTCAGGGAATGTGTCTTAGATAAAACTTTAATCCAGTAACTAAGCCTAATAAATAATCCTAACCTAACCATTCCACAGGGTTATCTTGGGGGGGGGGGGGAATTATATTTATATATATATATATAGAAAGCTCAGTAATAAATGAATAAATATATTTATAAATAAATAACTACATAAATGAACAAGTAAATATTGCCGAGTTCCCAAAACCCTGGTATACATACGATGGTCAGTCTGTAGGTTCTCCCAAAAGCTCAATCTCTTGTGTCCAATGCAGATGAGCCACCCACACAGTCTTGGGTCTGTGCTGGGGTCAGTGAACTCACCATCGGTGGGTCTGTGCTGGGGTCAGTGAACTCACCAGCGGTGGGTCTGTGCTGGGGTCAGTGAACTCACCAGCGGTGGCTCGGCGCTTTGGCTCGGCAGCACGCAGCGTTTTAACTGCTTCCCTGACCTCCTGCACATGTTCACTCTCCGACTCAAATGCAGGATTGCAGAATACTGTCTGGAATTCAGTGAAGAATTTGTGTTAGAAACCTGTGAAGCTGGCCATTGTGTGTAGGCAGTAACCATCAAACTATACTTGGATATGCAATATTCAATTGACTCATATTCAATAGAGAAACTAATGATGAAACCATTTTTCTTGAAGTTTATTGTTTCACTGCTGGATGACCTTACCTTGTACACATCAGATGGCACTGTATCCACGGTGACTTCAGTAAGCTCGGTCATCTTTGGCAGTGAAAGCAGGTCAACTTTTAAAATGTGACATTAAATATTCCAAACCAAATGTCCAGCAACAGCATACGGCCAATAAATAATATTATCACTGTGAAAAAATATATTATTTTTTTCCAAAAAGTTTACTTTGGTATGATGTTTTGTCAAAAAAAATCCACACAACAAAATCTGTGCTAGCATTTGCACATCAATAAAAACTGTATTCCATGAATCCTGGTTGTTTGGAAATTCACCACTTTGCCAAAAATGAATCAAATGATGAAAATCATAAGGATTTTTTCAGTTCTTAGAAAATGTATATAACCAAATACTTAAAAATAACCAAAACGTTTGTGTGAGGAAAAAATCCACATTGAATTTAATTTCTATAAATAAAAAAACAGTTATTGAATGTAAACGCAATGTCTCTCTGTGAGGTAGATGTACTGTGTCTGTGTTGTTGGGGTTGAGTAGTTTGTAGTGAAAGCCGAGTCAGCTGAGATGTATGAGTGTGTGTGGCGGGGGCCATGGGGAGGGCTCCGTGCAAATTCTCTGTAAGACTCTTAACTAACAGTCCTAATGAGCTCTAATCCCACAAAACCTTTTAAAGCTCGCACAACTGCAAAATTGCTACATTTACAACAAATCACCAAGTTCATCATTTTTTCCATTCCTCATCCCCTGCCTGAATAAAACCACACATCAAATAGCACAGTACTGTTTTTACTTTTATTTACATGTTTTTTTCCATGATTTTAACACATACTTACTTCTCTTTTCATGCAGTGCTGCAAACACAAACACACACAGACACACACTCACCACTCACTCTCACACAAACAGACCCAGATATGCATACAAAAAACACACACATCACAACTTTTCGGTCGAAGTAACATCAAAGTTCCCCTAGTTTCCTAAAAGCAGCGAATCCTCCAGCATCCTGTTTGCAGAGCAGGGTTAACCTAATGGGTAAACCTTATTCAAATATGAGGTGATTCTGCTTGATACAGATATCAGACGGCTGTAACGCAGACAGGGACATGGTTAGAGCAGCTCGTCTTCGTTTACAGGAAATGAGCGTACAGGTGTGTGCCGCGACTGCTGTGTGCACTGTCCTCTTAATTACCATCTTACCTGGGGCAGGTAAGGCTTTCCATTCCTTTCATCTTTTCCACTATATTCTAATTTAAAAGATGTATATAATACACATGAATAAAAAATACTTCCAGGATATTTTGAACCATATGATTTTCCAATGCAATTATTATTTCCTATTGTTTGTGCTTACATCTCCTGAGAAGACAGTGTTGTGCCATTTACCTTTAAGAGTCTGCATCAGCTACCCCCCTGTGCCCTGTGGCACTGGGAGCAAACCCCTCCCCCATTCAATATATACTCAGGTATACAGGGAGTCCTCGACTTACGAACGAGTTCCATTCCTATGACTTGTCGTAACCCGATTTTCAACGTAAGTCTGAATTTATACCTAAATTATACCTAAGTTAACACCTTAAGTCACTCACTCTGTACACACAACACATGAAGGACACATAAAATACAGTAATTAAATGAAACAGTAATAAAAAAAAAAAGAGAACAAAGAATTTTTTTTTGTTCTTTGTTTATTTCTGTGTTCGTATTTACGAACCAAACCGCGTAGGTCGAAACTAGGTTTTTTAAATAATTTATGGAAGTGCGTCGTAACCACGAAACGTCGTAACTCAAGACCGTCGTAACCCGAGGACTCCCTGTATATTGTTTAATAAATGGATTACTAATGATTACTAAACTACTTAAAAATGGATCATGAGCAGCAGTTTTGCAGGGCTAAAGTAATGTCACACACCTCAGGATAAATTGATGCCTGCGTGCCCTGAGGTTGAGGGTTCAATCCCCGTTCTCGCCATTGGTCAGAGGTCCCTTTGGTGAGGCGGGGTAAGTCGGCTAAGCTTGTTCAGTTGGTCTCTTCGCGATAGCGCCCTGTCTGCCTTGCTTGGGCGCCTGCGGTGGCATGAACTGATCATATGCTGACAGCGTCATCTCTGACATCATAGGCAGTGTGCAGTTAGTGGTGCGGCCGCAGCATGAAAAGAAGCGAGAGCATCATCACATGAATTGGAGGAGCCATGTGCTCAATTTCTCCTCCCAAAGCTGTCAGGGCGGGTGCTGCATGAGGTCAACTGAACATTCGGGTTGGGAAAAAACTGGAAAAAATCGGGGATAAAAATAATTATTAAAAAAAAAAAAGTAATGCCAAACACACATTGCTCACTCTGTTTTACACTTATTCAAATGTTTGCTTTTTCAGTGCAGGCTCAAGCGGCAGCAGAAGAGTATGGGGACTACGACTATGGAGGCATTTCCACAAACTGCTCTGAGTCAGAGTCCATCTCCGGGGGCTGGGTGTCTTACTCACAAGGGGGCTTCCCGGGCAGTGTGCTGACCTATCACTGCAAGGAGGGGCATTACACATTCCCAGTCAATAGCAGGGTCTGCAGCGATGAGGGGGAGTGGTCCACCATGAGAATGGCCAATGGGAGGATAGTATCCCAGGCAACCTGCAAAGGTAAGAGGCCATGACACAGATGGACCAACACTCTATCTTTCATCTGGGTTTGGCCGAGGAGGTCAGACTTGGTGTGGGTGCAGTTAGTGAAGTGGATTAACTGCTGTGAAATGTATTTGCTCTGCATACTACATCCAACAGCCATATGCATTACCAAGCAAACCTTCACATTGTCAGATAGACCACATGATTTAAGGTGTTATTCAGTGTTATTTCTATGCTACTAATTCTACTGTATGTGCAATGCATTAAGCTCAGACTGCTGAAATTAAGCAGGTGTGGGCTTGGTAACTCCTTGAATAGGAAACCTCCTGTGATTGGAAGAGGTGTTGGCAGGCCGGTATGGGGCAGTCCTCCCCATACACCACAGAGAATTCCAAGGCCTGAGCACATTGATGGTCGCACTGTAATTGTAGGAGATGCCAACCTTCAGATGAGATGTTAAACAGTTATCATTATCATTAAAAATCCCATGGGGCTTATTGTGAGGTGTTAACCCTGGTGTCCTCAACAAATTCCATAACTGCAATAAACTGGCTCTCTACACCTGGCTATCAAAATGACCCCTATATTTTATTGGCCTTCCCCACCTCAGCTCCCTCAGTCCTCACTGTCAGTTGACCACTGAATAAAGATTAAATACTGAAGTGCACATGAAAGGACATTCACTGTAGAAAGTCAGCTATTCAATATGTCTATATGTCTCAGCTCAAGAGGTCAACCTCTCCCCTCACCTTTCTCTCTCTTCCTCCCATACTTCCGTGGCCATCCCTCACTCTGTCTCTCCTCTGTGTGTTAGAGGTCCAGTGTCCAGCCCAGCTCCAGCTGGATAATGGAGAGCTCTGGCCCCAGCAGCTGTGGTTCAGCCCAGGGCAGGAACAGCAGTTCTCCTGCCTGGATGGGTTCATGCTGTATGGGTCAGCTGTGCGAAACTGCACTCTGTCAGGGGAATGGACTGGCACCATCCCAGTGTGTGATGACCGAGGTGAGGCAACCCTCAGTGTGGGATAAACACACACAGGTGATCAGTGCTGAAGTGCAGATTAGTATGGAATTAAAACACGATAGTAGACAGGTATGAAATCCAGAAGGGGATACAGCCCTCGTTGCTCTCCCTGGGTGATGAGTAAAAGCAGATATTCACTGAGCTGGTGGGTGCATGCACGTCTGTTGTGTCTCTTGTGTCTCTCTCCCTCCAGCGGATGACTGCATGGACCCAGGAATCCCTCCTGGCGCTCTACGGGATGGAGACCGCTTCCGCGTTGGGGAAAAGGTGAAGTACCGCTGCCAGGCTGGGCTGGACCTGCTGGGCTCAGCGGAACGGGTCTGTCTGGAATCCCGGGAGTGGAGCGGATCAGAACCTCGCTGCCTGGGTGAGCTGGGGGAGGGAGTGGGGTTTGCTAGTAACCTGGTTAAGGGAGCTGAAAGGCCCACAGAACCAAAGCTAAACCTCCAGAACAGGCAGCATGGGACTAAGGGGTGTCTGTTGTATCACATGTACTGCCGGTTATTGTTGTGTGCTGCTGTGTGTCAAGTGTCATGTTGCTGCTAACCCTAACTCTCTCTCTTTCACACTCCAGCCCCATACATCTTTGACTCTCCTGAGTCTGTGGCTCAGGCTATGGCAGGCTCTTTGTCAGGAGTAATGGACGTCACATCTCCTGAATTCAAAAAGAGAGGTGATGCCAAGTTACAGGGACACAACAATGAATGTTTGTATGTGTGTTTGTGTGTATGTGTGTACATGTATATGTGTGTGTTTGCATGTACATGTATGTGTGTATGTATGTATGTGTTTGTGTGCATACGTGTGTATGTGTGGGTGTGTGTGTGTGTGTGCGTGTGTGCGTGAGTGTGTGAGAGTGTGTGCGTACCTGTCTGAATCTCATACCCATGCTGGTCTGTCTGCTGTGGTCAGTCTCCTTCGGCAGGAGCATCCGCCCAGAGGAGGGCCGTCTGAATGTGTATATCCTCCTCGACACGTCCGGCAGCATCACTAAAGAGCACTTCCAGAAGGCCCGGGATGCCACTGCCAGCCTCATCAGGAAGGTCAGCACTGTTAGCCTGGGCACTGCAGCTCACACAGACCACCACTGCATCTGCACACAGCCTCCAGAGGGAGGGGGAGAGACAGAAACACTTACAGATGGACATACAAAGAGGCAGGGAGATAGAAACAGAAAGATACTTCAGACTCAATGGACACCATTCCAACAGACATCACAAGATGTATATTGATAAAATGACATACTAACTTGCATGCCACAAACAATCTATTGAAAGCCTGCAGCTCTTAAATGCTTACTGCTGTTCAGCCTCTTAAGGAGCAGCTCTTAAAGAAACTGCCTTAACCAAAGCTATGATCATGGTTTAATGTTACAGCTGGACAGCTACGAGGTCAACATGAAGTTCCAGGTCATCTCCTACGCAACTGAGCCCAGAGAGATCATGTCCATCACCAGCCCCTGGAGCAGCAGCGTAGCCCATGTCCTGCAGGAGCTCTCTGACTTTCAGTACACTGGTAAACCTTCAAACTCCAACTGCTACCATTATCCTTTATTTTATTTTTACTGGCACAGCTGACAGTCTGCCAACATTATGGAAATCTTCACTACAGTGGTCTCCACCTTATACCCCTACTGCAGGGACTGACATGTTGCCCTCTTGCAGGTTGGGTCATTGCACCATGACACTTCAACCAGACCTGGCCTGTCTATTGGTGCTGGATCAGTGCCTTAGAAGTTTTATTATGTGTAATGTTTCTGGTACAAAATGCTTCTTATAGTTCTTTAGGGTTGTTAGATAGTGAAATACATGCTATTTTGGATAGCCATGCTGTTTACTGTTTCATTGTATAATTATCTACTTGGCAACAGAGTTTTTGTTCATTAAAGTTTGTACTTGTTAAGCTTTGATATGTTAAGCTTCTAATCTTCACTGTCTAGCTGTTGAGCAAGTGTCTTTACATTACCTTGAATGAGCATTGTTGTGTGACTAAGTTTAAACCCCAGTGGCAAGCAATGCTACAGTGAGCCATTTCCTTTGTTAGAAAGCTTGCAAATAGCTTAGCCACCAAACATATTATAAGTCACATATTATAAGATATTGTATGCTCGTGCATGTTTCAATTATGGTCTCTACATCTGTTTTTTCATCATTTCCTTCTCATGTTCATAGGCCAACATTTGTACAATTTTGGTCTGCTTCAGTTAAAAAATGAACTGCAACTCTGTCTCCCTTCCTGCTTCTAATTGGGGCCCCAAGGTGGACAGTATCAACAGACCGCTAGCTTTCCAGAGTAACTTGAACAAATATTCAGCATTTTGATATTTGACATTTGCATGTCCCATTTCACTTGACCATCTGCTCAGACCCTGGTATTTTAAAAATGGCATTTGCTACTTCCTGGCTCTTCTGCAAGGCTTGCGTTTGACCAAAAGCAGCAGTCACTACTGCAGACTCCACCCCAACGGCTCCTGGTCTTTGGAATAGTACCTACACTGGAGATGGAGGTAAAAGCCTCTAGGAACTCAGATAGTCCCTGCGGTGTGAAAGTGCCTGTGTGTGCTTTTGAATGACTTTCTATGGTTTAATTCCCAGGAGCCGGTCAGTCAGTGTAATGGGCAGTGGCAGCCATGTGACCTACCTTTCACTTTCAGCTCATGGAAAGAAGACAGGCACCAACCTCCACGCTGCCCTCAACATGGTGTACAGGCGGATGGCCTTCCTAAAGGAGAATAGAGACAGCAAGTTTAACGAGACGCAGCATGTGATTCTCATCATAACGGATGGTAAAGCACAGGGGGAATGGCAGGGGTGACTAGCAGTGTCGGATGGTAAAGCGCAGGGGGAATGACAGGGGTGACTAGCAGTGATGGATGGTAAAGCACAGGTTGAATGGCAGGGGTGACAGTAGCAGTGTCGGATGGTAAAACGCAGGGGGAATGGTAGGGGTGACTAGCAGTGATGGATGGTAAAGCACAGGTTGAATGGCAGGGGTGACAGTAGCAGTGTCGGATGGTAAAACAGGGGGAATGGTAGGGGTGACTAGCAGTGATGGATGGTAAAGCACAGGTTGAATGGCAGGGGTGACAGTAGCAGTGTCGGATGGTAAAACGCAGGGGGAATGGTAGGGGTGACTAGCAGTGATGGATGGTAAAGCACAGGGGGAATGGTAGGGGTGACTAGCGGTGACAGATGGTGAAGCACAGGGGGAATGGCAGGGGTGACTAGCAGTGACAGATGGTAAAGCACAGGGGGAATGGCAGGGGTGACTAGCAGTGACAGATGGGAAAGCACAGGGGGAATGGCAGGGGTGACTGTAGCAGTGATGGATGGTAAAGGGCAGGGGGAATGGCAGGGGTGACTAGTGGTGACAGATGGTAAAGCACAGGGGGAATGGCAGGGGTGACTGTAGCAGTGATGGATGGTAAAGCACAGGGGGAATGGCAGGGGTGACTGTAGCAGTGATGGATGGTAAAGGCCAGGGGGAATGGCAGGGGTGACTGTAGCAGTGATGGATGGTAAAGCACAGGGGGAATGGCAGGGGTGACTGTAGCAGTGATGGATGGTAAAGGGCAGGGGGAATGGTAGGGGTGAATAGCAGTGACAGATGGTAAAGCACAGGGGGAATGGCAGGGGTGACTGTAGCAGTGATGGATGGTAAAGCACAGGGGGAATGGTAGGGGTGAATAGCAGTGACAGATGGTAAAGCACAGGGGGAATGGCAGGGGTGACTGTAGCAGTGATGGATGGTAAAGCACAGGGGGAACGGCAGGGGTGACTGTAGCAGTGATGGATGGTAAAGCACAGGGGGAATGGTAGGGGTGAATAGCAGTGACAGATGGTAAAGCACAGGGGGAATGGCAGGGGTGACTAGCGGTGACAGATGGTAAAGCACAGGGGGAATGGTAGGGGTGAATAGCAGTGACAGATGGTAAAGCACAGGGGGAATGGCAGGGGTGACTAGCAGTGACAGATGGTAAAGCACAGGGGGAAAGGCAGGGGTGACTGTAGCAGTGATGGATGGTAAAGGGCAGGGGGAATGGCAGGGGTGACTAGTGGTGACAGATGGTAAAGCACAGGGGGAATGGCAGGGGTGACTGTAGCAGTGATGGATGGTAAAGGGCAGGGGGAATGGCAGGGGTGACTGTAGCAGTGATGGATGGTAAAGCACAGGGGGAATGGCAGGGGTGACTGTAGCAGTGATGGATGGTAAAGCGCAGGGGTAATGGTCAGGGTGACTAGCGGTGACAGATGGTAAAGCACAGGGGGAATGGCAGGGGTGACTGTAGCAGTGATGGATGGTAAAGGGCAGGGGGAATGGCAGGGGTGACTGTAGCAGTGATGGATGGTAAAGGGCAGGGGGAATGGTAGGGGTGAATAGCAGTGACAGATGGTAAAGCACAGGGGGAATGGTAGGGGTGAATAGCAGTGACAGATGGTAAAGCACAGGGGGAATGGCAGGGGTGACTGTAGCAGTGATGGATGGTAAAGGGCAGGGGTAATGGTCGGGGTGACTAGCGGTGACAGATGGTAAAGCACGGGGGAATGGTAGGGGTGAATAGCAGTGACAGATGGTAAAGCACAGGGGGAATGGCAGGGGTGACTGTTGCAGCAGTAGCTGCTCAGCTGCTGGTTTTGATGGTGTACTGAAAGGTATGAAGTGCTCACTGGCTAACTCCTGCTATCACAGACAGTAATCATCTTGGCCCCTGTTGTTTACTGCAAAATTATCCACAAATCATTGCATAAGAAGAATGGATGAACATAGCTCAGCACAGAGAGCAGAGCACCCTACAGAGCCAGGATGAACACAGATCAGTACAGAGAGCAGAGACCCGTACAGAGCCAGGATGAACACAGATCAGCACAGAGAGCAGAGCACCCTACAGAGCCAGGCTGAACACAGATCAGCACAGAGAGCAGAGACCCGTACAGAGCCAGGATGAACACAGATCAGCACAGAGAGCAGAGCACCCTACAGAGCCAGGCTGAACACAGATCAGCACAGAGAGCAGAGACCCGTACAGAGCCAGGATGAACACAGATCAGCACAGAGAGCAGAGCACCCTACAGAGCCAGGCTGAACACAGATCAGCACAGAGAGCAGAGACCCGTACAGAGCCAGGATGAACACAGATCAGCACAGAGAGCATAGCACCCTACAGAGCCAGGCTGAACACAGATCAGCACAGAGAGCAGAGACCCTACAGAGCCAGGATGAACACAGATCAGAGTACAGAGCCAGGATGAACACAGATCAGCACAGAGAGCATAGCACCCTACAGAGCCAGGCTGAACACAGATCAGCACAGAGAGCAGAGACCCGTACAGAGCCAGGATGAACACAGATCAGCACAGAGAGCAGAGCACCCTACAGAGCCAGGCTGAACACAGATCAGCACAGAGGAGGCAAGCACAGATCCTATAAAAGTCAGGATCATAAGAGGTGTCTGCCCTTTTGAAGGCCACTCCAACACTGGGATGAGTCCTAAATCTGTGCTTGGGAAGATCCGGGCCGAGCTAGGATACAGCTCCACTAAGCAACAGGACCTGCAGCCGGGGGGCAGGAATATGGAGGACCACAGAGCCGAAAACTTCCTTGGTGAGGAACACTATAGAGTGACTCCTGAGTGATTGCACAGGGCAGACAAACTGCACTAACTTGTTTAGTTGACTACATTCTGCTCAGTTTAATTAGTGTCTTTTGCATGTCTGAAGCCCCTTTCACACATGCACGGCAATCCTGAACTTTTCCGGACATTACCCGGATGAACTGTGTGAACACAAATGTCTGAATCAGTCCCACCAGACATTAAATGGACTTTATCCTTCCAGCTCCCTAGTACAAAGTCCAGGTAATGTCCACTTGAGCCCATGTGTGAATACGGCAGGTAATTTTCTAGAGAATTCACAGTCAGCGTGTTGACATTTCTATCATGAGGCTGGTGTGAAACCAGAAGAATACAAGCAACCGATGGTGGCTGCTTCATATTCTTCTCTGCTGTATATTGCCTTCCACTCTTTTGTTCATATTGCTGATACATTCAGATACATGTAGTATTGATATCAACACAAAAACAGTCATCATTAAGGATGAGTCGTAGCCTCGTTCGTTATCTTCGATGTGCTGTAAACGAAACACTGCGATATCTGAAGCATACTTTTTGCATCATGTCTTGCCTCCTTCACGCTCTACCCAGGCGCCACCCCTCGCCTAAACCAAACAGATTATTTCCAGTAGGTGAGAACGTGTCTGACACGGAAAATCTCCGGTTCTGTGCTACATGTGTGAAAGGGCAACTCATAAGTTCATATGTGAAAATGGCTAGAGAGGGGCTGCTCTAATCTGTGGTTAGAGTGCCCCCCTGTGGTTAGAGCATGCCCTAACACCTTTGTCACTGTTTGATTCTGTATGTTGGCAGATATCTATGTGTTTGGAGTTGGGAACAGCGTGAATAAGAAGGAGCTCAACAGTATCGCGTCACAGAAGCAGGGAGAACACCACATCTTCATTCTGAAAGAATATGAAGACTTGGGAACAGTTTTCGACTCCATGATCAGTGGGTTGCCAGCGTTTAGAAGCTCACACAAAGGCATATATAACACGCAAATGTATGCGCATATACCATATATACAGTATGACAGATCTTCACTGAGGTTTGCCCTTTCATAAGCAGAGGAAATCATGCTAATGAATCACAAAGGCACACAACACCCCACATGACAGCAGTTATGGGACTATGAAAATCATATATATACATACATATATGCATACTCCACAAACTGCGAAAATAAATGAAATGGTGGATAAGGGTAAGTGTAAATGTAACCATGGAGGCTGTTTGTGCGGTGTGTTTTCCCCTGGAGAGCAGGTGACTCAGCTGTGACCATGTGTGGCATCGCCCAGGAGACAGCAGGCACCAAGCACGACTTCACCAGACCATGGCATGTGGAGCTGGAGACTCTGGTAAGAGATCTCACCCTAACTCCAACCCTATCCCTAACCCCTAACTCCAAACCCTAACCAAATTCCTCCCTCTCTATTTCACCTACCAACCTCGCTAGCTGCAGTATGGTAACTGAATAGCACTGTGTGTAAAAATACCTCTTTTGTGAAATCTCTAATTGTTTTAATGTCTTTAAATTTTACTGATTTTGACTTGTGGAAAATCTGGTCACCCTGCTTGAAATGAGGGTGACATTCATCTGTCTTGACATGACATTTAAGAATTATTATTTTATTCCTCTATTCTTATTATTCATGTATTCACCACCCCCTAAACCCCCTTCCCCCAACACTTAGTCTTCTTCCAAGGCAGAGAATTGCAAGGGCTCCATCATAACTGAGAACTGGATCCTGACTGCGGCTCACTGCTTAAAGCCGGAAGCACAGCAGAACCCGCAGAGCGTGACGATTAAGCACGGTCAGAGCACGGGCCTCCTGGGGGAACCTGGGGAGGGGAACCGTGTGTATTATCGGGGACTCCAACACAGGAGAAGGCAGGCCTGGCCCTGGATAGCTTGAGATGGCCCTGGTTTGTGTTGTGGTGGCATGTGCCAGACGGCATCAGCTTTATAGCTCTGGCCAGACACATGCAGAGGTTCAGGACAGACTCTAAATATCCAATCTATCTACAGACAAACACAGATTTGACAAAAAACTGAAGCATTCCTGCTGCTCCAGGGCCAGGGTTGCTTTGCCTATTATGATGACACATTCCACATTAAGTAAGAAGCCCAAATACATGTATGCCATTCATCTCGACCATGTTTGCATGTATCAGAGTTATACAGATGGTCTGCTAGCCAGACTTAGTGTGATGGCCACAAAGAGACGGTAAATCGGAAGGAATCTTCAGTGAGGACTGCAATTCAACTCCTCCCTCCTGTTTCTGAATGTTTCATAGGGAAGACAGGCCGCAAAACTGCTGCATCTGTGATCGTGCACCCACTGTACAACATCAATGGGTTGAAGCACAAGAACGTGGATGAGTTTTATGACTACGACATTGCACTGGTCAAGCTGAACCAAAGCATCAAGCTGTCTGGAGAATCCAGGTGAGCTGAATTCCGCCAAGCATGACATCAAAATTAGGATTGTTCTGGAACTGTGTTCTCTGTCCAGGAAAACATGAGCTTCTTCGTGGGACATTAAGTGTTCCAGTTTTTCTTCAACTCCTCTGCACTATTTCAGTTGGAAATCCAGCCTCTGTCACACAGAGAATACCCTCCACAGATTCTAACATTATTTCCATGGTTAAGGTCACAGGATAAGACAAAATTCAATACAAGAATACAAGAATTTTAAAATGCAGCCAAAAGTCACTGATATTCCATGCAGCAGTTCTGTGGCTGGGCCCAGGAAGAACGTCAGTGTAACAGGGCCAAACACAGGCAGGGTGACCACGCGGCGTCTGCATAGTCTCTAAACGGCAGTGTAACAGGGCCAAACACAGAAAGGGTGACCACGCGGCGTCTGCATAGTCTCTAAACGGCAGTGTAACAGGGCCAAACACAGGCAGGGTGACCACGCGGCGTCTGCATAGTCTCTAAACGGCAGTGTAACAGGGCCAAACACAGGCAGGGTGACCACGCGGCGTCTGCATAGTCTCTAAACGGCAGTGTAACAGGGGCAAACACAGGCAGGGTGACCACGCGGCGTCTGCATAGTCTCTAAACGGCAGTGTAACAGGGGCAAACACAGGCAGGGTGACCACGCGGCGTCTGCATAGTCTCTAAACGGCAGTGTAACAGGGGCAAACACAGGCAGGGTGACCACGCGGCGTCTGCATAGTCTCTAAACGGCAGTGTAACAGGGCCAAACACAGGCAGGGTGACCACGCGGCGTCTGCATAGTCTCTAAACGGCAGTGTAACAGGGCCAAACACAGGCAGGGTGACCACGCGGCGTCTGCATAGTCTCTAAACGGCAGTGTAACAGGGCCAAACACAGGCAGGGTGACCACGCGGCGTCTGCATAGTCTCTAAACGGCAGTGTAACAGGGCCAAACACAGGCAGGGTGACCACGCGGCGTCTGCATAGTCTCTAAACGGCAGTGTAACAGGGCCAAACACAGGCAGGGTGACCACGCGGCGTCTGCATAGTCTCTAAACGGCAGTGTAACAGGGCCAAACACAGGCAGGGTGACCACGCGGCGTCTGCATAGTCTCTAAACGGCAGTGTAACAGGGCCAAACACAGGCAGGGTGACCACGCGGCGTCTGCATAGTCTCTAAACGGCATTGTAACAGGGGCAAACACAGGCAGGGTGACCACGCGGCGTCTGCATAGTCTCTAAACGGCAGTGTAACAGGGTCTTTGCAATATGCTTATACGTGTTGAGGTGTGCTGTGCTGCCTTGCAGACCCATCTGTGTGCCATGCACTAAACCAGCTAACGGCGCTCTGAAACTGGACCCCAACTCCACCTGTCAGCAGCACGGTAAGATCCAGCAGTCTGTCTTCATTTTGTGTTGCATCATTTACTATCAGGCAGTCACTCATCTGCTCACATCACACATTCATGGAGAAGGTCAGGTAGGGTGAGAAAACAGAGCATGCCCTCTCCTGTGCAACATTTAATGGGAGCTGTATTTGTGGAAGGTAGTGGGATTCAGGTATTCCAAAAACAGCACTAGCTGTATCCACATCCCTTAGTCCCATAATGGGCTGCTCTTTGCACCACACACAGGGAGAATCTCACAATAAGATTAAACCAGGCTGACACTTTACAAAAAGCTGATGGAAAAGAGCACGAATGAGAATCCACAAAATGCAGGTTTAATGCAAATAACCATTTAGCTGCTGCCCTTCAGTGATCAATTTCCTGCTCTCACAGTTAAAATGTGTGGGTTCCTCCTGTTCAGCATTCCCTGCTAATACAGCACACTTATGGCAAGAGCTCTCTGTGCTGTGTGTTGTGTGTGCTGTGTGTGTGTGTGTGTGCACGCACAGTGTTAGTACAGCATGCGTAAGGCTTTCTTTCTCTGGTATATGTTGTTCTGTTTACAGAGAAGGCTCTATTCCCTCTGGAGGAGACCCAAGCCTTCTTCATCACCAAGGGGGTTGCCCGTAAGCAGACTCACATTCAGACTGGCTCCAGGGTGAGGCCCCCTATCACGCAAGTCTGAGTCAGGGAGGGGGGGGGTTAAATTATTAACATCCCAGCACTGACCCCACCCTCCTTGGTGAGAGTGCACACCATTTTCTCTCCCAGTGCAGGCCATGTTCTTTCACTGCCAGGTAGCTCCAGGGATCGCTGCATTCACCCTGACATTTTATATCACCTCCAACCATTTTAAAATGGTGTTGCAAAGTTATCACATTTTGAAAACTGATATATCAAAGTATGAATGTAACTGAAAGCATGAACATACTTATAACAGTCCAATAACTGACTTGTTGTTAAAATGATTTCCCATCTGCCATGGTTCCTTTCCTGAGTATATGGCATAGCCTGTTCATAAAGTCACTGAGCAAACAACAGCTGCACTACCTGTCCAGCTAATTCTATGAACTGCTACAGAACCATTCTGTTTGTTTTACCTGTACTTCTTTTGGGTAAAATCACAATGTAAATTTGGTTAGATTGCACCTTTAAATATTGTAAACATGAGCTGTTTGCACGTGTTCGTGAGCATTCCAGCAAATCTGCTATCGTTCATGATTTCAATTACAGGTGTTCTGCCAAAGCACTGAAAATCTATCCTTTAAAGACTGCAGTCATGCCTGGTGTAAGAGGCATGCTCGTTTATGCTATTGCACACACTTATAATATTATAAAACACATCAACATAATGTTACAGTGTAATACTGCCAAAGGCTCATAAACATCACCACATGATCCGATATCACGCTGTGTCCAAGCACCACCCAACCTGTGCATGTCTGGCAGAGAGAGCAATGCATCAAGCAAGCAGCTATGACCTTCAAACCAGGGACCACCGCATCCCTGACTGAGTTCGTCACAGACCGCTTTCTCTGCACTGGGGGATCACAACTCTACAAAGATGAGCTCACCTGTAAAGGTAAGTGAGAGCCGCCTGCCTTATTCATACATACACCCTCTCTGTGACACATTCACTGTGTGCAGAAATATATGAAAAGACATTCACTGTGCCCAGAAATATATGAAAAGGCACATTCACTGTGTGTAGAAATATATGAAAAGGCACATTCACTGTGTGTAGAAATATATGAAAAGGAACATTCACTGTGTGTAGAAATATATGAAAAGGAACATTCACTGTGTGTAGAAATATATGAAAAGGAACATTCACTGTGTGTAGAAATATATGAAAAGGAACATTCACTGTGTGTAGAAATATATGAAAAGGAACATTCACTGTGTAGCTTCCCGTAACAATTCAAACTGGTGCACTTTGACATCACAATGCATACGGGTTGGCAGGCCAGCCTTTTTTTAGGAAGTAAATCAATTTGTGAAATGGAAATGCTGAAGGGCAAGACAAGACCTAGACAAATCAGGTCTGAGATCCAGACAAGGTAGAGAGGCAGATCTTTTGGTCTCAATATTAAGACCGTTTTTCAGACACTAAAACATGAGCATCGCGGCAGGTTACCATAGCCTGTTACAGCATTTCATCTCCACCTCACACTCTGCTTCTCTGCAGGTGATTCAGGTGGGTCCCTGTTTCTTCGCAAGAAACTTCGCTATTTTCAAGTGAGTGTTTGGATTTGGCTGACTAAATAAAACCTTCATTTTCATCAATGTACTCACCACATTTTCCCAAAACATGCACTTGCTCATAGTAATAACTGAAAACTAGCTGCATAGCCTTACTCATTAAAATCAGCATTTCAGTAATCAAAATCAAAATCAGTGAATATACAAAACATTTTTATCCAGCACATGTCTTAGTTATAAAATACAGCAGTGTTGTGGTTTCCCTGCTATTAACAGATATTTGCGAGGACTATGCCCGGCCCTGTTCCCCACAGGCAAAATTAACAGCTACATGACGGTTGGAAGCTGCAATATTGAATAAGACTGCAATTATGTGGACATCTCTCCAGTATATTCTTTACTAGCTCTGTTTACCACGGAATGTGTTTATGTTGCACCACTTCATATGACAAAAACACTATTTAGAAGAATAAAAAATGATTTTGAGCAGAGGGGGCATTAAGGGCAAACTCCATATAGATATAAGGAACTTATGAATTATCTCACTAATTAAACAACAGAAAGGCAAATACATGTTAATCCAGATGTTAACATGCCCTGGGAGACAATAAGCAGAATGCATCAGGACAACTGAGGAAAAACAAGTCGTCTTACCTATGGAGGGAACCCTCATTTTCCTGTTACTCATCCTGACCTGTAGGTGGCAGTTGTGAGCTGGGGCAACATAGATGTGTGTTCTTCTGCCCGTGCGCCCCCTGCTGATGCCCGGGACTTCCACATCAGTATCTTCTCTGTGTTGCCTTGGCTGGAACAGCACCTGGGTCAAGAGCTTCAGTTTCTTCCCTTTCCCAGCTGAGCATGGTAACACGGACACCCACACAGACACATTCAGAATGCCAAAGCAACACCATCTGTGGAAAGCTTATTACCACATGATTCTGCACAAACTCTTCATTACGTGTACTTACCTGTCAGTCACTGTGATGACTGAGCAAAGTAAAACTACCTGTTCCTATAAAAATTGTGTGCAACTCAGTGTTACTGCTCTGGCCTAAATGTGAGGCTTCAGGAAAAGTGCTAGTCTTCAGTCTCATAGATGTGTTCTCCTGAGGGAAGACATTCAATATGTAGGTAATACCTACCTGGTAAAATAAAAAATCCATTACCCTTGATATCCTGTAATGTTTCAAGCATTTTCCACCAAAACATCAGTGAGTGAGAAGAATAAATCCTGAATTATCCTACATATATTAAACATTCTTAACAATGGATACATAAACATTGTTTAATATTTAAACATTGTAATGAATGAGATAGACAGAGATACACAGGATGTATATTTATATGGGTAATTTCTTTAATAAGCTTGCATGAGTAAGTTTATCACAGGAGCTTACAGTACAGAAGGAGCACTGCTGGAAACTAAGTAATACCACTGGAGCTATGGGCCATTTAAACTACATCCATAAAAAATGTAATATCCCGTTACATTTTCTCATATTCAACTACATAAACACTGAATTTGACATAAAATATTGTGTCATTACATTTATTTTAGGAGTTGCAATTATAAAAACTTTTAAATTATAAAAAATAAAACAAAATTTCCCCATCTTTAGTAAATTCGAATTTATTTTCAGACAAAAAAAAAAAAGGACATTCGCTTAATCTGAAAAAGTGTTTACTTCAGTGCACACTGGGTCAGGTTGGTGTTCCTCCAACAGTGAACTAAATGAGCACACTACCAGCATGTCCTGCTGTGTTTCCCTCAAAGTTTCAGGAAAAAAAAAAAAAACTTGTGATACACGCTTGTGATTATAAAAGCTAAAAACAACCTCCCAGCTCCAAGTATCAGGTCTAGATTCAGTCAGCACTTTCCTTAACTTTGTCAGGAACATGGTTTGAAACTTTTGGTGAAAAAACAAAACTTTTCTTTTAATTGTGAATCAGAGTTAAGGCTGAATGTTTATTGTGGTTTCAATATGAGGACTGAAGATCAAGGACTAATTTTCTCACTATAAATACAACTCAAAAATGCTGGCCTGCTTTTTCAATGTGAGTTAAACAGCTCAGTCCCATTGAGCAAGGATGTAATATCTGTTTCAAGCAGATATGCTCTTCTGATTGGTCTTGGATCATGTGAGACATCTGTGCCAATGAGTGATAAGTATTTTTTTACATGCAAAGAACAATGGCAGCCAGCTCAGATGGTGCTTTGCGTGAATGCCTGGATTGGCTATGGTGTTCAACCTCCACCAATCACCCCTCAGAGAACTGTCTAAAGAGTCTCTCTGATTGGCCGTCAGGAAAGCTGGGAACAAAGTGTATCTGCAGGATCTCAGAAAAGCCCTCGGAGAGAGAGGGTGTGGCAAACTTGTTCCTGTAAACAGAAAGAAATATTTCAAAGAGATGGTGGACAACCTGATAAAGATTGTTTACTCCACATCTGAAACATTGCAACACAACATTTTAAAAGAGGTTTTTATACCATGTCTTGGTCAAAAGGTTTGACTGGTCAAGAGTACGTTTATTATTCACCAATAACACGTGTACACAGATTTATGCATGACCCTGGCATTTCCAATCCCTTTTATGTGCTCTGCTGACAAACATACCTAGAACATGTGAGGCATCAGCCAGTCAGGAACACGTAAACACAAAGGGGTCAACTTACTAAAATCCCAAACAAAAGGTGTTAATTTGCATGTGTCATCACTCAATCTTTGCAGGTCACCAGCTAAGAGCAATTATGTAAATGACCCCAGCCGCAAACAGCTGAGTTGAAATCGGAATCTCGACCAGAGGTTGATCGATTAGGGAAGCTGCTCAGTTAATCACTGTAAGCAAAAAATGAAGTTTGAGCCACAAGGGTTTGAGATACCAGTGAGGAGATAAGCTGAGACGTTGCTGAGTTGCATAATCAAAATGCAGGTGCATGTATAGGAAATGCCATGTGGGAAATGATTTGTGAAAAATCACACTTGGTTTTAGTCAGTGTTTCCCGAGTGCTGGGATAATGGATGTACAGTCCATTCTGTGCAGCATGGCATTAGGAAGCGGGGATAGCATGTATATGTGTATGTATATGTATCTATGATCCACTAGAGAGGTCATATGTATCTATGATCCATTAGAGAGGCCATGTATCTATGATCCACTAGAGAGGCCATATGTATCTATGATCCACTAGAGAGGCCATATGTATCTATGATCCATTAGAGAGGCCATATGTATCTATGATCCACTAGAGAGATCATATGTATCTATGATCCATTAGAGAGATCATATGTATCTATGATCCATTAGAGAGGCCATATGTATCTATGATCCACTAGAGAGGTCATATGTATCTATGATCCACTAGAGAGGCCATATGTATCTATGATCCATTAGAGAGGCCATATGTATCTATGATCCATTAGAGAGGCCATATGTATCTATGATCCATTAGAGAGGCCATATGTATCTATGATCCATTAGAGAGGCCATATGTATCTATGATCCACTAGAGAGGTCATATGTATCTATGATCCACTAGAGAGGCCATATGTATCTATGATCCATTAGAGAGGCCATATGTATCTATGATCCATTAGAGAGGCCATATGTATCTATGATCCATTAGAGAGGCCATATGTATCTATGATCTATTAGAGAGATCATATGTATCTATGATCCATTAGAGAGGCCATATGTATCTATGATCCATTAGAGAGGCCATATGTATCTATGATCCATTAGAGAGGCCATATGTATCTATGATCTATTAGAGAGATCATATGTATCTATGATCCATTAGAGAGGCCATATGTATCTATGATCCACTAGAGAGGCCATATGTATCTATGATCCATTAGAGAGGCCATATGTATCTATGATCCATTAGAGAGGCCATATGTATCTATGATCCATTAGAGAGGCCATATGTATCTATGATCCACTAGAGAGGCTATATGTATCTATGATCCATTAGAGAGATCATATGTATCTATGATCCATTAAGGAGATCATATGTACCTATGATCCATTAGAGAGGCCATATGTATCTTTGATCCATTAGAGAGGCCATATGTATCTATGATCCATTAGAGAGATCATATGTATCTATGATCCATTAGAGAGGCCATATGTATCTATGATCCATTAGAGAGATCATATGTATCTATGATCCATTAGAGAGATCATATGTATCTATGATCCATTAGAGAGGCCATATGTATCTATGATCCACTAGAGAGGCCATATGTATCTATGATCCATTAGAGAGGCCATATGTACCTATGATCCACTAGAGAGGCCATATGTATCTATGATCTATTAGAGAGGCCATATGTATCTATGATCCACTAGAGAGATCATATGTATCTATGATCTATTAGAGAGATCATATGTATCTATGATCCATTAGGGAGGCCATATGTATCTATGATCCACTAGAGAGGCCATATGTATCTATGATCCATTAGAGAGGCCATATGTATCTATGATCCACTAGAGAGGCCATATGTACCTATGATCCACTAGAGAGGCCATATGTATCTATGATCCATTAGAGAGGCCATATGTATCTATGATCCACTAGAGAGGTCATATGTATCTATGATCCATTAGAGAGGCCATATGTATCTATGATCCACTAGAGAGGCCATACGTATCTATGATCCACTAGAGAGGCCATATGTATCTATGATCCATTAGAGAGGCCATATGTATCTATGATCCATTAGAGAGGCCATATGTATCTATGATCCACTAGAGAGGCCATATGTATCTATGATCTATTAGAGAGATCATATGTATCTATGATCCATTAGAGAGATCATATGTATCTATGATCCATGCCTCTGAAATTCCAAAGAGATTCACACAAGTGGATATACCAATCTTCCACACTGTGGTCTTTCATTGCTATGTCTCCATGTTGCTATACTGATAGGATAGCTGTCATCTTACCAATCGAGTGTCTGTTAATTCCTGCCTCCACTCCTGCTAAAATGCACATACAATTACCTTAAGATACAATAACCAAAGTTCCTTTCAGGCTCAGTAAATCATATTTCACATGCTAAAGTAACCTATTTTCATGACCTCCTCTCAGGATTTCACAAACTAATGTAGTGTAGCCCAATATTCATTCAAGCTAACCCACAAAAATGAACAATGTGAGTATCTTTCAATTTTAAAACAGGCAATCCTCTATGCATCTTGTATGTTATCAGCACAGATGTTTTTCTGAGAACCAACCCCTACGTATGTATGTATTACAATAGGAGTAACTGTGGGTCTAGCATGGTAACCATGGCAGCAGAGGTATGTACCATTCTTGTAACTGTGGCAGCAAGGGTATGTGCCAGTGATGTAACCATGGCAGCAGAGGTATGTACCATTCTTGTAACTGTGGCAGCAAGGGTATGTGCCAGTGATGTAACCATGGCAGCAGAGGTATGTACCATTCTTGTAACTGTGGCAGCAAGGGTATGTGCCAGTGATGTAACCATGGCAGCAGGGATATGGTAGACACTCACTTGTAGCTGTGGAACACCATGTCATTAACAGGAGCGTGTTTGTTCTGAGAGGGCATCATCTCACGAAACTGCATAAACACAAGATAAACACACTGTGTTAAACGCACAGAGTCAGACATGGACACACTGCACACACCGTGTTAAACGCATCGAGTCAGACATGGACACACTGCACACACCGTGTGAAATGCACAGAGTCAGACATGGACACACTGCACACACCGTGTTAAACGCACCGAGTCAGACATGGACACACTGCACACACCGTGTTAAATGCACCGAGTCAGACACGGACACACTGCACATACCGTGTTAAACGCACCGAGTCAGACATGGACACACTGCACACACCGTGTTAAACGCACCGAGCCAGACATGGACACACTGCACACACCGTGTTAAACGCACCGAGTCAGACATGGACACACCGTGTTAAACGCACCGAGTCAGACATGGACACACCGTGTTAAACGCACTGAGTCAGACATGGACACACTGCATATGAGCTGTTCCATGTCAGTGTTCATACAGAACCTTACTTCTGGTTTAGGATGGTCTTTGTCCATACATATGCCTTTTCTATTACAAGCTAAAATGCAACACTGATCCTGGATCAGAACTTGTAATTTATGATGCTTTAGAAATACAGGGCGGCCCAAGGGGATGAAAGTAAGGAGTAATGAACTGCGAAATGGCTGGAGCTGCAATATGCTGTCAATCATTCATTTGTTTTTGTCATAGTATGATCATGCGTTTCCTTTTTTAATATTTTTCCCCATTTTCACAGCCAAACTGTTTAGTTCACTAAACCTTCTCCCACTGACTTGACCCTCACTTCTTTTCTCTGCTTTACATGCACCACAAATCACACACTGCCTAGATTGTTGGATTACGCAGTCAAAATATGTTTGTAAAGAGCAATGAACAAACAAGCTTTAACTGGCCTACACCCCAATCTTCCCTGGCAGGGCTGGGCCTCGCCAATGTGGACCTCCGGCAACGGCCAGTAATGGTGAGGCTGGGATTCAAACACCCAACCTCAAGGCTCCCAGGCAAACACTTTACCCTGTGAGCCACTCATATTTTCCTAAATGAAAGTCACTAATATGTTTGTTATATGACATCTCGGCTGATTTTGGGATTCATGAAACCTCAACGTCCTCTCCTCAGCACAAGTCTGACTTAAGTCATGGTCAAGTTACATTATCGCCAATACTTTAAAACGAGATTACATTTTCTGTTTATCATTTGACAGGTGAGTGGTTGTGGTTTAAATGGTGAAGTGAGGACACTGGGTCACTGAAATTAACCCATTCATCACTGGGTCACTGAAATTAACCCATTCATCACTGGGTCACTGAAATTAACCCATTCATCATTCGGTCACTGAAATTCACCCATTTATAAGAAAATGAATTCAGGAAAAGCAAAGTTCATAGAAATTTGCACAATTTGTTTTGTGAGACAATTACATGAACACATTTTCTACAACCTACAAAATATGACTACTAAAGTCAACCACTAAAGATAAATGCAAAACTACTGTACATTGGGATATACATGTTATTTCCTTCCCTGGTGAAAAACAGCAGAGCCAGTACAGTCCTGAATCAGTACTAAATCGGCACAGTGTGAGTACTGACTTGGATCTGTGAGTACTGAACCGGTTGCTTTGTGAGTACTGACTCTGTTTCTGAATGAGTACTGACCAAGTTGTTGTGTGAGTATTGACTGTTTCTGAGTGAACACCAACTCTGTTATTGTGTGAGTACTGACTCAGTTTCTGAGTGAGTACTGACCCAGTTGTTGTGTGAGTACTGACTGTTTCTGAGGGAAAACCAACTGTTTGGTTTCTGATTGATTACTGACCCGGTTGTTGTGCTTAGCCTGCTCCAGGGAAGCTGTGAAGAGGAAGCAGCGGCAGGGAACCCCAGCATTCTGGGCCACATCCACATACCTGCAGCACAGCAGGTGGAGGGGCAGTTAGGACACACACACACTACCCACTATACAAAAACACTACACACACTATACACACACCCTCTATACAAACACACTAAACACACTTTACACCGCACACACACACACACTACCCACTGCAAACACACGAGACACACTATACACCACACACACACAAACACAAAATACACTCCCACAAAGACTACACACACACCCCACACTTGCATCTTTAGTCAAATGAGAGAAAGGCTACCGCTTCCGCGACTCCAGGTCAGGGTTGGTGTTGTCAATGGCAACGCTGCGGCCGTCCTTCAGGGCACGCTCACATGCTGAAACGCACTGCTGCCAGGAACCCAGCGTGTCCTGAAAAAGAACCAACTCTCACTGCAACATCTCAGGCAAAATGTATTATAAACTGCACCACAATATGGAGAGGTATGGGTTTGTTTTTTTGCATTTTGTGCTTAAGTAGCAGTGGAACACAGCTCTCACCCTGTTCACATACACATAGCCCTTTGGAATGATGTGTGTGTGGAAGAACGTAGATTTCCCAGCTGAGGAGAGAGTAATTCAGCATAAGTATATATAATGTGTATAAAGCACAGGACGACAGGATGAGCAGTGCTACACATTACATTTAAACCTACAGGCAGGGTAGCCCACGGCAACGATGACTTCCTGTTGTGTGGAGGTGAGGGAGGCATTGGGGGGGTCGTACAGACGGGCAGCGGAGTCGCAGGTCCTCTGTGGTGAAGATAGGAGCACTAAAATCGGTTCTGAGAAAAACACACCGCATTGCAGTTCTACAGGGATCATCACACGCAGGAATCACTCACAGGGTCGAATGGAGGAAGGCTGAAAGGTGCGGACTTCCACCCCAGGAAGAACTCCTCTGGAGTGTGGAATGGGAGGCCGATGTTCAGCGCAAACTCACAGAGAGAAAGAGAGAGGGTGAAATTACTCATTCTAATCCTTCCCCAACACAGAAGTAGTACCTGCAGCTCAGAGGTTCATGAGATCATGCTGAGAGGAGGAGTCTGAGTATCAACTTCACTCACCACAAGAGAGGGCAACACCCAAACACACACCCCCAAACTCCCAAACAAACACAAACACACATACACACAAACACCCAAACACACACACACACACACCCCCAAACACCCAAACACACACACACACACACACACACACACACACACACACACACCCCCAAACACCCAAACACACACACACACCCCCAAACACCCAAACACACACACACACCCCCAAACTCCCAAACAAACACAAACACACATACACACAAACACCCAAACACACACACACACCCCCAAACACCCAAACAAACAGTCCAACACAAACACCAAAACAAACATACAAACACACATACAAACACCCAAACACACACACACACACACACACACAAAAAACACCCAAACACACACCCCCAAACTCCCAAACAAACACAAACACACATACACACAAACCCCCAAACACACACACACACCCAAACACCCAAACACACACACCCAAACACCCAAACAAACACAAACACACACACACACAAACACACAAACACACACACACACCCCCAAACTCCCACAAAAACACAAACACACATACACACACACACACCAACACCCAAACACACACACACACACCCCCAAACACACACACACACACCCCCAAACACCCAAACAAACACTCCAACACAAACACCCAAACAAACACAAACACACATACACACAAACACCCAAACACACACACACACACCCCCAAACAAACACACACCCCCAAACACCCAAACAAACACTCCAACACATACACCCAAACACACACACACACACACACACACCCAAACAAACACTCCAACACAAACACCCAAACAAACACACACACAAACACCCAAACACACACACACACAAAAAACACCCAAACACACACACACACACAAAAAACACCCAAACACACACACACACAAAAAAAACACCCAAACAAACACTCCAACACAAACACCCAAACAAACACAAACACACATACACACAAACACCCAAACACACACACACACCCCCAAACAAACACTCCAACACAAACACCAAAACAAACACAAACACACATACACACAAACACCCAAACACACACACACACCCCCAAACAAACACTCCAACACAAACACCCAAACAAACACAAACACACATACACACAAACACCCAAACACACACACACACCCCCAAACACCCAAAAAAACACTCCAACACAAACACCCAAACAAACACAAACACACATACACACAAACAAACAAACACACACACAAACACCCAAACACACAAAAAACACCCAAACACACAAACAAACACTGCTTTCTGCTTAGATTTTGGGATCTGTAGCCTCACAAGTCAGGCTTTTTTAACATGCTTGTGAAACACCTGGCCACAAAAGCGCTATATGTGATCGTGCTGAGGGTTTAAAGTGAAGCAGGAAGTAAAAGAGGAGCTTTCTGAAAGCAAAAATCTACCACCAAATGTCCTTCAGCAGGGTAAATCTAGTATGGTGTTACATGCACATGCAGAAACACTTCACCAACACACCACTCATGCAGGCCACCCTCAGTGTTCTGGAACTATATCTGCTAGGGATCATAGGACAACTCATTTTTGGCCAAATGTGTCATCTTACTAGTCTGTCACTGCAGGAGAAATCTTTCTTCTTCTTGCCCGGGGCCCAGTTGACAGGCCGTCCTGCTGCATCTGGGAGGTGGAGGAGATAAAGAGACAGATACAGAAACACTGGTCAGGCAGGACATTAATGTGCTAGAGTAATGTAGCAGAGTCACAGACAAATGTGTTCACAGAAATCCTCACAAACACACTATGCACACATGCACTATACACATGCACCCTCACAAACATACTATACACACACACCCTCACAAAACACACTATACACACACACAAACACTATACACGTACACCCTCACACACACACTATACACACACACCCTCACAAAACACACTATACACACACACAAACACTATACACGTACACCCTCACAAACACACTATACGTAAACACACACACTATACACAACAATGATACACACACACACGCACACGTGCACACACACACACACACACACACACACACACAGTGTGTCTGACTTACCCCCCACATAGAAACTCTGGGATTTCTTCACAGTCATCCCATCATTGGCCTGAGAGTCACACAGAGAGCCAGAGAAGAAAATAAGTAGAACAGACTTTCAGCTGAATGTTCTCTGCTGATCAGCGGGAACACTGATCCAATCCCCTGAATCTGGCCTTGGTCTGGCACTGTCTTGGTTATTTTAGTAAATACTACATATTCGAATGTTCACCCTGTTAGGAAAGCCCGTATAACATCTTGAAACTAGGCAATTACAATTTTGAACTCACTTTACAAACTGTCATGCACTGCTGCACTGCTTAGCTTCTACAACTGATGCAGTCAATCATACAGAACAGAACTCAAACTGACAATTTATTCCCTTTTGTGTCCTTCCACCTGGAGTAGAGGTGTGGGCTGGGTGGAGTGGGAGCAATGGCTGGTTTGTTGGGGGGGGGGGGGGGGGGCTTATGTGAATTGCTGTGGGGGCTGAGCGGGGATATAGTTGTACCATTTTATAAATATAAAGAATAAAATATACAAATGAATCATAAAAAGGTTTGAAACAGGAAATCATTATTAACAAAGTATGTCCCTCACTTTTTCAGTCAGGTGTTCCCACATCCCAACCACTGGCTTCCGGTAGATCCCTGGTCCAGTTGCTACGAACACCTGAAACATTGACAGAGAGTGTCAGCACCTGGCAGCAGAAGGTGCAGTCACGGTTCACCCCTCAGAAGGTGCTGTTATTACACCAGATCACACAGGCACTGCAGGCACAAGATGAGATGTGTGACTGAATATATCAGGGGAACCAATCAAAAATACTTGCATGCTTATTCTGCAGTACATCTAGCAATAGGACACAATTTAGTCCCATTCAAGATGCACTCATTTCACTACTCTGTGCGGCATGGGCTGTTCCACTGTGCACAGAGACCAAGAGTGTGGTGCTTCTGTCCGCATGTCTGACCTGCACAGGCAGTTTGAGCGTAATCAGAATATCCTCCACCTTCGACTTGAAGACCTCAGGCCTCAGTTTGCCCTTGGAAATGCCCATCTGGTTGGTGAAGAAAACGACCTGAGAGACAGAGAGGGTGAAGAACACGACCTGAGAGACAGAGAGGGCTGTCCACTGCCTCATCATCCATTATAGCATTACCATCAAAAAGTGATAATGAGCAATCAGTGATAATGAGAATGATAATCAGTCCAACCTTGTATCCCTGCTTTAACAAATGTGCCAGTCTGGGCTGAATCTCTGGATACAAAATTCTGCAAAAGAAATGGAAAGTATAGCAATGCAAATCCTATACACAAATGATAACTAACAAAATCCAGCAAACAGAAAGACAACTACAGCATATCTGTGGGATAGTGTTTATTCCCTTTAAGACTCAAAGGGACACTCTATTAAGCCCTTTTATTACCTAATAAGAGTTTCAGTGCCACACGCATTTCTGATCATTCATTCTGGACAAATCCTCAGATCAACTCACCAGAATGAATTTAACTTAAAGCCTCTTAGCTCATCCTGGGACTCATCAAAAGCAATGACTTCACTACTATAGTAGCCAATCATATATTTATTAGGTCTTGTGGTGTCACAGAAATGTAGCCTTTCATTGGAGCTATACTGGGTTCCTGGAAGATCCCACAGACCTTCATTCAATTCTGTAACTGATAACTGTAGTCCACTGAATTGTTCAGAGGATCTCTCTTGAAAAATCGACCAAAAATGATGACCAGTGGTTTCCTCCATTTCTCTCGACTGGGAAGCAAATAATAGGTCTTGATGACCTGAATGGTGGAAATACCTTGAGGTTCTTTTTAAGTTGCTGTGGACACCCTGACTTCACAGAGCATCAAATTTAGAGGGAAGCTTACAGAGAAGGGCACAGGTGAAATAGAGAAAGGAGAGTGTGAAGGAAGAGAGAGCGAGAACAGGGTTAGAGAGGGAGTGAGGGAACAGGGTTAGAGGGAGTAAGAGAGAGGGTGCAGAATGCAGAAGAAAGCAAATAAAAAAAAATAATAATTCCAAAAACAGACCTCCAGTCATCAGGGCTTGTTGGAAATACTCTCCCCGACTTTGTAGTGATGATGCAGCCATCAATATCAAATGCAGCGACCTGGACAAACAGCACAGGGAGACATTCAGCCAGTGACAAGCCAAACAGCTAAGCACCCCAGGCCCCAAAGTCAAACCTGATGGACCCCAAACATGCTTATCGGGAGCTGTATTAACTGGTTCATTTATCCAGTTAATATTCTGTGATATAATAATAATATCAATATAATATTCAGTGATGTACTATACGGCCATTTCCCAGGTTGCATTTCCCAGGTGAATAACTTACAGGCTGACATGTGAAATTTGTCCTCTGAAAGAATGGACACTTGGTAACTGAAATGTAGTCATCTATGGCAAAATGAAGTTCAAATATAAGACAAACCTTCAATGTGCTTAAGGAAAAAAAATAAGCTTAAGGAAAAAATGATGAAAGAAGTTCAACAAATGTTCTGACGACTTTCAGGAAGAGGGAGGAAACAGCATATACAGGGCCCCTCGGGACAGAGTCCAGCAAACCCTGAACAGACGAAAACGACAAAATTGCATTTCCACATTCATGATCACCTTTGCACTGGCTGTGACACCTGCTGCTGTGTACAGCAGCAGCTTTCCTATCTGTTCCCAGCATGCCATTTTACATGATGAGGGCCCCTGGGCTGGCCCTGACACTGCCTGCTGGATGCTTGCTTTTTCTGCAATCTTTTGCAGGCATGTGAGCTTCTCTTCTATAAGGCTCTCTGCATCATTATCCCCACTGGTGGACCCCTCGGTCCGTACTCGCTTAGGGCAGGGGTCCTCCTCCTGGCTGTGCGGCCTCTTCACTGCCTGTGAGAAAAGAAACACATTGGGTCATGGAAGAACTGTATCACATTCAGCTCTCCTAAAAACATAATTTAGAATTATATATCGAACCAAGAAACAGTATATTGCTAAATACTCAGGTAAACATATCTAGAATACAATCAGAACCCATGAAAGTCCTGCAGATTGCCATGAAAAAGGGAGCTTACTTCCTAAATGAAACTCCAACAGTTTTCAATGTTGCTCAGCTGCATGGCTGTTATTCCACATGTGCAGAAACAGAAATGAGAAAAGTGAGCAAAGCAAACTCATCCTCTCTACCTTTTTAGGAGAAGCAGAAAAGAAATCCTGAATACTGCGTTTGGGGACGACTTTCTGGGAATCCCTCTGCCTCTCCTTGCCTTCATCCCCACCTCTCTCGGCCTCCTTCCCCCTAGGAGTAGCTGGGGATCCACAGTGACCACCCGAGAACCGCACAGTAAAGGGATGACTCTGATTCACAAGGTACAGCGTGTCCCTTTGGGTCAGGCACCCAGATTGTCCCCTGCCCAGAGTCTGGCTACCTACTGAGGATGGGTTTGGGCCCAGCTGCAGAACAGAAATGTACATCATGCACCAACTTAACCAAGGTCAGATCCTCTGTACACCAATAGTCTGACTTATCAGCAGCTAAAAACAAGCTAAAATTTCGACACGAAACAACATTTCAAAGTGTGGTTTTGCAATCCACAGGGGAAAAAATGAAGATGGTTGGTACCTGTGTCACGATCACCACCTGGTCTTCATAACAGGGCACCAGTTTAACTGCACAACGAGAGAATAAATCAGCGTGCTAAAGCTATACGGAACATATTTAGGACAGGCTCACAGATGATGTCGGCCACGATTATACCGTCTCACCCTGATGTCTGGAGCATTTCTTGTCCGATACTCTAGACTCTGGGCCCCGGCCTAGAATGACTGCTCGGCCATCAGCAAGGGGCACGCATGCTCCTGAAGTACTGAGCAGCACGCATTCCATCTGCAAGGAGGAGAAGGCTAACACAACAGTGTCTCCCACTGAAATCCTATACAATTCAGCGCATTCACAAGACAGAGCTAGGTATTGGCGTGCTAACTACAGACTGCTAGACCCGAGAAATATTCCGTTAACACAGTTTATAGTTTACGAAGAATAATAAAGATATGTTCTCGGGAAAAGCATTTGGTCTCACACTATCAAATATGAAAGGTATGCAACCCTTCGAAGTAGCTTATCACTGGACTTAAGCTACCCGAATCTTTTGGTCTCAATCGACATGCACAGCCAAAGTAAACTAGCTAAGCACAGAACATGCAAAGCACTTCGTCCAAAGATTTAATATCTTTAATTTGAAGAGATGTATGTTAGACTGAAATGTAACTGAATAACTGCAAGACAACGTTGACTTAATTACAGTTAGTTTTCGCTTGAGGTTTTGTTACTGGCCTACCTCGCTGGGTCCACCACGAAAATATTTCCCTCTAACATCCTGAACTAAACAGATCTAGTTCCGATATACGATAGATTCTAAGCCATAAAATGAATACACTCGACGTGACTTACTTTGTTGAACGTATTTTGTAATAAACACGAACATGTCTTAAAATAACCCTCTGGTTTAAGCTCTAACTTAATCAAGTAGGCACTTTTAAAAGTAGCTGCTCGAATCACACTAGTTTTATTTTAAAGGGACCTGGGTAGTGAACACTGCACTGTCCAACTGTCATTTGCTTATATTCCAAAAGCTTAAGGAACCTCACGTGAAAAATTCTCATAAATGTTCCATAACAAGAATATTTTTGGTTACAGGTATGCCTTTTCTGTACGGTGTCGCTGTCACTTAGAAAAAAAATATCGGAATACATGACCGCTGTCTTTCACAGCCTATTATTTCTGAAACCAATCGTTACATAGCCTAATTATTACCCAATGGCCATTTTTATTAAATTATGGCACTACACAGCGTTACTAAAATTTGCTAAGCTAAAAGAGCTTATGTAAATTGTAATAAGCTCAAATAAAGGGCACATAGGCTACATAAAAGCAAACAAATGCGTGTGAAGAGATCGGTATTTTGATAGTAGGTCTCTGTCGCCACCTTTTGGTGCAATAACCCCAAGTCAACATGATGGCTCTGCAATCTCATGATTTTAACCTCTCCCTGTAGTGAAACCAACATGTTATTTACAGATCAGTACTCATTATGTATTTTTTCCCCAGCAAAGTTACTTTATCCGAAGAAGCTGTAACGGATTTTACAGTCAACATTCCTATGAACATCAGACAATAGTGCCTGTTCTAGCATACAGAATCACCGTAGTCCTTCATGGTTAGCTCAAAATACTCTTCTTCTGTGGTGTCAAACTGTCCTTCATAAACTTTGACAGCAACTGAACCATTTTGTGGGAAAAACAAAAAAAAAAAAAACCTTTGGTAACGCTGAATCGTCAATATACTTTCGAACTGTGCCTAAACAACCGGCGAGGGAGCGATTTTAGTAACTGCTAGACAACCCATCAGGTGAGACTCAGGTTTTCATCTAGACGATATTGGAAAGTTGCGTGATGTCAGCAGCCTCGACAGAACGGACGTCGGCTTGGAACTTGGAATGGTTACACTTGAAAAAAATCATAGCTACAATCTCAACAATATTTCGTTTCGTTACGATGCCAAGTTTTCAGCCACCCAAGTGGATAACGACAACTTAGCGTACGGCCTTGCTTGCTAGCGATAAGTAATATCTTACAAAAGTATAAATAAACGCTGTATTTGCGTTTAGAAAAATCATGTTAGCCACTGTTAGCCATCTCTGTTTGGGAATGCAGTGTTTTTATTTGAAAATATTTTTATTTATTGTGGACAACTAGCTGGCTTGTGGCCACCAGTTAATTGCTTACCTCTTTACTCTCCAGATACAGTTGTCTATTTTCTCCTAACTTCCTTAATAAACGGCAGTAACATTTTAGTTGAGGTAGATATTCAGTCGAACCAGTGAAATATATTCTATAAGAGAGGATAATATGGAAACTGGTGGTGGGCCGAAAGATCTCAGCCATTTCTTTGCAGCTATGCTTGCAGTGCAAAGACAGCTGCTGGATATTCTGAGGGTGAAGGGCCCTAAGGAGGCCGCTATGTATGTCAGCCACCTAACAGGGGGAGAGAACCATAACAGCAGCCCCTCCACAGTCCAGCTATCCCTGCCCAGCCTGACAGATGAAGACGACCCAGCCACCTTCCTGTGTTTGTTCGAGCGGGCCGCCCTGTCCGCCCAGCTACCGGAAACACAGTGGGCTCCTGTCCTGGCCTCTCTGTTGACAGGGGAAGCATTAGCCGCCTGTGAGGGGGTACAGGGAAATGGAGATGGACAGCTGGCCTTTCAGGACCTGAAGACCGCGGTGCTTGACCGGAGTCAATTGGCAGAGGAGAGCTGCCGCGTCCAATTTCGCTCATTGCAGAGTGAGGGTCAGGGCCTTGTGCCCCGTGTACTGGCCAAAGAGCTGCTTCATCAGGCAAGCGGCTGGCTGAAGCCACACAGTCGCTCAGCATGGGAAGTGACACAGTTTGTGGTAATGGAGCAGTTTATCGCTTTACTGCCAGAGGCCACAGCCACGTGGGTACGGATGGTGCGACCAGTCAACCTGGAAGAGGCCATGAAGCTGGCTGAAACACACTTATCACTGTCAGCAGACACTCCCCAAGGGAAGGTTGGCCGCGACACTCCCAACATCATCACCTCTGAGATGGTCCCCGCTTCCCCTGAAAGAAACTGTCCAATGGTCCCACAGCGGTATGTAGAGAAACAGTGTTTTGGAGGTCACAATTTAAAACCTCAAAATGTTTTCAGAGTTTGTTAATTAACCTACTACAGCCTTTTCTGTCTGCTGTCATTTTGCAGATAGGTTGAATCTGATGAACTTGATGAAATTTGCTCACATTGAATCGAAACAAACCCTACCAGCAGTCCAAGATTTACTTTATGTGGAAGTTAAGAGTTTTGCATATTGACATTAGTTGCCTGTTTTAAATGTTTTTTTTTTCTTGGTGGTTTTGACTGTATAATTACATTCAGGATTCCAAATAAAAGAAGAAGACCCACCAAATGTAAAGGAAGTTGTGTGGAGACAGAAGCTGTGAAGCTACGTGGACTGTATGATCAGTCAGAAATTTTAACAGAAGGATCAGACACTTGGGGCTCAGTTCAGCAAACTGCCCAGTCTTCAGCCACGGCTGATGGACTTCTGACCACCTGCCCACCTCAAACCCACTCTGTCTTATCCTCCCTCATGGTAGAGAAGTCACAAAGCCATGGCAACACAAACATCACCCTCCGTGACTGTGAGCCCAGTTCCTCAGAGTCAGGTAAATCTGGCTATAGTTCCACATCCAACCAGTGGGGGCAACAGAGGCCAGAGCTCAGTCCTTTGGGGGAGGGGGAAGGTGAGGGTGGGTATGTGTGCGGCATGTGTGGGAAGAGCTTCCTCTTCTTTAAGGGCTTGCAGCAGCACCAGCTACTCCACAGCAGCCAGCCTCCCTTCCTCTGCGTGGAGTGTGGCTTGGCCTGCCGCAGTTCCACAGGCCTCAAGAGGCACCGTGCGGTGCACAGTGGCAACAGACTGTACCCCTGTCCAGACTGCAGCGAGAGCTTCACCTATGCCGAGCGCCTGGTGCACCACCGCACAGTCCACGCCGCCCTCAGGCCCCACAGCTGTCCTGTGTGCCACAAGAGCTTCCGCCTCAAGAAAGTGCTCAAGAAACATGAGCAGGTTCATCACCGTGAAAGGCCACCCAGCCCAAGGATGTATGTGTAGTACTCCAGTGTGTTTATCCCTGACGTCCTTAGTGCTTAAACTAAAGCTTTTAGGGGAAGCTTTTTACATGCTGTTCGCCATGTATCGTTGTCATTTAAAAAAAAAAAACCCTGAAATTTTAGAACCGGTTTTTCTGCACTATATTATATTACACAAGTCTTGATGTATCAAACTCAAAAACGCCCAAAATTATATATTTTTTAAAAGGAGTTGATGATATGTATATACATGATATGTTGCTTGAAAAGTGTTATGAATGTTTGATGTAAATTAGTTTTATCCAGTTAAATAAAATACACAGTACACTTGCACACAGTACGTTCTTGATTGCTTTTGCATGCACATGCATTATTTGTGCTTTTTTGAGCGTGATTTTAGATCTTAGTGTGCCAACAGAGATAATTCTTTATATTTATTAAGACAAAATTTTAATCAGTCATTATTGTATAATCAAATGGTCTTGACCAGCAGTTTTCATTTCTTAAGGTTTTTTTTTGAGCTTCTATCAGTTACAGGATGACTTGAAGGCACATAAAATTTCCCTGCATAATAATGGCATCAGGGGCAGATGGAGACTTACTGGGTTGGGTGTGACAGAAACAAGGCACAAGTAATCAAACTTGCATTGTAAATTTAGTCTGAAATGGCTAAATGAATTATGCAGGCGTTGTCTTTGTGGATAAAGTCATCTGACAAAACATTCAGCCAGCACACACAGGTTTTGTGACATTGTCATTGCAGTCAAATTCAGAACTTCCTAAAACAAGCCAAACAGGTTTTCAATTTCAGCTCAGCCCACGTTACACTAAGAGGTGTGGTGTTTGTTCTGTAAATAGGCACAGAAAGTGAAAAACATCACAAATTCCCAAGACTTCAGGTAGACTGCACACATTTACGGTAAGGTGATTTTTCAGATGAGATACTGTGCATTGAGATACATGTTTCCATATGGTATGGGAAAAGATAACACAAAATATGTTTCTCAGCATTTCACAGTTTCCCTCGGAAACTGAGAGTTACATTCTTATCACATAAACTCTCTTTACAGCCAGTCAAAACTTACAGACTTAAGCTTAAAAGAAAAAATAAGGTAATATGTGTATGAAACTGCTATTTATATTTCAAAGAGGAGGCAGGCACTACTGTGTAGTGGATACGAGCTACTACGTGTAGACACTCCTGTCACTGCACGGCTGTACTCCCCCGGTCACCATGCCACTGCAGGATGCAGTCCAATTCAAATCTGACAATGTTTTTAGATTTGACATGTTTGAAGAAATCAGATCCAACACAACAGGGCTGGTTAAGTTGATTAATAGTGAGGACATCCAGAAATAACCCTTACCCTAACAGTAGCAGAAATGGTGGAGCAAGTGCACAGTACAATATGCAGTTAGACCAGGGGTCTCAAACAAAAATTACCTTGGGGCCACAGATGGCATTGGATTCTCACAGGACGGCCACTTCAACTTCAAGTATTACAAAAAGTACAATATTTCTTAAAAGGAAGATTTTATTTACATTATTTTACATCGTACACAAATAGCTTAAAATACTGATGGTTCATTCATTTTAATAATATTAAATACCTGCAAAGACTATCAACAACAACAAAAACAATAATAATCATAGTAATGGGACCATGTTCACTAACTAAAAAGCAATCTAGCAAACCACACAATAGAATATAAACATAGAACAAATACCTGTGGAGAAAAAGGGTTAATAGGACATAAAACAAACAATTAAAGCATAAAACATACATAAAATATGGAAGTTCTGAGGAAAACCAGGTTTGTTGAATATTTTCAGGTCAGTTTTATGCTTTTTTATAATTTGATTGTTTGACCAGGTTTTGTTTTCTTTGGTTTTGTTGTGGTACAACAAACTGACGCACTATCATATTCTCCACTGAAAAAAAAAAATACAAGCAAATACATATTTTTAATTATATATTATATTTAGAAGTATTAGTGATTAATGTCTTTGGTAAAATTTATACTGGCTATATAGTGGTGAACCTAAATATTCAACCTGATGGCCGTACAAATGAGGCAAACTGCTCACTCCTGAATACTAGCCAGGGTGCAAATTTACCTACACAAACATAAGCAGTAAATGTAGCAGGCTGATCATCCATCGTGTGGTTATCTTTATCATGAATGCAAAACCGTCTAATATTACGGTGAAACAACTTTTTTTTTTTTGGCAATTGAAAATACAATTTGGTCGAGTGGTGTTTGCTAGCTAGAATTCTTAATAGCTATACAATTCTCTGTAACATTATTTCCATTTGCGTTTCCATTCAGTTTTGTTTTCGTTTTTTTTGTTGCCGTTATCAACTACAGGTCACTTCCTCATGTGCACTTAAGGTATGTGCTGCAGGTTTTACTTTTGGTTGACAAAAAATTAAACTAACCTTCTTAAAAACAACGAAATAATGCAGCCTGAGCAAAGCTGTCAGGCACAACTGTGTAACTTGTCAGATAAAACAATTGTATTAGACGTCAGCTTCAGTGTAGAAACTTTAAAATATATATATTTTTTTAAATTTAATTGTTTTAAGGGAGATTTTTCAAATTGTAATTAGGAAACTACAAAATAATAATAAAGAACGAATAACACTATATATTTGATATTATGTCGCGGCCGGATTAATTAGGTCCTAGGCCGGTTCTGGCCCCTGGGCTGCGAGTTTGGGACCTCTGGGTTAAACGTTATTTTTTTTATGCTTTGCAGTTTTGTTATACATAATTGTATTATTGTCTGTTGCTGTGCAATGCACACCATTTTGCTTATTTTTAGTTCATGTGTACTGGTCAGCACATGCCTTTGTGTTTGGAGAAACAACCCTGAAGCACACGATTGAGTAGAGGTATTTCTGTCTGCACAAGAATGTTGTGTTAGAACACACTGTGCTGGCAAGAGCCAGAAATAAAATGGTGATCATACAGCAGCTCCTTTTGGGAGGCGTTGCATTTGTTTGTTAGTGCTTATGTTATGAACAGATGTCGCTATATAGATTTGCTATTTATTGTTTTTTAGTGTTTGTTGAAAATGAAATGTGGGTCATTCCTAAAGTATCAAGACATGAGATCTAGAACTAAAAAAAACTCTGCGTTTGGACACTACATTCCAGCCTCAAGCTGGAAGTCCCACTTCAGCTGCTTTTGACGGCTGCAGACATTAACATTGCAGTTTTTCTAGTGAAACCTGTTCCCTGTTTTTCTGTTCTGAATCCCTGGTCATTAGTTGTCTCCTCCTCAACCAGAACAATAGGCTCCCTGGGTGTGTCTTCCATCTGGAAACAACTGGAGGAAAAGGGGGTAAGAGGAGAACAGAGAAGAGGATCGTGTGAGGCTAGGAGATCTTATCGGTTTCTCAGACATCAAATTCAACATCGACCAGACGTGCACACCTTCGTGCTATTGTTGCCCAGGCAACGGCCTATTTGCCCACTTTTGGCCAAACCACCCCTCTAAAGGATTTTAATAGCTGGGATTACCTAAAAATTACATGGCCCCTTCTTGGTAGAGCAACTGCCCTGTGCACTTCCCTGAGATCGACTACTTTTGCCGAAGATACCTACACCAGTCACGCCGCAAACTGGTACTTACTACAGGCTTGCACTTGATTTGACATGACTGCGCGTGAAGCAAACCGAGAAAGTGAGAGCAGAAATCCCTGTTCTAAGCACAAAAAGGTTTTAGAATATTATGCGCACGCATCTAGACATCTTCACTGTCTCTATCTTGGGATATACAGTTCAGTAGTGATATCAATTGCATAGTTGGAAAAGACGGTAGGTCACTTTAAAATTGTTGCATTGCGGAAATATTTGTCTTATGTTTAGGAATAACCAATGACATGACCGGATATGAGAAGAGATGAAGACGTTTCGTTGATTTAAATTAAAATGTAAAGTTTTATATTACTTACTAGGGCGTGTAAGCTCTTTAAAATCTCACCATTCATAGTTTCTACTGTTTATATCTTCTCTAAAATGTAGCAAAAGGAGAAAGTAAGTTCCGCCAGGAGGAGTTCAGCGAGTAAAGCGTCACAGTGTCTGGTTGTGGAATCAGAGGAGAGAACCGCAGCTGGCATTGACTCATTGTATGTGTTGTACTCACGTATTCGATAATACGTTCATATTAATATAAATACTCCAGGTTACCATTTACTAAATTTGGAAAATAACTGGTAAACTATGTACCGCTGGGCGAAATCAGGAGAACAGAGTTGGGGGAAGATACTTATTCTGCATCAATCCTATTAGCTATTTCAAGTTAAGTGTCAAGTCACGCCGCCAGAACTGAAACTTAAGAGCAAAACACATGAAGGCTAGCTGTGTTATTTTAGCACACAGTGTGTGCTTTAATGTGGAGAGGGTTATAACAACCAAACGCTAAACAATAATGCGAATGAAAGCGGTTTTTAAGTTGCTCTGTCATACGTTATATGGCATATGACAGCCACTGCAAAACAGCCATTGTGAATCTGCGATATTAGCTAAGACATGAAGCATGCTGCGAACTGTATACTGACCTGTAAACAGCAACGATGGCTCCCATCCTCACTAGCAGTGGCTTGTTAATCATAAAGAAGCAGCACTACACATATATTTTCTAATTTCATGGATATTTCTTGTACTCACTGTTACATCTCTCGAAAGGACAGTTGGGTCATTCGCGGGGTGTTCAGCTCGAAGACGATGGCAATTGCTTACTGCATTTGATCTATGTGAGCACTGAATACCCCAGAAAGGGATGTTTTTCTCAATTTTTCGTTATTGCCAAGTGATTCATCTAATTGCTTTGCATGGAGAATAAGGTGTAGTAGCAAGGCCAATTTTACAGTAGTTGCTGTTTCTCGCTGAGAGGAGACGAGGAGCCACGTTTGAAGCTGCTTTGCCCGTTTGGTCTGGTATTGGGATATATTTGGAGGGAGGAGGGGAGGTCACAAATATGAATTTCTCTGGCACGAAGGCCATGGTGGTGGAGAAGAGGAGGACATATTCTTGGAGTATTGGGGCACACAAACTCCCTCCCAGTTACATTTTCCATGACGGCGCCTGCACCTGCCTTCTCCCTGGCTGGATGTCACAGTCACAGACATGTGCAGTGACGCTTGTTTTGATTTCTGTTGTGTGTCTTGAGGGTGGAGTACCACACCATGCCCATTCTATATTTATCTGTGTTATATGCATAGGTACAGGATTTGTAATCTACAGAAGTTGGTAAGCATATTTTACTGTCAGTGGTTTTGTGTAGTACAAACACTAAGCATATTTTATTCTGAATGTCTTTTTGCTGGAAGCTTATCCCTTTTGAACACTACTGAATCTTCAGTTTGTGGTACAGCAGTGGTTAAATTCCCTGAAAAAGTATTTATTTATTGAACCATGACGTCCCTTGAGTTAAATTTTTAAAATTAAAATTCTGAGTTAAAAACAATGCAGTAAAACTCAAACTCACTCTAAAGTAAATGACTGGGACCCCAGAGGTTGGTGGTTCAAGCCCCAGTCCAGCCACAGCAAGAACATCATTGCTGTTGGGCCCTTGAGTAAGGCCCTTAACCCCACATTGGTCCCAGGGAGGATTGGCCCCTGGCTAGCCTAATCAACTGTAAGTCGCTTTGGATAAAAGAGTGTTATGTGGTTCAGTGTAAGAACAGCTTGCATTAGCGTGTCCTCCAGAATATCTGCTCAAGCTCAGCTTCTTCCTCAGCTCAGCACATGCTGCTGTACTGTGACTGTTGCTCTAGCCTCACATGCCCTGCTCTCACCCTGAGGAACTCTGCCCAGCTTACTGGGAAGTGCTCTCTCGTTAATGATGTGTTTGTGCCAGTATTACAGCGGTGAGTTACTCAGACTGCAGGTAGTGTAGGCCAAGCTGCTGAGAGCCTCTATTAAAGGCATTTGGAGTCCAGGCTGTTGTCGTGGTGACCCATGCTTGCTTTAATGTCTCCTGATGCTATGTTTCCCACTGAACAGCACTTGAAGCCTGTAGCGAAGCTGAAACCCCATCTGCCGCAGCATGGCCCGTGAAGCTGCCTACTCCACCCTGATGCGGGGTCTGACAGAACTGGACTTCAGGGGGCAGCCAGTGCCCAGTGACCTGGCTCTGATCGGTGATGATGCCTTCCCCCTGGCCATGAACCCTCGGGGGCAGGTCCTGATGGCAGCCTCCACATACGGCAAGGGCCGGGTGGTGGTGCTGGGCCATGAGGCCCTGCTGTCTGCCTTTCCTGCACTGTTGGAGAACGCCCTGACCTGGCTGCTGCCTGCTGCTGACGTTCAGGTGGGCGTGCAGCCATCATGCCAGGGCATAGTGGAGAACCTCTGCAACACCAACATCCAGACTGAGGTGGGCGGCTTCCGGGAGGGCCTGGGCGTCTACGTCACGGACGCATACTGCGTGGAGCCCAATGCTCGGGAGCTGGTGGCCTTCCTGAAGGAGGGTGGTGGGCTGCTGGTGGCTGGCCAGGCCTGGGGCTGGGCCAAGGAGCATCCCAAGCAGAACGCCCTGCTGGGTTTCCCTGGCAACAAGGTGTGCAGTGTGGCGGGGATCTACTTCTCTGAGCACGAGGGGGAGCTAGGTGTGTTTCCTGTCCCAGAGCGGATACCCTCCAGCTGGCTGGCAGTGTCGTAAGTGCAGGGGAGGTTGGGGGGGGGTGGTGGTTGGGGGGGACAAATGGGCAAGTAAGTACTGGCTGATCACAGCAGGGATCCTAAAGCTGTCAGTGTCAGAGTTACCTGAGTGCATCTGTCCTGCAGGTTAGAGTAGCAGGTCAGGGTCAACAGATGCAGCCCTTTGGGCCTGATGTGTCAGTCCACCTGAGTGTCTGACCTGCTGCTGCCCCTGCTCTGCCCTCTGTCCCAGGATCGACAAGGACTTCCAGGATGATCTGGAGTTTCTGCTGGAAGGAGTGTCTGAGTTTGACATCACGGGCAGGGCCGTGCCCTCCGAGCTGATGGTCCATGGGCCCCTGGCCTTCCCTATCGCCACCACCAGGTGTGGCAGGGCGTTCTTTGCCGGGTCCTACTACGGCCAGGGCCGCGTAATCGCCACCACTCACGAGGGCTACCTGGGACGGCCCGCCCTGGCCTCATTCCTGCTCAATGCTGTGCGCTGGCTGGACGAGGGCCGCAACGGGGAGATAGGCGTCCTGCCGAAGCTCAACGCCGCCCATGCCCTGCTGAGAAAGTCCGGCCTCACCTGCACCAAGACGGCCTTCAGGAAGGACCTGAGCGTCTATGTGTGTACCTCGTACAATGACGCCCATGCGGCTGAGATCCAGGACTTTGTGGCAGAGGGCGGGGGGCTGCTGATCGGGGGCCATGCCTGGAACTGGGCCCAGAAACACCCGGGCCGCTGTGCCCTGACCCACTACCCCGGCAACCACATCCTCACTAAGCTAGGCATTAGCATCCTGGGCTCCACCCTGAAACCGGGCCAGTACAGCGCCCCGCAGCCCAACGCGTGCATCGAGGCCTACCACTTCCGTCACATGCTGCGCCACTTTGCCAACCATGTGACCTGCGGGGAGAAGCTGAAGAAGCATGAAGAGGCCAACCTGCGCAGACTGGGTGGAGACTGTGCCACATACCTGCGCATGCGTGCCCATGACTGCCCCTCCTATGCCTCCATCCTCGAGCTGCTCACCGACATGGTGAAGACGGCCGGAGTGCCCCAGGTCTGCAGCAAGTGCCCTGTGAAGAGCCCCAAAGACCACCTGCTCCTGCATGTGGGCACAGAGGTGTACAAGGCCTCCCCGAACCCTGATGAGCTTCTGCCGTACATCATCAAGAAAAGGCCTGACCTACCTGTTGTCCCTAACGTCAGGGTCCGGATTGATGGCAACACTGCAGGTGCAGTCACGCCCGCCTTACATTCCCCACAATGCTTATAGCCATTCCAGAAAATTGTATTAACGTTAATGTACTTACATAAATATGACTATATATATTTTATCAGCATAGAGCTAAAAGAAGAAGAGAAAAACCTGTAGTATAATGGCATGTAATCAGAGACTATGTAAGGTCACATAAAAATATTAATGATTTAATTACTGTGGGACAAACAAAGATCCAGATGTTTTCACAAAATGTTATCTCAATTTTCATATATCACATATAACGATTCCAGCAGTTTTGGAACTGAATGGTTAGAGGACTGAATTAAAATGAGACGAATCCTGCCTCTGTAAAACATCTGATTTGGAAAAATGTGCTTGTCATGTTTGAAGCAGTTTGTGTGTGTGTTTGTTGTGTTCCAGGTGCAGAGGAATGGAAGAGTACTGGGTTGTATCTCTCTCCTGGAATGAAGACATACATGGCGATCCCCCCTGAAATTGTCAAAAAAGGGTGGAAGGTAAAGCCCCTTACTAGGACCTGCTCTGTCTCAGTGTGTGTTCTGTATCTCTCATATAAAGCAAAAAATATAAAGCAAGGGTTTGCGTTTTTGTTATTAACATGGCATCACTGGGTGACCGTGCAGGTGCAAATTGGCTGCCAGACAGACAACATTGGCAAAGCAGCAGAGCTGAAGCGGGCACCCGTGGTGTTCGAGCGGTTCCCAATCCAGTCAGAGATGATCCAGGTGTCTAATCTGTGGGGTGGCCTGATCTACCTGGTGGCTCCGCCCAAGAGTAAAGTGGGAGAGGTGGAGATTGTTGTGGAGAAATCCATCCGTGCTCCCTACTACAAGTCTGGTGAGTCTGAGGGCTTGGAAACCCAACAACAACTTGGGGCAGAAATGAGAGCTATCGATATACTGTTTGTAAACCACTGTTGATGAGAGCATGTGCTGAAAGCCATGATATGAGGTAAATGTGATGCATTTATCTGCTCTGGGAAATAATGAGTTGCACTTACCCTTGCTCCCCAGGGGAGACCAGCGTGGAGGACTGGGTGGGCGGGATCCGGGATGCCCCCGCCCCCTGGGCGGAGATGGAGTTTGAGAACATCATCATAACAATGCGCTCAAAGGTGGTGAGGGAGGTGGACCGCCCCGATGAGGTGGCCGAGTTCTGGGACAGCATCATGAGGGCCGTGGCTGACCTGGCTGCCTCCCCTGCTAAGCTCCCCCGCAAGGAGCGCTACGTTGCCGACGTCCAGATCTCCCATGGTTAGCCGCCCCCTTCACCTAATCACTTTATGCATCAGATTCTGTCATTCAATCAGCTCACATGGCCCATGAGGCACATCAGTTTAACAAAATAAAGCTATTATACAACTAAATTTGCCATAGAAGGCTTTAAATGGCAAGACACTGGTGATATGCTGAGGATATGATGCCATCATTTCAGTCATGTCCTGAGAAGCCAGTCTGAGCGAATAGGGACACACCCAGTGAAGTCTGAGCGAATAGGGACACACCCAGTGAAATCTGAGCGAATAGGGACACACCCAGTGAAGTCTGAGTGAATAGGGACACACCCAGTGAAGTCTGAGCGAATAGGGACACACCCAGTGAAATCTGAGCGAATAGGGACACACCCAGTGAAATCTGAGCGAATAGGGACACACCCAGTGAAGTCTGAGCGAATAGGGACACACCCAGTGAAGTCTGAGCGAATAGGAACACACCCAGTGAAGTCTGAGCGAATAGGGACACACCCAGTGAAATCTGAGCGAATAGGGACACACCCAGTGAAATCTGAGCGAATAGGGACACACCCAGTGAAATCTGAGCGAATAGGGACACACCCAGTGAAGTCTGAGCGAATAGGGACACACCCAGTGAAGTCTGAGCGAATAGGGACACACCCAGTGAAGTCTGAGCGAATAGGGACACACCCAGTGAAGTCTGAGCGAATAGGGACACACCCAGTGAAGTCTGAGTGAATAGGGACACACCCAGTGAAGTCTGAGCGAATAGGGACACACCCAGTGAAGTCTGAGCGAATAGGGACACACCCAGTGAAGTCTGAGTGAATACGGACACACCCAGTGAAGCCTGAGCGAATACGGACACACCCAGTGAAGTCTGAGTGAATAGGGACACACCCAGTGAAGTCTGAGCGAATACGGACACACCCAGTGAAGTCTGAGTGAATAGGGACACACCCAGTGAAGTCTGAGCGAATACGGACACACCCAGTGAAGCCTGAGCGAATACGGACACACCCAGTGAAGTCTGAGTGAATAGGGACACACCCAGTGAAGTCTGAGCGAATACGGACACACCCAGTGAAGTCTGAGTGAATAGGGACACACCCAGTGAAGTCTGAGCGAATACGGACACACCCAGTGAAGTCTGAGTGAATAGGGACACACCCAGTGAAATCTGAGCGAATAGGGACACACCCAGTGAAGTCTGAGCGAATAAGGACACACCCAGTGAAATCTGAGCGAATAAGGACACACCCAGTGAAATCTGAGCGAATAGGGACACGCCCAGAGTGTCTTAATAAGGGAATTCTGCTCATACTTCCCCACCCCTCAGGTTTCATGCATGCTGGTTACCCGGTCATGATGCACTCGGGCTCAGCCGCTAACCTGGTAAACCCTGCGCTTGCCCGCAAGAAGGGGATCTGGGGGGCCATCCACGAACTGGGACACAACCAGCAGCGGGGAGCCTGGGAGTTCCCTCCTCACACTACCGAGTGCACCTGCAACCTGTGGTCCCTCTACGTGCACGAGACAGTCCTGGGCATGGAGCGCACCCAAACGCATAAGGCCATCAACCCTGTCAGCCGCAAGAAACGTGTTGCCCGTTTCCTGAAGGAGGGCAGCCTAGCCATCTGGGATGTCTGGATGGCTCTGGAGACCTACATGCAGGTGAGAAGAAAAAACAGCATCGGGACAATAGGCACGTTATAGCAAATGTATCTGAACAGTAAGGCAGTTGGGGAACAGCCATACAGTGTTATGCTGGTAGTTTCTCTAGTATGGCCACAAGGGCGGCCCCCTATTAGTCAACCAAACAGATAGTCGATGAGAAGAGTCTTAGTCGACCAAGTTTTCATTCGGGAGTTGCACCTTGTTGTTAAAAAGTTATTAGACTATGTCGGGCGGGAAATCATCCAAAATGGGTGAAAAATATTTATATTTACACATACGGGTACGGTCGGGAATCTGTAGAGCACGGGTGGGCTGCAGGTGAAATAGATCAGCCAGTTCTTTATTTGAAAAAACCATTGGACATTCTTTTTTTCATATGATTGTAACCAAAAATGCGCTAGAAATGCAGGCTATATAGAGAAGCCCAGTCCCAGTGTTTGTGTCAGTTAATAAACATTGCTTGAGTGTGCAAATAAAGTTTTTGGTGAAACTGATGTAGTTGCGTTATTTTAATATTTTAATACGGGTTCAGGTCGGGTCGCAGTTTTTATGTTAAATTGGTCGGTCGGGTATGACATTAAATTAGTGCTGATGTCGGGTAGCGGGTCAGTTGGGTATGACATTAAATTAGTGCTGATGTCGGGTAGCGGGTCAGTTGGGTATGACATTAAATTAGTGCTAATGTCGGGTAGCGGGTCAGCTGCGTTGTTAAATACTGCGGATGCGAGGTAGGGGTGGGTCGACAAAACAGGACCCGTGCAGGAGATACCCATGCTGATGGCTACTGATGAAGGGCAGCAGACAGGAGAGAACTTGTACTTGGAGGACCAAACAAAGGTTGATTCGGGGCCACTGACATGGTGGGGAAAAAATGAGGAATGCTATCCTAAGCTTGCCAGAGCAGCTTTTTTTCAGTTTAGTTTTTTAACGAAAGGCTGTTTTATTTACCATTTGTTTTAGAAGTTATTGTGTTGGCGTTACAAGTACATAAGTTGTGTGCACGCTTGTAAAACTTATATTTAAAAAAAAAAAAAAGGTTTTTCCTGTTCTCTCCCCTCCCTCACAGCTCCAGGAGGCGTTCGGCTGGGACGCCTATAAGAAGGTGTTTGCAGAGTACCGGCACATGAAGAAAGTGCCCAAAGACAAAAAGAGCAAGATGAACCTGTATGCGGAGACCTTCTCCCGGGCTGTCAACAGGAACCTGGCTCCTTTCTTCAAGGCCTGGGCCTGGCCCATCCAGCCTGATGTGGAGCAGAAGCTGGCTGATCTGCCAGAGTGGACTGATCACCCCATGGTCAAGTATGAGCCCAGCCGCTAGTTTTCAATACATACATAGGGCATTTGTTGCATCCCAGCTTATAAAATAATAACTCATATACCAAAAACATACATATCTGAAGAGCAATGCAGGTAAGATGAGATTTAAGAAATAAATAGCATTTGTAACGTGTGTGCGGTTTGCATATGGCCTCACTGTCCCAGAATGTTCAACCAGCCAATCACATGTCAGCTTTTCATGTCACATAAATGATTGTTTTCTTTTACCTTACTGCAAATGCTACATGCTAATGCTGTACATTACATGTGCATTATTTAGATTACCAATGGAGTGTTTCATTATTGCAGAATTGTTTTACATCTTTGATTTTTCATTAATCTAGAAAGTCTAGACCAACTGTCTGAAAGTATTTTTGATGCACATTACAGCAATGTTTAAACACGCATAGTATCAGCTGTATTGGACCCCCAACACCTGCACTTAAGAGGGTTTTGTTGTTGTCTGAGAGCAGTGCTTTACAATGGCTCCTCTCTTTGTTTAGGACACCTTCCTGAGAAGACATTTTCCAGCTTCAGACTGCACTGCAGATGTTTCCTTTGACAATCAGTGAAAACTTTCCCTTTTTTCTGTCTTTGGTTGACGACTGCACTCTTAAAGGATCCTTTGAAGTCCGGCCAAGCTCAGCATATGTGCTTTATAAACATATGTGATTTATGCTTATTGTTGGTTTCTGGGATATGCACTTAAATTCTATTTATACACCTGTTTACAACATTTGGACATTAGATATTCATGTCCTTAAATCATGTTTACATTTGTTGTTCCCCTAATGGATGATCATCAAAGAAATAAAATATATCTGTGTATGGTTATGTGAAAATAATTTAAATTCTTATTTGCATGTACACAATTTTGTAAATCAGAAATTAACTGAAGTATTTATTCTCAGTATTTTTTCTCTGATTATAAAAGAAAGAATGTATCATCTTCCTGACACACCAATTCATATCTCCTTTGGCAATTAGCATCAGCGGATAGATGATAAGATGGCTTCCCTTTTAATTTGATCGCTGTACCTGTTATGAGGTGAACACAAGATATAAGGCCACTAAATATTGCTCTTCATACCTGCTGTTTATGTAATAGTCTCGTTCCTAACCCTAACCCTAACCTTTTGTTTATGCTGTGGTCTTGTTTCTAATTGTAACCAACAGTATTTTACTGCTCATTTAATCATTTTACTGTGCAAGTGTCTGCTTGGTGCAGCCCAAGTAATTTAGCAAAGCCGTTGCACTTGTAGATAATTGCAGCTGGAGTTGAATATCAAAAATTTAGGTAATATATGTGTTCAATATTATTCAATGTATTGTTACCCTTTTACTCTAACTCCATCTAAAATGGAATCTCCGAGCATTAGCCCTACTGAAGCAACCGAAAGCCTGATCCAGCAGGCACATGTATCTGCTCCAGGGTAATCGCAGACGGACTGTGTCAGTTTACATATCTTCCTGCTGTGAGTCATGCTGTCCCACATCCTGCTTTGCTTGATGGTTAATGCATTTCTGTGCCTGAATACTACATGCTGTGTCACTTCCTTCTGTCCATCAGCAAAGAGACAAGGTGCCATTGATTGCTGAGACTTCCAGATTTTATTAGGAACAGAAGTCATACCAGGAGACCCAGGGCCCAGGGGAGGGCAGTAAAGAGAGAGAGAGTGTATGTGTGTGTGTGTGATGCCACACTGTCATGTTGAGTAGCTGTAGCCAAATCAGTATTGAGGAACAATTTCTTGACTACCACAATTAGTTGTAACCAAAGTTTGTTTTGATGCAGATAAATTAGTTGATGTTAGGAAAAACAGCGCCTATAGCATGATTGGCACAAAAAAGAGAGCACTGTCCCCTTTCCTGGCTTTTGGTTTTTATAATCTCTCTTTTCTTTATGTTCAGCAATTTGTTTAGACTTCACAGTTGTTGAGAAAGAGCTGCCCCACTGGCGAGCTAGAGTACTGCTGCAGGAAGGCAGTCAGCTCATGGATTGTTCGCCTGTCGACCCGGTTCTGTTCAGTGTTGAGGGCGGTGGCTCCTCCACTGTGGATGGGCTGGCCATTGTTGTCTAGGCAACAGTATGCATTCCAGATGTACTGAGGGATGTTGACTCTCTTGATGTTGTTCTTGATGATCCAGTTATCAGTGGAGGGTATGGCCCCTACCAGCACGTAGGCCTGGGAGCAGCGGCTATTGAATAGGTCCGTAAGCTGGGATTCGTGAATGCGCCAGGCGTCCTGGTTGAGCTTGGGGTTCTGGGGCACCACGTTGGTCAGTGTGAATGTAGCATTGCGGCTTGGCACTGCCATGCAAAGTGGTGAAGAACAGAGATAGGGGAGAGGGACAGGAAGAGAGGGAGAGAGTCAGAGGGAGATGGAGATAGTAGCAGAGGGGGGAAAAGGGAAACAGGACGGTGGAATTTTTAAGATGTAACTCAGAGATTCACTCTGTGTCACCTCTACAGCTTCCACACTACTATACAACACCACTGACATATCAAACAGCCAGTATTGAAGTATACCAGCTACAACATAGCTACCTGACAACCATGAATGGATTGTTCGTGAGCCAAAAACCTTCAAAAAATAAAGACCAGCAATGGAAAGGGAAGGGAATGTTTCTTGTGTTGTAGGCACCCTATTTTTCAGGCTGCGTCTGTTGTACTCTTTGCATAAGATAAAAACAAATCGCGCTCCATCAGCAACAATATCAAAACCCAGAGGGAAACACAGCCATGCACACAGTCAACACAGGATATCTATCTGAATAGCATTGGGCTACTAAGACCGATATGTTAGGCCTAACAGAGCTAACAGTATTAAGCTCATATACTGATTCATTAGGCCTAAGAGTGCTAACAGCATTTGACAAATATACTGATACATTGGGCTTTAGAGTGCTAACAGCATTAGGTTCATATACTGACACATTAGGCCTAAGAGTGCTAACAGCATTAGGCTAATATACTGATACATTGGGCTTTAGAGTGCTAACAGCATTAGGTTCATATACTGACACATTAGGCCTAAGAGTGCTAACAGCATTAGGCTAATATACTGATACATTGGGCTTTAGAGTGCTAGCAGCATTAGGTTCATATACTGACACATTAGGCCTAAGAGTGCTAACAGCATTAGGCTAATATACTGATACATTGGGCTTTAGAGTGCTAACAGCATTAGGTTCATATACTGACACATTAGGCCTAAGAGTGCTAACAGCATTAGGCTAATATACTGATACATTGGGCTTTAGAGTGCTAACAGCATTAGGTTCATATACTGACACATTAGGCCTAAGAGTGCTAACAGCATTTGGCTAATATACTGATACATTGGGCTTTAGAGTGCTAACAGCATTAGGTTCATATACTGACACATTCGGCCTAAGAGTGCTAACAGCATTAGGCTAATATACTGATAGACTGGGCTTTAGGGTGCTAACAGCATTAGGTTAATATATGGACACATTGGGCTTTAGAGTGCTAATAGCTTTGGGCTAATATACAGATACATTTGGCTTTAGAGTGCTAACAGCATTAGGCTAATATGCTGATACATTTAGCTTTAGAGTGCTAACAACATTAGGCTCATATACTGACACATTAGGCCTAAGAGTGCTAACAGCATTGGGCTAATATACTGATACATTGGGCTTTGCAGTGCTAACAGCATTAGGCTAAAATACTGATACATTGGGCCTTACAGTGCTAATAGAATTGGGCTAATATACTGATACATTGGGCTTTAGAGTGCTAAGAGCATTAGGCTAATATACTGATACATTTAGCTTTAGAGTGCTAACAGCATTAGGCTAATATACGGACACATTGGGCTTTAGAGTGCTAACAGCATTAGGTTCATATACTGACACATTAGGCCTAAGAGTGCTAACAGCATTATTCTAATATACTGACACATTGGGCTTTAGAGTGTTAACAGCATTATGCTAATATACTGACACATTGGGCTTTAGTGTTAACAGCATCAGGCTTTAATATACTGATACGTTGGGCCTTACAGTGCTACTAGCATTGGGCTAATATACTGATACATTTGGCTTTAGAGTGTTAACAGCATTAGGCTAATATACTGACACATTGAGCTTTAGAGTGTTAACAGCATTATGCTAATATACTGACACATTGAGCTTTAGAGTGTTAACAGCATTATTCTAATATGCTGACACATTGGGCTTTAGTGTTAACAGCATCAGGCTAATATACTGATACATTGGGCCTTACAGTGCTAATAGCACTGGGCCCAGGGCGTTACCTGCATGGTGCCCATTTGGGTTGAGGTGCCCACGGTCAAAGCCAGAGTGTGTGTAGTCCTCATTTAGTGCCTGCCTCTCTCCCAGGTAGATGCCCGGGTTGTCCTGTCCCAGCCAGTACCCATCCCGCATCTCTGGCCCCCAGCTTAGGTCAACAAGCTGTCACATGACACTGCAGTCAGACCACACTGTGTTTTTGTGTGTGTATGTGAATCTGTAATGTAACGTAATATAATGAATTAGCTCTCTGCATCCGGGAAGCTGCTGTGTGTGTGAGCTGTGTGTGTGTTTTAGCTGTGTGTGTGTAAGTTGTGTATGTGTGTGTTTTAGCTGTGTGTGTGTAAGTTGTGTGTGTGTGTGTGTGTGTGCTTTTGCTGTGTGTGTGTAAGTTGTGTGTGTGTGTGTGTGTGAGCTGTAGTAAATGGGACAGAATGGACTGCTCTTTTGTCTGCACTCACCTGTGGCTCCACAAACCAACGCTTTTCACGGCCACCCCCGTTGCTGGTCTGGAAGCGGTAGGCAGAGTACACTGCGATGCGGTGGTGGGTGTCATACAGAGTGGCAAAGTGGTACCTGGCATAGCATAGAGGTTAGGCAGCTCACTTTGACCCCCAGATAGGGCACTGTGTCTGCAACCATGAGCAAGGGACTTCTGCTGCTTTGCTTCAGTGAATATGCAGCCATATGAATGGGTAGTTTCTACACATCCATGTTATATTAGGTGCTCTGGACTCTAAACAGTAAAGCAGGTAAAACATAGTGAGCTGTAAATGTGTTGAGGTGTAAATGTACCTGTTGTGAAAGCGCTGGCACAGGCGGGCAGCACCAGGTGTGCTTGCCCCCCACTCTGGCACCTTGCCCTGGTAGAAGAAGTCCAAGCATTCTGGGACGTCCTGGAAGCTGCCCACCACATCTCCCCCGGCGGGAGGGAGGCTCACCAGGGCAAGGACCCACAGCACTGCCAAGGCCTGCATCCCAGGTTTTCTGACAGAAATTCAGCAGAATTATCAACACTTTCCCCAGGGCACAATTCTGCAAGAGACATAGGGTCTCAGCCTGGTCCTCTAATTATATCACCTCCTTATCTGTATCTGTCTCTCTCACACACTCCGCTGCCATGTGAAGGTCAGCAGGTAGATACAAAATAAGTCACACCTCAGCCTGTAAACACCAGCAGCCTGGTGTGTGTGTGTGTGTGTGTGTGTGTGTCAGAGAGAGTGAGAGAGAGAAAGAGAGATAGGGGAAGACAGTGTGGATGTGTGTGGAATAAATTTACGGTTGAAGCATATTTCTGTCTCCTTGTTTTTCTCCCAAACGTATGTTATTCTTCTCTCATGCCAATGTGCTGGTAGATGATAAATATATATGGTCTATGTATCTTCTTAATTCACTGCTGTATACTCAGCCATATATTTTCTCACCTCTGCGTTTGCCTCCCTCTACCCCTTTCCTTGCTGACCTCCCAGGGCCTTATGGTAATACTCAAGAGGCCCTATCCTTTTCTTCTTCTTTGGTCGTCCATCCTACTAGGTATATAAACTCACTGTGACCAGATCTGAGTAGAGAACTGCAAATTATTCTTTACAAGGACATGTGATCACAAAAGAAGTCTCTGGTGTGAACTTCTGATACCTTGGGCCTAAGAGTGCAATGTTTTATTGGACAATGTGTGTGTGATGTTGTGCTCCTTTTGTGTTTTGGGGATTAGTTAAACAGACATCTTCATATACTGCACATCCAGTTGTGGGGTGCAAGGTTTTTTAAAGTAGTTGGGTGGTTAGTGGCTGTAGGTGTGTACAAGTATGTTTCATTTAGTGTGTTCTGCTGGAAAAAGCAAAACATTCCCTTTAACTGAAAATGATGAGTTAAAATATAGCAACCATCATCATAAAAATACTCATAACTACATTTGGGTTCAGGCCAGGTAATCCAGTGTTTGCATTTTGCAGACAAAGGGCCCAGCCTGATCTAAGCATGGATCCCCAGGTAAATAACCCCCCAGGCCGCTGCATTTCGCTGAGCCTGCTTACTGAGTGTGTTGTGCAACAGTGTCCATATGTGTGATTCCCAGGGAGGCAGATCAGAGCATTGCACTGACACAGACTGCGGCCTTGGCTTTCCCCTGGCTAAATAAACCCAGTGTATTAGAGCAATGAGCCAGGACCCAACAGCCAGAACAAACTAGTACTCACCAGCTCCTGTGCCAGCCTTCATTTTCTCTCCAAATATTCAATTCCAAATGTTGCTCCACAAACCCTTTGACATTTTGGAGGAATCTGGTGTGAACACAGTTAATGCAGGCATTAGAGTGCAACATCTCTGATTCAGAACCCAAGGGAACCCGAAGCAGATGAGTCTTACATGCTGTTTATGTTCTACATAAGCCTAATTTACATTATACATTGTAATCTGACATAACGATAGCCGGGTACCTGTAGATGTGTGAACAGAGTATGCACTACTGTGATCCTCCAATAACATTGACAGGATCTTGCTGGCAGTGCATCTTCAGAATGAATGAATACATGAATCATGAGTCATGTCATGGTTACCTTCCCTTGTGTCACAAGGAATTTATTCTAGACACTCCCAGAGTATCAAGAAGCAAAGGAAGGATGGTCCCTAAGGCCTCCCAACAGTTGTGCAGATCTGATCAGCAGCCTGAGGAGACATTTGGCCAAGGTTACTGCTACTGAATGGAGCTGCAGTACTCAATAAATCTACAGGTTCACATATTTCTCAAGCCCGGACAGATTATTTAAACCTTGAGCTCAATAAAGACATGAAAGGGAGAGTTGTCTCTGCATTATTGCATTATGTGTTTAATCAGATTCTGTTGAATTGGACGCCATGTCATTAGGTATACGGACCACAGTGAAAAAGGGACTGATCAAAGTGAGGCATATCACAAACCCCCAATCTCACTCTCAGAGAGAGAGTCAGCCCAATCACACATTTAGAGAGAGAGAGTCAGCCCTAATCACACACTCAGAGAGAGTCAGCCCAATCACACACTCAGAGAGAGAGAGTCAGCCCCAATCACACACTCAGAGAGAGAGAGTCAGCCCAATCACACACTCAGAGAGAGAGAGTCAGCCCCGATCACACACTCAGAGAGAGAGAGAGTCAGCCCCAATCACACACTCAGAGAGAGAGAGTCAGCCCAATCACACACTCAGAGAGAGAGAGTCAGCCCCAATCACACACTCAGAGAGAGTCAGCCCCGATCACACACTCAGAGAGAGAGAGTCAGCCCCGATCACACACTCAGAGAGAGAGAGCCAGCCCCAATCATACACTCAGAGAGAGAGAGTCAGCCCCAATCACACTCTCAGAGAGAGAGAGTCAGCCCAATCACACACTCAGAGAGAGAGAGTCAGCCCCAATCACACACTCAGAGAGAGAGAGTCAGCCCCAATCACACACTCAGAGAGAGTCAGCCCAATCACACACTCAGAGAGAGTCAGCCCAATCACACACTCAGAGAGAGAGAGTCAGCCCCAATCACACACTCAGAGAGAGTCAGCCCAATCACACACTCAGAGAGAGAGAGTCAGCCCCAATCACACACTCAGAGAGAGAGAGTCAGCCCAATCACACACTCAGAGAGAGAGAGTCAGCCCCAATCACACACTCAGAGAGAGTCAGCCCAATCACACACTCAGAGAGAGAGAGTCAGCCCCGATCACACACTCAGAGAGAGAGAGTCAGCCCCAATCACACACTCAGAGAGAGAGAGAGTCAGCCCAAATCACACACTCAGAGAGAGAGAGTCAGCCCAAATCACACACTCAGAGAGAGAGAGTCAGCCCCAATCACACACTCAGAGAGAGTCAGACAGAGGCAGCATATGTGTGGCTCATGACCTCCAGCAATTGCTGGTAATGGTGCAGCTGAGATTCAAACAGCCAGTTGTGCGCATCTGCCGCTTTAGCGGAGCCGCCTGCCCTCGCCAGAGCAGAGCTGCCTACCCCCGCCGGAGCGGAGCCGCCTGCCCTCACCGGAGCGGAGCCGCCTACCCCTGCCGGAGCGGAGCCGCCTGCCCTCGCCGGAGCGGAGCCGCCTACCCTCTCCGGAGCGGAGCCGCCTGCCCTCCAGGCCCAACTTGTACATTTCATTCCTGTCTTAGAGCACTTGACCACTAGATGGCAGCATTGGTTCAATGTTTCCACAGTGAAGTCCAGGTCAAAAAACTGGCACTGAGGCTCTCTTCTCCCTTTGAGGAGAAACTATCAGCTATAAGCACCTGGAACTGCACTGTCACACAAGGGGCAGGAGCTGTGTCCGTCTAGGCCTGATGAAGGCTAGTTTCCATGAAAGCACCCATGTCTAGGTGATAATATATCGATCTGGCCCATTGCTCCCAACACCAGCACAGTTACACACCTCACAGGTGAGATTGAATATACTTCCCATGATGAAATTTCCATCTGTTACTTCCATGACTGCCAGTTGCTATTGGTTACAGATTTGTTGCTATTGGTTGGTTTGGTGAAAGGCAGCCTCATAACCATGGACACCCAGGCAGTGTAGTGGTTCTTTGGGGATATCACTGTGAGAGCTATTGCTGCATTATGGAATCAGCCACACCCCACACCAAACGTAACCATCTCTCCCCTAAGTGTGGGAACGTGGGATAGATTTTAAAAAAAGTGACAGCAATAATGATACCATGTGACTAAGTGGCAGCTTCACACTTTCTGACAGCAACCAGCTGTCACTTTAGAGACTTGCAATCACTGGAAGAGACAATAAACTACAAATAAATCAATCCAATCAATGCAGAGACAAGCATGGTTCAACAGATCTTTCCCTGTTCTCAAAATATAAATAAAACAAATAAAAAAAATCTTTTTATCCCACAATGGGCCACTATTATTCAATTAAATTATATTTCATCACAGTTACATTTCGTACATGAACTGATTGCCTGGGTACATATGTACCAAGTGGACAACCCCCAGCTGTATAGTTTCAGGTGTGAGAACTGAGGCAGTGTTTCTTTTGTCTTCCCAAGATGGAGTGCACATGGGAAAACTGCAGTCTGGCATCTTGTTTGTAGTAAATTATCTGTGACAGAAGTGTGCCGTGATTTGTCCTTGCAAAATTCAAGGCAATTTATTTAATTCCTCCAAGCACAGCCACAGTTTTAACAAACTGGGCAAGGTTATAAGGGTCTCCTGGGGTATCGAGGTCACTCTGTCCAAACACAACTCCCAGACCGTCAGCTTTTCACATGCCTGTCCAGACCATGGATGTCTCTGACTTTCTGTCTGTACATGGCTGCTGGAGGAACAGAAGCAGCAGAAATCTGGCGGCTCTCTGTGGCGTAACACTCTGGCTCAGGCCTTTCAGCACGATGTAACACTCTGGCTCAGCGTAACACTCTGGCTCAGGCTTTTCAGCACAGCGTAACACTCTGGCTCAGGCCTTTCAGCACGGTGTAACACTCTGGCTCAGCGTAACACTCTGGCTCAGGCCTTTCAGCACAGCGTAACACTCTGGCTCAGGCCTTTCAGCACGGTGTAACACTCTGGCTCAGCGTAACACTCTGGCTCAGGCTTTTCAGCACGGTGTAACACTCTGGCTCAGGCTTTTCAGCACGGTGTAACACTCTGGCTCAGCGTAACACTCTGGCTCAGGCTTTTCAGCACAGCGTAACACTCTGGCTCAGGCTTTTCAGCACGGTGTAACACTCTGGCTCAGCGTAACACTCTGGCTCAGGCTTTCAGCACAACGTAACACTCTGGCTCAGGCCTTTCAGCACGGTGTAACACTCTGGCTCAGCGTAACACTCTGGCTCAGGCCTTTCAGCACGGTGTAACGCTCTGGCTCAGCATAACACTCTGGCTCAGGCCTTTCAGCATGGCGTAACACTCTGGCTCAGGCCTTTCAGCACGGTGTAACTCTCTGGCTCAGGCCTTTCAGCATGGCGTAACACTCTGGCTCAGGCCTTTCAGCACGGTGTAACACTCTGGCTCAGGCCTTTCAGCACGGTGTAACACTCTGGCTCAGGCCTTTCAGCATGGCGTAACACTCTGGCTCAGCATAACACTCTGGCTCAGGCCTTTCAGCACGGTGTAACACTCTGGCTCAGCGTAACACTCTGGCTCAGGCCTTTCAGCACGGTGTAACACTCTGGCTCAGGCCTTTCAGCACGGTGTAACACTCTGGCTCAGGCCTTTCAGCACGGTGTAACACTCTGGCTCAGGCCTTTCAGCATGGCGTAACACTCTGGCTCAGGCCTTTCAGCACGGTATAACACTCTGGCTCAGGCCTTTCAGCACGGCGTAACACTCTGGCTCAGGCCTTTCAGCACGGTGTAACGCTCTGGCTCAGCGTAACACTCTGGCTCAGGCCTTTCAGCACGGTATAACACTCTGGCTCAGGCCTTTCAGCACGGTGTAATGCTCTGGCTCAGCGTAACACTCTGGCTCAGGCCTTTCAGCAAGGCGTAACACTCTGGCTCAACGTAACACTCTGGCTCAGGCCTTTCAGCACGGCATAACGCTCTGGCTCAGCGTAACACTGGCTCAGGCCTTTCAGCACGGCGTAACGCTCTGGCTCAACGTAACACTCTGGCTCAGGCCTTTCAGCATGGTATAACACTCTGGCTCAGGCCTTTCAGCACGGTGTAATGCTCTGGCTCAGCGTAACACTCTGGCTCAGGCCTTTCAGCAAGGCGTAACACTCTGGCTCAACGTAACACTCTGGCTCAGGCCTTTCAGCACGGCGTAACACTCTGGCTCAGCGTAACACTCTGGTTCAGGCCTTTCAGCACGACGTAACGCTCTGGCTCAGGCCTTTCAGCATGGTGTAACACTCTGGCTCAGCGTAACGCTCTGGCTCAGGCCTTTCAGCATGGCGTAACACTCTGGCTCAGGCCTTTCAGCACGGTGTAACACTCTGGCTCAGCATAACACTCTGGCTCAGGCCTTTCAGCACAGCGTAACACTCTGGCTCAGGCCTTTCAGCACGGTGTAACACTCTGGCTCAGCGTAACACTCTGGCTCAGGCTTTCAGCACGGTGTGACACTCTGGCTCAGCGTAACACTCTGGCTCAGGCTTTCAGCACAGCATAACACTCTGGCTCAGGCCTTTCAGCATGGTGTAACACTCTGGCTCAGCATAACACTCTGGCTCAGGCCTTTCAGCACGGTATAACACTCTGGCTCAGGCCTTTCAGCACGGTGTAACACTCTGGCTCAGGCTTTCAGCACAGCGTAACACTCTGGCTCAGGCCTTTCAGCACAGCGTAACACTCTGGCTCAGGCCTTTCAACACGGTGTAACACTCTGGCTCAGCATAACACTCTGGCTCAGGCCTTTCAGCATGGTGTAACACTCTGGCTCAGGCCTTTCAGCACGGTGTAACACTCTGGCTCAGGCCTTTCAGCACGGCGTAACACTCTTGAAAAGCTGCACGGTCACCTCCCTATGAAAGGGCACCTTCATACTTGTGACTTCTGGTCATTCTTATCTGTCCTGTGTGCCCCCTACCCCCCCACCCCCTGCACCACCTTTTTGGGCCACCACTCCAAACTCTATGCATTTCAGATTTATTCTGATATTTTCTAATGTATTTATTTATGATTTTCTACCCGCTTTCCCCCTGCCCCCCACCACAACCCCCTCCCAAAATCCATTACAGTAATCCATCATGCCAGCATCCTCCACTACACAAACAGCACAGTCACCATAGCAACCGACTCTGGCCCTGGCTATGCGTATCTCTATCTGTTCTCTGATTGGCTGGCAGCTGGGCAGTCTGAGTCTGTCTGGGAGATGTGGTAATTGGCTTGGAGTCTCCAATTATCCTTTCCCTCCCACCCATATCTACAGTGGGGAAGAGGGGCAGCTGAGGTCAGGGTAATGAACTCAAGAGGGAGGGGGTATGCGTTTTGGGGAAGGGGGGGGCAACTGAGGCAGGACAGCTGGATCTCAGGGGACTGATTTGGTGCAGGAGATGAGGAAGAGTGTGTGCCCCACACACAACTGAAAATTCATTCAAAAACACTTGCGCATACACGCAAACACACATATGCATGTACATGGGGTTGGTCTCTCAAGTTTTGTTAAGTACCTGAATATTTTTCCATTTTAAAAATATATATTCATAATGATTTTCTGTTGTAAAAAAACGTTTGTGTGTTTGTGTGCACTTGTGTGTATGTGTGTCTGTGCATGCATGTGTGTGCAAGTGTGTGCGTGTGTGTGTGTGTGAAATCCCTCCATATCAATGGAAGCTTATTACCTCCCTATCTCCTGCTGGAAGGGGAGATAGGGAGGTAATAAGACACTTCATAGTACAGGTTTCATAGTACTGAGTCAGTGCTCAGGGAGAGATGGAGAGAGAGAGACAGAGACAGAAAGAGAGCTATGGACTGATCCAGGACCCACACTCAGAGAGAGAGCTATGAACTGATATGGGATCAGTGCTCAGATAGACAGCCAGGAGCGGATCCAGGGTCAGTGCTCAGATAGACAGCCAGGACCTGATCCAGGGTCAGTGCTCAGATAGACAGCCAGGAGCTGATCCAGGGTCAGTGCTGAGACGGGTATCAGTGAAAGTGCTCTTTGGCTGTAGGCTGAGCCTCTCACTAGCACCCCCTACAGTCACGCCTGCCAGGGGGCAACTAAAGGGTGTGCCAGTCACACCTGTTTGACAAACCAGCATACAGAGACAACATCAAAAACACATTATTACACACATTATTTGTTATATATTATATGTTTCTTCTACAATAGCTAACTATGCAACGTGTCACAAATTTAGCACTGCACACAGACAACAGGAGTAACAACTTTTATTTCTCATGTTTTGGAATGAAAGGGCTGCAGAAAAAATAAAACAGGAAGAAAGAAAATGGAGTGAAAGATGGAGCATTTTACTTTGATTTACATGTGATGATGACAGTTACTCATTTGCAGTTGTTATTTCAAAGCATTCTCAGACAGGAGGAAAAAATAAAGTCCAACCAAAAAAATTCAGAGAGATTTGATCCCTCGGGCAGAACACAAACATGTTCACTTTTTCCGATTTTTCAACAAACAATTACAAGAAAGGAAAATGCACACACACTCACACATGGGAATTTCTTCTCTTTTTTTTTCTTTAAAAAGTGCAAGCAAGATCACAGCACAATAATATACAAGAAGATCAACCACTTTTGCTGAAGACTGGGTATATGTGCCTGCAAGGCCCCCGACCTCCAGCCAGAGATCTACAGCGGGTCTGAGAGGAAGAGCGGGGTCCTCATTGTAGAAAGAGGGAGAGAAAGAGACTGAATGAGGCAAAAGAACAATTGAGTTTTAGCTGTGATCCTCCTTTAAACAGGGGTATGTCAGACAGTAATAGGATGCTGGCATTGTATCCTTTAGCCTCTACACCATTGTTTCCTTTGGACTCCATCCACCTCACCATCTAACCAATAACCTTCCAGAGCAGAGCTGCATTAACTTACTATATACTCCCCATACACACTTGCACAAGCCGAAGAGATATCAGCCTCAAACAGATGGAGAACTCCTGACTCCAGTCCTTCCAGTAAATGACTTTGCCAGAAAAATCACCAAATAAGAGTCAGAATCTGGTTGTGAGAGGGATGAGGAGCTCAATCAAGCTGACAGAGACAGCTCTGAGGGCATAAAACTCAGACAATTTCCAATCTCAATTTTCCAATCACCTAATCTGCAGGATTACTAAGATGTTATTTCTGAAATCACTGAAGACCTGGGCCTGGCCTGTGAGTTTGGGTATTTGGTGCAATACAGGAAGAGTCAGAGTCAGAGAGTCAGAGTAAGAGACAGTCAGAGCATCAGCGATAGAGTCAGAATCAGAGGTAGAGTAAGAGACAGAGAGTCAAAGTTAGAGAGTCAGAGAGTCAGAGAGTCAGGGGCAGAGAGTCAGACGCAGAAGCAGAGAGTCAGAGAGTCAGGGGCAGAGAGTCAGACGCAGAAGCAGAGAGTCAGAGAGTCAAAGGCAGAGAGTCAGAGAGTCAGAAGCAGAGAGTCAGAGAGTCAGGGGCAGAGAGTCAGACACAGAAGCAGAGAGTCAGAGAATCAGAGACAGAGAGTCAGAGAGTCAGGGGCAGAGAGTCAGACGCAGAAGCAGAAGCAGAGAGTCAGAGAGTCAGAGACAGAGAGTCAGAGACAGACATACTGCCATGGCTGCTCTCCTGAAATGGTGCCCAGGCTGAGCCACAGCAGGAAGGCCATCTGTAGCATTGCAGTATATTTATAGCAGTAAACTGAATATTTACACTGCAGAATACCCCATTTCCTTATGAACGCCTGAGCAACACTGTCCCATGACCCACACACTGGACCACAACTGGATCTTTTACATAATTACACAATCTTATACACACACACACACACATGCACACAGGAACACACACACACATGCTCACACACTCACACACATGCTCACACAGACACATGTTCACACACACACACACACACAGACACATGTTCACACACACACACACACACACATACATATATGCGCCATGCATTCCTGCTCATACACACACACGCTCACACACATGCACTCATACATGGTGACATACACGCATACACATGCTCACACACACACAGACACACACGCATACACATGCTCACACAGACACATGCTGACACACACATGAACCCATGCACACACACACACACACACACAGACACACACACACATATATGCGCCATGCATTCCTGCTCATACACACACACGCTCACACACATGCACTCATACATGGTGACATACACGCATACACATGCTCACACACACACAGACACACACGCATACACATGCTCACACAGACACATGCTGACACACACATGAACCCATGCACACACACACACACACACACACACACACACAGACACACACACACATATATGCGCCATGCATTCCTGCTCATACACACACACGCTCACACACATGCACTCATACATGGTGACATACACGCATACACATGCTTGCAAATATGTATGTTCACACAACACGTGCAAATGTAAAAAAAACACCCACATACACACACATTTACATGAACAAAAAGCTAACACACCTATGGCATTAAAGGATATCTGTCAACAATTTACATTTCAAATCAGCATTATCATCTACATCATGTTCATTTTGAGAATGTGCATCCATTTGGGTTATTGAATGAATAGAATATATTTTCTTTTCTGGTTTACAAGCTGGACAGCCAGGTGAATTGGGCAATCTACACCATGCAGAAAATTCATGTAACCTTGGACAGCTTATGAGGTCACTGGCATCCCAGGTTGCACTGTGCTTTATACATTTATTTTTTTCTTTCTTTCATCTCCTGTTTGCCTCAAAAAAGGTTAAAGTAAAATAAACAAAATAGTCTTTCTCAAAAATGTTTACAGCGCTTCTAGTGTCACATTCTTCATGTGCAAAGATACAAATAAAATGTAAATACATTTTGAGAAGGTAAAGAGGGGTGGTGAGCAGGGGTCAGCAAGGAACAAATGTGAAAGACAAAAAGACGAAGATAGAGAGAGAGGGAGGCAGGGAGTGAGGGAAAGAGAGAGAGAGGGGCAGAGGGAGAGCAAATCCATTGCTTTCCCATCTGCAGTTCTGTTCTTTCTGCAGCAAAATCTCTTCAGTTCAAATAAACCTCATACTTGTTCTCTAGTTCAGTTCCAGTACCAATTTATTGTTGTCTATGAACACATTTCAGTCCTATTCGAGTGAGAAACAGAAATCTGGTTCCATGTTAGAATTAATTTAGAAGCAATTTAATCTCATTATGAAATCTACATTATGAAACTGAATATATAAGGAACATATTGTTTAAATATACAAAAGTGGATCATAATTATATCAAAAATATTTCTACTATCACCATGGTGATATATGTGACTGTATGCCCATTCTCAAGGATTTATTTTGAAGTTACAATATATTATGCAATATATGCTTGCAATTACAAGCATGAAAATATCAACATATATTTTTGTATATGATGTGTATGTATTTAATCCTATATCAGGCTATCAGGATATTCCTTACATTCTTATTTCAAATTTGTTGGACATGAGCATATATTAGTATTGATACAAAATGAATCTTCTGTTTCTACAACAAAGAAGGTGTCCTGAGCTTCTCCCCACTCACCTGCAGATTAGGGTCAGGATTACGGTTAGGGTCAGGATTAGGGTTAGGGTCAGGATTAGGGTTAGGGCAATAACTCACCCGCAGATTAAGGTCAGGGTCAGGATTACGGTTAGGGTCAGGATTAGGGTTAGGGCAATAACTCACCCGCAGATTAAGGTCAGGGTTAGGGTCAGGGTTAGGGTTAGCGTAATAACTCACCCGTAGATTAAGGTTAGGGTCAGGGTTAGGGTTAGCGTAATAACTCACCCGCAGATTAAGGTTAGGGTCAGGGTTAGGGTCAGGGTCAGGATTAGGGTAATAACTCACCCGTAGATTAAGGTTAGGGTCAGGGTTAGGGTTAGGGTAATAACTCACCCACAGATTAAGGTTAGGGTCAGGGTTAGGGTCAGGGTCAGGATTAGGGTAATAACTCACCCACAGATTAAGGTTAGGGTCAGGGTTAGGGTTAGGGTAATAACTGACCCACAGATTAAGGTTAGGGTCAGGGTTAGGGTTAGGGTAATAACTCACCCACAGATTAAGGTCTGGGTCAGGGTCAGGGTCAGGATTAGGGTAATAACTCACCCACAGATTAAGGTCTGGGTTAGGGTCAGGGTCAGGATTAGGGTAATAACTCACCCACAGATTAAGGTTAGGGTCAGGGTTAGGGTTAGGGTAATAACTGACCCACAGATTAAGGTTAGGGTCAGGGTTAGGGTTAGGGTAATAACTCACCCACAGATTAAGGTCTGGGTCAGGGTCAGGGTCAGGATTAGGGTAATAACTCACCCGCAGATTAAGGTCAGGGTTAGGGTCAGGGTCAGGATTAGGGTAATAACTCACCCGTAGATTAAGGTTAGGGTCAGGGTTAGGGTTAGCGTAATAACTCACCCGCAGATTAAGGTTAGGGTTAGGGTTAGGGTCAGGGTCAGGGTCAGGATTAGGGTAATAACTCACCCGTAGATTAAGGTTAGGGTCAGGGTTAGGGTTAGGGTAATAACTCACCCATAGATTAAGGTTAGGGTCAGGGTTAGGGTCAGGGTCAGGATTAGGGTAATCACTCACCCGCAGATTAAGGTCAGGGTCAGGGTTAGGGTTAGGGTCAGGGTCAGGATTAGGGTAATCACTCACCCGTAGATTAAGGTCAGGGTCAGGGTTAGGGTTAGGGTCAGGGTCAGGATTAGGGTAATAACTCACCCGTAGATTAAGGTTAGGGTCAGGGTTAGGGTTAGGGTCAGGGTCAGGATTAGGGTAATAACTCACCCGTAGATTAAGGTTAGGGTCAGGGTCAGGGTCAGGGTCAGGATTAGGGTAATAACTCAGCCACAGATTAAGGTTAGGGTTAGGGTTAGGGTCAGGATTAGGGTAATAACTCACCCGTAGATTAAGGTTAGGGTCAGGGTAATAACTCACCCACAGATTAAGGTCAGGGTTAGGGTTAGGGTTAGGGTAATAACTCACCCACAGATTAAGGTTAGGGTCAGGGTTAGGGTCAGGGTCAGGGTCAGGATTAGGGTAATAACTCACCCACAGATTAAGGTTAGGGTCAGGGTTAGGGTCAGGGTCAGGATTAGGGTAATAACTCACCCACAGATTAAGGTTAGGGTCAGGGTTAGGGTCAGGGTCAGGATTAGGGTAATAACTCACCCACAGATTAAGGTTAGGGTCAGGGTTAGGGTCAGGGTCAGGATTAGGGTAATAACTCACCCGTAGATTAAGGTTAGGGTTAGGGTTAGGGTCAGGGTCAGGGTTAGGGTTAGGGTAATAACTCACCCGTAGATTAAGGTTAGGGTCAGGGTTAGGGTTAGGGTCAGGATTAGGGTAATAACTCACCCACAGATTAGGATAAAGAAGCGAAGGTTTGACCAATTGAATCAGATTAATCTCTTTGGATGGATCAAATGCACATGGTTCAGGCCAGTTGAAAACAGTCAGACTTTGGGTTAAATACAGTGCAAGCGCGCAGAGACACATGCTGGCTTCCCCATAATAGTCTTCTGGATTTTGTAGATTTTTAATAGCTCATTTTAATTATATGTTGAAGCACGCAGAGCAGTCTGGCAGACAGTAATGAGCTCATTCTAAAATTTTCTTTTTTCCTTTTTTTTTTTTACAAAAATGGATAGTTCCTCAAAATGTCTTGGAAGAAATATTGCATAAGCTAGCATTGATGTTGTCGTGGCAAACCAATAAAACTATGAATTTATAGTGGTATTGTTCATAAAAAAAACAAATGAATGGAATTAATGGAAATATTTTTGCTGTTAACATTCTGGTTCTTACAGAGTGCTCTGGCACAACTCAGACCCCACCCCACCCCAGGCCACCCACACCCCACCCACACCCAATTCCAGCTCAGCACCTGGTCAGCTACGGTTTGTCTTTTTCACACGCCCATAAGAACACATATGGATACCCAAACTTCTCCAAAGTGGGTTACGAACTCATTATTGCGAATTAAGTGTGCTTTTTTCTCTGTTCATCCTCAAAATATCTTTACAAAAACAATGACACATAACACCATGCAGAGAAACCAAAAAGATTAAATTAAAAGTTTTAAAAAATTATGGCCGCTGTTTTTTTTTATCCAAAACATGGCCCACACAGATAAAAATCTGTATTGTTCACACATATCCATACAAACGCTGGCATACGCACGCACAAATTAAAAGCATATCCAAGCCCCATTCAAGTCACAGCAATCCCATATTGGCTTTTTTAAACAGGGTGGTTTCTAATACAGTCTGGAATGAACTGCAACGCTTTCCTTGCTTACAGCATCCTGCTTCAGAGGCAGTAACGTGGTTACTTTGGGTTTTGGCGTCGAAGAGCAGGTCAGAGGCCTGGGAAGGAGGAGCCGCAGTGGCATGTGCCTCGCTTGCATCGTAACCACGACAACTCAAGCGGCTAACCTCCCTACGTTTTGGGGTGGACTTTCTGATCGATTATTCTAAACCTTACGCCCTCCCTAGAGCCCCTCCCCCACCCCAAACCCTCCCTTCCTTAGACCTCAGAGGGAGTCCTGGCCACAGGGAGTGGAGCAGTGAGCTGGCAGCAGTGCAGGGCATGTTCAGTTCACGCCAGCGAGCATGAGGACAATCCAGCTGGCCAGACGTCCACTCGAAGACCCTCCAGTGCAACCTGTACCTGTACCTCTGTACACTGCTGCCTGGAGATCACTGCTCACACATTGCTGCTTCTGAGAGCTTTCTGGCTGGACTGAAGGGCCAGCAACAGGGGCATAGGCAAAGCACTCTGCAATCTACAATACTGCTGCCGGGACAAAAGCTGAGTCACCTCACTTCTGACCTCTTTCAGCTCAAAGAGACAACCTGCAGGAGACGTTGGGCAATTCCTTCTTTGATTGACAGGCAAAGGCTAGAGGCAAAGGAGCCTGAGCAGGGTTAGGGCGGGGCATGGGGTGGGGCATGGGGCAGGGCAAGGGGCAGGGCACAGGGTGGGACAGGGTGGGGCTTATGGCAGAGGCGGGGCTTAAGTCAGGGTGATGTAAGCCGACGCCTTCTCTTTCAACTGCCGCAGACACAGGTGGCAGCTCCAACTTCCTGCAGGAACAGCACCCAGCAGACGGGGTTAGGGTTAGGCTCACATTACAAACACACACACATTTATGATGAGCTTACTGTGCCTGCACAGGTTCATTTAATCACGTGACCATATTGTGCCTGCGCAGGTTCATTTAATCACATGGCTTTCCAGCTCTTCCACCATGTGTGTTTGACTGCAAGGTTTACACACATAACCAATTCTACCCAAACTTACACCCCCATTTTAATCAAAGAAAAACAGAAATTCCCACTAAACGGAAGGCCTGAGGGGCGGCACAGGAGTAACAGCCCCTTATTCGCTCAGTGACTGTCCAAACCAGACAGCAACATCACATTCATAATATACAGTATGCAAGCACGTATGTTACTGCATGTGGAAAATAATTTTAGGAGAAGGTCAAAAATGCAATTTTACAGCAGAAAAATTTTCACTCAAAAATACTGTCATGGGCATGTGAGGTTTTGCACCTGGTTTGCTGTGCTACTCCATTTAAACACAGAGAATGTAATATTGATGTCAGGATGAGTGAATGTTTAAATGTTTAAATGGGATTTAAACCCACGGCACCCCCCATACCTACCCTCTGGGGGCTCAGCCATGGGTGGGCTCAGACAGTACATGTGATACCCTCTGTCGCAGTCATCACAGAACAGCAGCTGATCCTGCAGGGACACGGCACACAAACACGCATTTCATTTCCCACAAAAAATACAGACAATTCAAATCTTCAATGGGATGAGCCATTTACCAAGAACATCTCGCATAAGAGCTTTTCATCACAAACAAGCAAGCACACATGAAACGATGTGGAGAACCCTTGCCACATTCTGAGCTGCTCATTCACTCATCCTGTGCTTCACTCCCTCATTCTGAGCTGCTCATTCTCTCATCCTGTGCTTCACTCCCTCATTCTGCGCTGCTCATTCTCTCGTCCTGTGCTTCACTCCCTCATTCTGTGCTGCTCATTCTCTCGTCCTGTGCTTCACTCCCTCATTCTGTGCTGCTCATTCTCTCATCCTGTGCTTCACTCCCTCATTCTGCGCTGCTCATTCTCTCATCCTGTGCTTCACTCCCTCATTCTGCGCTGCTCATTCTCTCATCCTGTGCTTCACTCCCTCATTCTGCGCTGCTCATTCTCTCGTCCTGTGCTTCACTCCCTCATTCTGCGCTGCTCATTCTCTCGTCCTGTGCTTCACTCCCTCATTCTGCGCTGCTCATTCTCTCGTCCTGTGCTTCACTCCCTCATTCTGCGCTGCTCATTCTCTCGTCCTGTGCTTCACTCCCTCATTCTGAGCTGCTCCTTCACTCATCCTGTGCTTCATTCCCTCATTCTGAGCTGCTCATTCTCTAATCCTGTGCTTCACTCCCTCATTCTGAGCTGCTCATTCTCTCATCCTGTGCTTCACTCCCTCATTCTGCGCTGCTCATTCTCTCATCCTGTGCTTCACTCCCTCATTCTGCACTGCTCATTCATTCATCCTGTGCTTCACTCCCTCATTCTGAGCTGCTCATTCTCTCATCATGTGCTTCATTCCCTCATTCTGAGCTGCTCCTTCACTCATCCTGTGCTTCACTCCCTCATTCTGAGCTGCTCCTTCACTCATCCTGTGCTTCACTCCTTCATTCTGAGCTGCTCATTCTCTCTTTCTGAGCTGCTCACTCTCTCATTACTAATGAACCACTCTGCCTTCTGTCAGGCTTAAAATAGCCTGGGTCATTCTAGCCTGTAGCTTCGACTTTTTGTAAGACTACTTTCTCCAGATTTGAAGTTTATTTCAGAATCTGGATCACTAATGTAGTCTGTCCCATTGCTGTGAGATCTGCATGCTTAAGCATGCACATTCCAAACCCAAGGGCAACACACATGCAGGCTGCACAGCCAGTATTCAGCCTGGGGGTTGCTAACTCGGTGCCCTGTTTCCCAGTCCTCCATGTGTACACCTGAAACACTGGGAGGTTTAATGTGAGGAGGGTGAGGGGGGTAGTTGCTTTGTCCTTATCGAATAACACTACGGTATTGTTTGCAGTCTGAGCAAAGTCAGTTTACATTCATTCTTTACACAGCCTTGGATGCAAAGAGCACATGACACACAGAGAATCAGGAGGGCGACTGATCTGGGATCTGTGAATATTCGTCAGGGAGAGCAGCTCAGGGGGAAGAGGGAGGAGCAAGTGACCTCTGACTCTGACGCTGCAATCCCACAATCCCACAGGACCTGAGCATGAACACAGATGAAGACTAACTATAGACCTGTCAAAACATGGGTGACACACCTACCCCAAGGACTCATGGAGTGGAATGACGGTTAGAGTTAGGGGTTAGAATAGGGTTCACAGAGTGGAGGAAGGGGAGGGTCAGGGGTCCATTTCAGTCAATTTTTGTATTGAAAATTCTCACACTATACTATAATAGCTGAATTTCAATTAATTTTCAAGACTAACTGAAAGGAAATGAATTGACCCCATGGGAGGGTGGAGTAAATTCAGGGATGCATAATGGGGACAGGGTGGGGGTGTTTCTGGGGGGCACAATGAGATGGACACTAGGCAGAGGGAGGTGGTGAAAGGTGGAGGGTGTGGCTACCCAGGGTGGGGCAGGGGTGGTGCTCACGTCGTTCTCGGAGGTGCCACAGAGGCTGCAGCTCTTGCACTCGATGCACTGCCAGCGGTACGTCCGCACTGCTGCCGTCATGTTCACCGTGAACTGCAGGCAGGAGGGGTGGCCTACAGGCACACACAAGCAGAGTTACTGTCACCTCCATCTCAACCTCCGTCACACGTTACAGTCACCTTCAGCACAGTGTTACTCTGTTACCATCACCTTCATCTCAACCTCCATCACAGCATTATGATCACCTTCAGCACAGTGTTACTCTGTTACTGTCAACTCCATAATAGCGTTACGGTCACCTTCACCACAGCATTACCGTGTTACTTTCACCTCTATAATAGCGTTACGATCACCTTCACCACAGTGTTACTGTGTTACTGTCACCTCCATCATAACCTCCATCACAGCGTTATAATCAATCACTTCACCACAGTGTTACTCTGTTACTTTCACCTCCATAACAGCGTTACAGTCACCTTCTCTGCAGCGTTACTGTGTTATTGTCACCTCAATCACAGTCTTACTGTCATTTTCCTCACACTGTGGACATACCTTATTGCCCACTGTACACACAGGAAATGAGGTCACAAACTCAAAGTCATACCTGACCGCCCACAGTCAGCACAGGAAATGAGGTCCTCAGGGCAGCCAGTCTTCTTGGAGCCCCCCAGACAGAAGTCACAGTAGCCGTTGGGAATGACAGACCCATCAGGAGCTTTTTTGGCTGAAAAAGAGGCAGACGGGGGAACGTGTGACAGGAGAATACCATCATCAGTGCTCTCATTCCAGAGTTTAAGACCTTTTTTACTGTACAAGAATGTTTTGTTGATAAAACTGCAAACACCACTTCCACAAATACAAAGCACAGCATTTACTGCCATCTCTCCTGGTTTTACTAAAGTCTGTGTCGTTTCTCTATTGTTCTCTCTGAGAGTCTCCATAGAGCTCTGCTGAGAGGGACTATCCACTCATTTCATACGCATAGAAACACACAGCCAGGTCAAACACACTCCTCAGAGAGGACATGTGGCTTTGAGCACACACACATACACCCCCCCCCCCACACACACACATATATATACACCCCACACATACACACACACTCACACACAGACACCCAAACACACACACCTCTCTCTCAAACACACACACATACACCCCCCCCCCACACACACACATATATATATACACCCCACACATACACACACACTCACACACAGACACCCAAACACACACACCTCTCTCTCAAACACACACACATACACCCCCCCCCCACACACACACATATATATATACACCCCACACATACACACACACTCACACACAGACACCCAAACACACACACCTCTCTCTCAAACACACACACAAACACCCCCCCCACACACACACATATATATACACCCCACACATACACACACACTAACACACAGACACCCAAACACACACACCTCTCTCTCAAACACACACACATACACCCCCCCACACACACACACATAGATATACACCCCACACATACACACACACTAACACACAGACACCCAAACACACACACCTCTCTCTCAAACACACACACATACACCCCCCCACACACACACACATACATAGATATACACCTCACACATACACACACACTCACACACAGACACCCAAACACACACACACACTCACACACCTCTCTCTCAAACACACCCACACACACACCCACCCCCACACACACACACACACACATATATACACCCCCACCACACACACACACACACTCACACACAGACACCCAAACACACACACACACACACACTCACACACCTCTCTCTCAAACACCCACATACACACAAAAAACACACATGCTTATCCCACGGGCTACAGGACACTAAGAATGAGTGGAAGGAAGGACGAGTGAAAGAGAGAAAAATAGAGACAGAGAGGATGAGAGATGTAGAGAGAATGAGACAGAGAGACACAAAGAAAGGAAGAGACATAGAGAGAAACACAAATCTGATGCCAAATGGGACTCGAGAGTCTCTACTGAACATGGGAACCCCCCCCCCCCCCACAGATGTTTGTTTTGGAAAAACAAGCAGGCCCCATCACAGCCTGGTACTCTCCTGCCACTGCACAGCCAGGGAAACATCAGGGAGGCTGGGACCCTCAGCTCCACTGGGAGGCCCTGAGGTCTGCTCAATATTGTTACAGGAACAGGGTGAGTCTTGGGGGAGAATTAACATGATGCCAGACCTGCTGTGCATTGGGATAGGCACCTGTGAAAGAGAACTTTGCTATTTTCATATCATTGTGGATAAGAGGTCTGAGAAATATTTCAGTTGCACACACACACACACACACACACATACACACACACACATACAAGTATACACACACACATATTTACAGACACTTACACACTAACACACACACGTGCACACACGCGCACACATGCACACACACTTATGCAGGCACACACACATACACACACGCACACATTCACACACACACAGACGCGTGCACACACACACACACACACACACACTGCAGTAGTGTAATCAGCGCAGTGGGTCTGAAGCCCCTGGTCCATTCTGCCATGGATATTAATCCCGCTCTCACTAGATTGTGCTGGGGGGAGGGGCAGGGGGAGGGGGAGGGGGGGATTGTTTTTCTCCAGGGGGCAGATCTATAATCCCTGGAGGAATAAAAACAGGGATCTCTGAGCTTCAGAGGTGCTGTCCAATGTAGAGTCACCTCAGTGAGCCACAGCCCACATACTGCACAGGAAACATCCACAGCTCAGCTCACAAATATGCAAGTGCTGATGAAAAATAGGAAATGGTGCTGTATTCTGAGCATACATTGTGTCTGTAGAGGCTGCACCCTGGAAAAACTCAAATATTAAAATGGGCCCTGCAAATACACACAGTCCACTCCCGGCACCCTGGCCTCCAGGCCTTTCAGCGCAGAAAGAAAGACAGGGTGTGCAACAAACAGAAAACAGAAATAGACAAACAGAATGAGGTAGGATGTCTCACAGGGTCGGCGAGGGTGAACAATACAGTACTGCCTCCCTCCAGTACTGCCTCCCCCCAGTCCCCCTCTTTGTGCCCCATCCCCCCACCCCCACCTCCCAATTACTGAGAGAATACAGTCAGAAAGCCACACTTCACTGCTTTCAAGTATGTCTCAGGGACCATGGGGAATTTGCAGACAGCACATTCTCAAACACCCCCAGCCCCCAGCCCCCACCCAGCCGCTTCCTGTCTCTCTCAACAGCGACTCACTTCTGAGTCCCGTTCCATCAGGCCCCAGCACGGCACAGCACCCAACTGGTGCATCAATCAGGCAGAGTTAATGGCATAAAGAGGCCGCCGACTCACTGCAGCCCGAACGCCAGGTTCACCTCCAAAACAATCACTGAATCAACCTCCGAATCAATCACAGAATCAACCTCAAAACAATCATTGAATCAACCTCCAAATCAATCACAGAATCAACCTCAAATCAACCACTGAATCAACCTCTGAATCAATCACTGAATCAACCTCCGAATTAATCACAGAATCAACCTCAAATCAACCACAGAATCAACCTCCAAATCAACCACTGAATCAACCTCCAAATCAATCACTGATTCAACCACTGAATCAACCATCAAATCATCCATAAGTCAACCACTATATTATGCACAGATCCAACCACCGTGCTCACCACTGAATCAACCACTGAATCATTCACTGGCCCATTCACTGCCATTCCTGGTACCTGATCTCTGGATGTCCACCTCAGAACTACACCCTGGAGCTCAGACTGTCCCTGTCAGTGTGTCTGATGCAGTGGTCTGACACGCCATGGAAACTGACTGACGACGTCGAGAGAGGGTGACAAAGGGAATAAAAAAGAACAGCAGAAGACGGAGAGAGATAGAAAGAAGAGGGCACAATAGGAGGAGAGACAGGCTGGTGAATGTGGAGGAGCTGCTGGAATGTCAGGGTGTTAAAGTGTGAAAACACACGCTCTGCTCAGCAGCCCTGTCACCCAGCTGCCTAATGAAGAGAGCGCAAGTCCCCCTTTACCGTGAACGTATCTCTACGTCACACAATTTGCTTTTGATACATTTGTTTCGCTAGCATATGCTAATCAGTTAGTGATGGTGTCTCGAAACTATGTAAACCATCAACAATCCGTTACCAACAACGTTATGATTGGATAAAAATATGTCTTTTCTCTGTCAAGACCGTAAAAACTACCTAACTACACAGGTTTGATTGGTCGAAAGTGATTATTTTCATTTACGTCATTTTGGTGAATAACAGAGACCTCAGCACCGAGTGGGTTAAACCCAACCCAAACTCCCCCAACAAGCACACACACACTCTCACACACACAAACACAGACACACAAACATATTTGGCCCCCTCCCTGTGGTTATGATGAATAAAGTTCCTGATTGGTCCACCCCCCTCCCGCACGCGCCCTTGTGTCAGGCTATGTCCAGCATGCATCACACCTGGCTGTAGCCCCTTCGACACACCAGCAGGGGGCAGCGGAGCAGCTCACAGCAATGCTGCATTATCGGACATGAGCTATGGCTGCAGCAGGAGCCGGCCTGCTAACCACCTCCCCCCCCACGCGCTTGCTGTGTTTGCACAGCAAATACCCCATCTACGGCCTCACAGGTGCAACCGCAGGCAGACAGATACACAGTCAAAAAGGTGTAAGTGTTAAAACAGCAGGGCACAGTTCAGGCCGGGGAGCACACTGCTCTCCCAGCACAGCTCTGAAGTGCATGTTTCCACCAATCAGCAGCTAACCACAGTCTCCAGCCACGGCCTGGGCCAATCAGGTGTTTCAGAGACTCTTGTCTTAAAATTTTGGGACATTACACTGCTGCAAGCTTTGACTATAATGTATTTCATCTGTGATACAGATGTATTGAGATCAATACGCATATCACTTCCTCACCCAATTTATCCCAATTTGTATGCCCTGTGTTTGGCCTCCTCTGTCTATGTGCTTCACTGCTCAGCTGAGGCAGGAAACAGCACTGCCCACATGCAGTAGATCTCATTAAATCACATTAATGGACTGTGTGTTTGTGAGTTTCAGTACCGTGTGCGTTTTTGTGTTTCAGTGTGTGTTTGTTTGCTTACTTTTTGTGTGTGTTTGTGGGTTTTGGTACTGTATGTGTTTGTGCTTTAGTGCATGTGTGGTTGTGTGTGAGTCTCGGAAAGGCAGGGCTTTATTCCTAAGCTGGGCGTAGAGGTGGGTGTGGGTGGGGGTTGGGTGGTTGAGATCCGATCCCAGCCAGTCTCTTCGTCTGCTTTTAACACAGGATATCAAACGAGGGAAAGACTGGAGCAGAATTCCGTCGGCCCTCACACTGTCTGGGGGAATTTAAATGGTAAATCATAAAGAGAATTTTTAACTCTCACTCTCTCCCTCCCTTAGACTTTAATGAACCCCGCCACTACACCCCCCACAACAGACACATACACACATGCACACACACTCACACACACTCACATACACACACACATACAAACTCACATACACTCACATACACACACACATACAAACTCACACACAGTCACACACACACATACACTCACATACACACACACATACAAACTCACACACATACACACACACATACAAACCCACACTCACACACACACACACACACACACACACACACACACACACACACACACACACACACACACACACACACACTCACACACACACACACACACACACACACACACACACTCTCACACACACACACACACACACACACACACCCATGCAAACTGAACTTCCCCATCTCTGCTCAATGTACATAACAACATATTCTTTAGGAAGGAGCTCGTACCAGTCACCATGACAACGCTATTGCTAGGCAACAGCCATTTCTCTTCCTGCTTTTGTTGCTGAGCAGTGGCAGGGTGTGTGGAGGCGCCTGTGCAGAGGCCTAGCGCTGCAGACAGAAGCCAAACCAGCGCCAGTGAGGGGGGGGCGGGGAACCGCACAGTTTGGGGGAGATGAGAGGTCCCTAAAACATACCCACAAGCTCCACTTATTCAAACCTGAAAGCTGTTGCCTGAAACAAGCACCCACAATGGACTTTCTGTGCACGGAGGTGAACTAGTGCAGAATATTTCCCTCAGAAAATGTAGAATGATAAGTGTGGGCTGTTTGAGCATTGTACCTGTAACACAGCACAAAGGCAGCCAAACTTCACCATTCATCCGTCTGCTTTACGCCATGCTCCTCATCACCTGCCCTGTGTCCTTCCACACTTCCTGCCCCCCATCATGAGGAGGTCAGTTACAGACGGGGCCCAGGGGCATCTTGTGTTTCTTTATTGTGGAAAACACACCCCTCCCCCAAACCAAAAAATAAAAAAAAAAAACCACATGACCTTCAAAGAGAGAGACTGTGCACCCCGTGCACCCCCCAGCTGTTCTGTCCACCCAGACACAGCAATAGCTGCCTTAACCCCACCCCCCCCCCCCCCCCAATCCCCACACCGACCCACAAAACCAATTTTCAGGTGCACATCAGAAGAGTAACCTCTAAAGCAACCCCCCCCCGCACACCATATGAAAACACAAGAAGGACAGCCATGAATTTTAATGCACCTCCTCATTCCCACTGCCAGCCATTTCAGCCCATGGAAATAAATAAATAAATAAAAAGGGAAGAGATAGATAAATAATAAAACAAAAAAACAGAGAGAAAGAAAATCTCATCTCCTGGTGGAATAATCTGTCATTTATCAACTTGATTGAAAGTGAGAGAGGGGGGAATGAAAGAGAGGGAAAGAAAAAGAGAAAGAGAAAAAGAGACAGAGAAAAAGAGAGGGGGATTTCAAAAATGAAATAATGATAGAAAAAAAGAATCTGAATCCTGCCAAGCGCAATACTTCAGCTTGCTGGGGTGTGTATGTGGGTGTGGGAGTCTGTCTAGACGCCGGAAACGGTCTTTCTGTTTAATAACGCATGAATAATGCATGGCTGAGACTCCATTATTACCAATATCATTAATATTATTACCCTTGCTGTAATATATATGCACTGCATCGCAGTCTGCCCCCCAATCTCTGTTTAGTCTGCCCACCGATGGGGGGGGCTTTTTCTCTCACGTCTGAAACCCCCCCCAGCCCTCACCCGCCAAATACACACTCCAGTCTTTTTCATTTCACCAGAGAAGATTGAGAACGGTTTGCTTACTGCGCACACTCACACTCTCACACACACACACACACACACACACACTCTCCCTCTCCTCTGTTTGAGCCTGAACACGGCCAAGGTCATGAACACAGAGCATCAGCTCCAGTGTTCCAAACAAAGCCTGCAGACAGCACTCCAGAGCCCCAGCACTGGGACAGACTGGCACGGGCCAGCCTGCCCAGCTCCACTCAGAATGGGTGCCATTTACTCCAGTGCCTTGCAGTGAACAGCCATTTTGTAAAAGGGGATTTAAATTCTTCTGGCTAATGGGATATTTTAGCCAGTGATTCAGGTGGTGTGCAATGGCTGCATAAGGACTCAGCCGCCATTCAACTGATAGCATGCTACGTATTTCCTCTCTACCTCCTTGCTTTGTTTTTCTCACAGGAGACTTCAGAATGACTATGCTGCTCCACAGCACAGGGTGCAGGCTAATACGGACTGCCTCCCTTTGAAATGATGTCAAACCTAATGTAACAGTTGATGTCCTAAACCACATAATATTAGGGTTAGTGTTAGTAAACTGTTTAACATTCTATTCAAGTTAACCATATTGTTCTGTATTAGCCAATAGTTTTTTCTCCTACCCATGAACCCTGCCAAACAAACCCTCAGAACTATGAAATTCATGGTCTGGTTGAATGGAATGAATACACCAAGATGAATCACGAAATTTAAAAAACATCCATATAAAAACAATAGATGGTGAAATAGTAGTGATGCTCACGTTTGTGGTTGTTCTTGCGCTGGAAGGGCAGGGTGTGGCGTTCGGAGTCTTCCTCGCCCTCTTCATCCGCCAGGTGTGTGTGGGTGTAGTGGTAGCTCAGGCCTGGGCGGTTCTTATAGCGCTTCCCACAGACTGGAATAAACACACACATGCACGCACATGCACACACATATAAACACACATGTACACACACACATGAACGCACGCACATGTGCATGGACGCAAACACACACACATGCACACACATGAATGCACACAAACACACACACACACACACACGCATGGACACAAACACACACACACGTACACATGAATGCACGCAAACACACACACACCCATACACACACACATGCACGCACGCAAACACACACACACCCGAGCACGCACACAAGCATGCATGCAAACACACACACACACGCAAACATGCATGCACACAAAAACACACACACACACACATACACAATTTTTTGATGAATCATGAGTTCCATGTTTGTAGGACCAAAGTTACTTCCATACACAACGAAATCAATGTCATACATTTGAAATCAGAAAAAGAAAGCTTTAAATTGCATAAACACTTCAGACCTTTAACCTTGTCTCTCCTATTTTTCTACTGAGTCAGTGCTGTAACACCTGCACCAAGCAGGGAGCTGAAGTTCGAGCACCTCTCTGTGATTACCTGTGTGCTTTCCGCACTGCATGCTGTACTATGCTGCAGGAGAACTACAGCATCAATCAGAAAAGAGGAACAACTCACTGAGAGAAACAGACTAGCCAAGCCAAGCCTAGCCTAGCTACTGATGGGAGAGGGCCCAAGAGGCTGGTGGGATGGTGCAGGTGGGAGCCATGGGGGTCTACACCACAGACTGCCTAAAGGATGGACCATACTCACTGTCACACACGTAAGGCTTGTCCCTGTCCTCCAGAGAGGCCGGCTCCTGCCTCTTCCTCATTCCCCCCACTCCGCAGGCCTGCAGACAGAGCACACTTACATCAAAACATGGAGGCACACATGGAAGTACCCCGAGCATACACACTCTCTCTCACACAAAGACACATACACATTCAACTCTCTCTCTCACACACACACCAAATCTGCAATCATTAATACTAGAGTCAGAAACAGCGGACACACAGTCTGAGGGAGACAGTCACACTCAAGCGGAGCGCCTCACACTGATCGATGGAGAGTGGAGCTCCTGTCCAGGTCACCTGATCTCTCTGCACTGCAGGTTCATCTCAAGGGCTTTTTCCTTTTTCACTGATTGCCCACAATACCTACAGCTTTTGACTTTGAAATAAACAGCCCCACAAGAAAACCAGAAGTTTTTAGAAATGCAGGTATGTGAGGACTGATCCACTAAGCCAGTGTGTCTGGCCTTGTGAAGTATATAATGACAGTGAAGTGAGACAACACAGCAGTCAGTAGTGTACTTGCATGACTCGCACTCATTAACAGTTTGGGAGGTGTGATGGGGATTTACATGCAGTGTGAACCATGGGGCGAAGTTCTGTACTAAACAACAGCTTTTTGGATCCCACCCATTTTCCCCTCTCCTTCTCTGGAGACCAATCAGAGAAGGTAACACTATTTTATATTTGCAGCAGCAGTACTCAACATCCAATCAGTATGGAAGCAGCATGATCATTTCCCAAAATGGTATTCTGTGGAAGACATGTTATTGCAGCTAATGAATATTTTCCACATTCATCTCTGCTTTAGTGATGATTGGAACCAGATTTTATGCTGTAATTAATACAATGGATATGGCTAAGGATGTTAACATTGGAGGCGGGAATTTAACACAGACAAAGAAAAAAGAGGTTCTACTTAGAGACAGACATGTGGAGGGATACGTCTGCGGGCATGGAGAGGCGTGGTGTGCTGCACTGTGTGGGTGTAACACTGCTCCTGAGAATGGCTAAAGTAAAGCCAGCTTGGGAAATCAATAATCAGCAATGAACTCTGTGCCCGTAACACAAACAGCACAATACTATTTCTGATTTTTCCGAGGCTTTAAGGCCATATAACACAAATGAGAGAAAAACCCATTCCCACCATTTCCTTACTGTGCAAAAGGGGATTCTACATGAATGAATACGTCTTTTTCAACAGCACTCTGATAGGCATGTCTAGCTATCAGGGTTTGGCCCCCAGATCATACTGCTTTCTGCTCCTACAGAGAGATGGGCACCTCTCTCTCTCTCTCTCTCTCTCTCTCTCTCACTCACTCTCTCTCTCACCCTGCCCTTGGTCCGGTTTTTGCGTTTGGGCGTGTCATCCTCCATCTCCTCCACCTCCAGTTCATGAGGGAACTCCCCAACCAGCAGCTTCTGGAAGAGTTCATAAGGACCACTCAGTCAGCAGGAGTACATCAGAACCACTCAGTCAGCAGGAGTACATCAGAACCACTCAGTCAGCAGGAGTACATCAGGACCACTCAGTCAGCAGGAGTACATCAGAACCACTCAGTCAGCAGGAGTACATCAGAACCACTCAGTCAGCAGGAGTACATCAGGACCACTCAGTCAGCAGGAGTACATCAGAACCACTCAGTCAGCAGGAGTACATCAGAACCACTCAGTCAGCAGGAGTACATAAGGACACTTTTACAATTGGAAAACAAAAGGGTATTCTTCCTAAAACCGTAGGTGTGGAATATATGGTCAATGCTTTGTACTACACAACACACACCTAAGATTTATGTTCCTTCCAGATGTGAAATAACAGTAAATGTTTGGTGAAGTGTCTGTAGTTTCCGCCATGTGGCCTTCCTTTCCCTGACAGCAGTCAGCAGCGATGTGGTCCTTGCCACACTCCAAGCTTTTCTGTGATCCTCAGAATACCAATTTGCCTTCACTTATCTTATTCCCCAAATATGACGAATATGTCAAAAAGAAAAGGAGCCATGTGCTCTGCACTGACATTATTACAATTTAATAAACTTAGGCTGCTACTTAGGTTGTTGGAAACAAAAAAACAGTTAAACAAGTTAAACTCTTTGAGAGGATCTGGAGCATTCAGTCATGCTTGGGGTGGCATGAATCCCCCGGCCCACTCCCTCTAGACTCTGCTCAGGCATGCAGTGAAGCAAGCCCCGGGATTTCAGGCCTACCCCAGAGGACCCCTGCGCCAGCTGTGCCAGCCCTTAGCTGGTGATAATTGACTAATTGTTGACCTTTGGGATTGTTGTCACAACTTGAGCAGGTGGAGCGAGCATTATTGACTGTTCAGCAAAGAGAGGCTGTCAACTCTTCCAGAAGGGGAGAGCAGCACCTACACACTCACACACACACATACATACAGACTCGTATCGGGTGTGTGTGTGCGCATGTGTGTGTGCGTGTCTATGTGTGTAAGTGTGTGTTTGTATGTGTGTGTGTGTGTGTGTGTGAGTGTGTATGAGTGTGTGTGTGTATGTCTGTGTGTGCATGTGAGTGTGTGTGCGTGTGCGAGTGTGTGTTTTTGCATGTGCGTGTGAGTCTATAAGTGTGTGTGTATGTGTGTATGCGTGTGATTGTGTGTGCATGTGTATGTGTGCATGTGTATGAGTGTGTCTGTGCGTGTGTATGTATGTGTGT
>JAFBMS010000215.1:427500-467550 GCA_019788955.1 Albula glossodonta
CAGGCGCGGCATACTGTAATGAGATTGCAGGAGAAGGGACCAAATTGAAAGCAGCCATTTTCTACAGCTGTCAACTTATTATTGAGAGACTGACTTATTCCGATAGCTCCAATTGCAGTGGATGGATGAGGGAATGGGGGAGGGGTGGAAAGGATTGGGGGGGTGATGTTGGGGAGGGGGGCGTAAGGGGGGAACCTCAGGGGCTAACTGCTTTGCATTTTGAATGTTTTTTCCCTCACCCCACCACCTCCTCTTCTTGCAGCTCCCAGGTCCAGTGCAGCTTTTAAGCTCTTGCCTTTTTCCACATCCATACTGCATATCTGTCTATGTGTGTGTGTGAGAGTGTGTGTGAGTGTGAGTGTCTGTGTGTGTGTGTGTGTGTGTGTGCGTGTGTGTGAGTGAGTGTGTTCCTGTGTGTGTGTGCAAGTGTGAGTGTGTGTGTGTGTGAGTGTGTGCGTGCATGTGTGTGTGTGAGTGTGTGTGGTGTGTGTGAGTGTGTGTGTGAGTGCGTGCATGCGTGTGTGTGAGTGTGTGTGTGTGTGAGTGTGTGTGTGTGTGTGTGTGTGTGTGTGTGAGTGTGTGTGAGTGTGTGTGTGAGTGTGTGTGTGTGTGTGTGTGTGTGAGTGTATGCGTGCGTGTGTGCGTGCGTGAGTCTGGCTGCAGGTGTAAGGTGCCGCAGCAGTGGGCTGAGAGGCAGGGTGTCTCATTTGTCAAGTTTACAGCATCAGTCTGGAGAGGAGGCTGATCTCACTGCTGTATTCTGAAGCCTGTCTGAGTCTATACAGGTTTCAGCGCAAAGTGAGAGGGAAGGGGGTGGGATCTGAATATGATAAGAGAGAGGCCTGAGATCACATGAACACATTAATCACACATTAAAGAGAGGAGGGTAATGTAGAAAGAGGAAAATCAAATGTATTTGAAAGGTACTCTGAAGTGATATACCAACACCACAGACAAAACAAACACACACTCACACATACACATACACACACACACACACACACACACACTCATACACACTGACAAACACATGGACACTCACACAAACTCACACACACACACACACACACACACACGCAAAACCCACAGCACTCTTCTCCGGGATTCCAGACACAGGGCAGTGAAAGAGCCTGAAGCGATGGCTGCCTTTTCACCGATCTTAAATCCGCAGAGTGTCTGGACACCAGGCACACAGAAAGGAGCGATTGGGGGAAAACAAAGCAAAGCACAAACAGAGCACATCGCTGCAAGCGCTGCAAACGTGTGCAAATGTGCAGCATGCAGACGGAGATGCTGCTCGCTATGGTAACAGAGGGCTTCACCCGGGCCCATGGCCCTCACCCCCACACCCCACTCAGCAGGAGGGGGCCAGAGCCTCGAGGGTGTCTCAAACGCACACCAAGGTTAGGGTGGAATTAAATAAACTACATCACCCTATACTGCATCCGCCCACCCCAATTAGCCACAATTAATACTTCTTCTGTTAAAGAAACACAGAGCTCCCTCTAGAGGTAAAATAAAGTCACTTGGAGAATATAAATGTGAGAATATTGTCTTCTTTCAGGTTATACAAATGACAAAACACCAGGGATTCTTTGTAATGGGTATCTTAGAAAATGCTGAGTATCTTCACCAACACTTGTGTCTATCAGAATCAAAAACTTTGTCGTACCCCTCACACACATACACAGGCAGACATACATACATAACAGAAATATGACTTTAAGGCACTGTAGCTTTAAAAATCCACGTGGTAGTTGGCAGAGAGTGGTATTGAGTCTAATTTATTTGCTTAGAAGCGGCCCCTTGTTCAAGGTGACTTAGACAGTCTTTATTTGTCTCATCCTCTATTACATACAGCTGAAAACCAACTGAACCCATTCAGTGTTACAGTGCCTTACCTAAGACTGCAAACATGCATCTGAGACTTACACCTGCAGTCACTACTGCTCAGCTTTTATGTGTGAGATCGCTCTAAACTTAAACAGCATAACTGCGCAGATGGGTGGCCCTGCTCAAAACTTAAACAGCATAACTGCGCAGATGGGTGGCCCTGCTCTAAACTTAAACAGCATAACTGCGCAGATGGGTGGCCCTGCTCTAAACTTAAACAGCATAACTGCGCAGATGGGTGGCCCTGCTCTAAACTTAAACAGCATAACTGCGCAGATGGGTGGCCCTGCTCTATACTTAAACAGCATAACTGCGCAGATGGGTGGCCCTGCTCTAAACTTAAGCAGCATAACTGCACAGATGGGTGGCCCTGCTCTACACTTAAACAGCATAACTGCGCACATGGGTGGCCCTGCTCTACACTTAAGCAGCATATCTGTGCAGACGGATGACCCTAACTTATCTCAAGCAGCATAATTGTTCAAATGGGTTCAGCAGGGACACGTGCTTGTGCAGATGCAGAAATTGCTCGCAGCACCCGCTGAAACACTGGCCCATAGGGCTGCAGGGATGACCATAGCCTGGTGCTGGTGCTGGGCTTCTCTGAGCTTTGCCCATCTGAATTGCAATCCATGCGCCCATCCCCCATGTCTGAAGATTACACTGTGCCATATCACCCCCATACCCCTCCCCTCTCCATCCCTCTCTCTCACTCAGTACCCAGTGAAATCATTTCCTTTCTTTTCTGCCCTCCCTCCCCCTACATTCGTGCTTGAGCTTTCCCTCTCTGCACTCTAAAGATAGCTGTTGTACTATGGGGACCTAATCTGCAGCTAGCCCTGCTTCAGCCAATAGCACTCTGCAGCTAGCTCTAATTTAGCCAATAGCACTCTGCAGCTAGCCCTGCTTCAGCCAATAGCACTCTGCAGCTAGCCCTGATTCAGCCAATAGCACTCTGCAGCTAGCCCTGCTTCAGCCAATAGCACTCTGCAGCTAGCCCTGCTTCAGCCAATAGTACTCTGCAGCTAGCCCTGCTTCAGCCAATAGCACTCTGCAGCTAGCCCTGCTTCAGCCAATAGCACTCTGCAGCTAGCCCTGCTTCAGCCAATAGCACTCTGCAGCTAGCCCTGATTCAGCCAATAGCACTCTGCAGCTAGCCCTGCTTCAGCCAATAGCACTCTGCAGCTAGCCCTGCTTCAGCCAATAGCACTTTGGAGCTAGCTCTAATTTAGCCAATAGTATGCTGGAGCTGGTCCTAATTCAGACAGTTGTATAGAAGCACAGGGACTGTGTCCTATCACAGCTCTTATAGCAGGGTGACAGCATTGAGGATTTCCATCTCTGGAATCACACTCATGCATCACTGCAGGGCAATGATGTCACAGGTGAGCTGGGATCACACACAGTCCACAAGGGGTCGGTTTTGCTGAGTGGCACAGGCAGCAAAACCGGTCTGGTCTTTGCACAATGGCTGTAGCAGCAGCGCATGTCCTGCCAAACCAAGAAGGGATTCCACTGAGTCTCTCTGTGCCATGAAATGGCATGACTTTGGCTGGTAAGTCTCCAGTTCACATTAATAAACTCCAGTAGAGTGAACTACAAAAAGACTGCAAGAGGCTCTAATGAGCAAGTAGGCACTGACCCCAAACCTGAGGATTTCCATTTGAGCCCTGTGAGGAGCAATGCTCACATTCCCCTGCACCACCCACTCACGCCTGTGAGAGGCACTGTCCTCTTCACCCGAGAATAGACAGTATGCGGTGGAGCTGCAGTTCAGATCATAAGACCCTTTCCAAAGCCCTGCTTTCTCACTGAGCTCGAGGGGGCATACAGTGTGCAACTCAACTGCAGTATAGAGCAGGGTGAGACAGCACACTGTAACACACACAGGAGAGAAGGCCAGGGTTAGAGAGCACACTGTAACAAACACACAGGAGAGAAGCGCAGGGTTAGAGAGCACACTGTAACACACAGGACAGAAGCGCAGGGTTAGAGAACACACTGTAACACACACAGGAGAGAAGCACAGGGTTAGAGAGCACACTGTAACACAGGACAGAAGCGCAGGGTTAGAGAGCACACTGTAACACAGGACAGAAGCGCAGGGTTAGAGAGCACACTGTAACACAGGAGAGAAGCGCAGGGTTAGAGAGCACACTGTAACACACACAGGACAGAAGCGCAGGGTTAGAGAGCACACTGTAACACACACAGGACAGAAGCGCAGGGTTAGAGAGCACACTGTAACACATACAGGAGAGAAGCGCAGGATGAGACAGCACACTGTAACACACACAGGAGAGAAGTGCAGGGTAAGAGAGCACACTGTAACACAGGAGAGAAGCGCAGGGTTAGAGAGCACACTGTAACACAGGAGAGAAGCGCAGGGTTAGAGAGCACACTGTAACACACACAGGACAGAAGCGCAGGGTTAGAGAGCACACTGTAACACAGGACAGAAGCGCAGGGTTAGAGAGCACACTGTAACACACACAGGAGAGAAGCGCAGGGTTAGAGAGCACACTGTAACACACACAGGAGAGAAGCGCAGGGTAAGAGAGCACACTGTAACACAGGAGAGAAGCGCAGGGTTAGAGAGCACACTGTAACACACACAGGACAGAAGCGCAGGGTTAGAGAGCACACTGTAACACAGGAGAGAAGCGCAGGGTTAGAGAACACACTGTAACACACACAGGAGAGAAGCGCAGGGTTAGAGAGCACACTGTAACACACACAGGAGAAAAGTGCAGGGTTAGAGAGCACACTGTAACACACACAGGAGAGAAGCGCAGGGTTAGAGAGCACACTGTAACACACAAGAGAAAAGCGCTAAAACTATCAGCAGAAGCCCCTCTCCAGGCGTTCTGCAGGTTCCAGAGATTTCCAAGAGAAAATGGCAGACAGACTGGCAGGGCCGCACAGCAAAATGAATATTCCCCCCCACTACACCACCCCCACCTGACCCTCCCCCAGCCCACTCCTTAATAATGTTCCGGAATCTTGTGAGAGGATCCTTCCACGTAATTGGAACGGTGGAGGGCCATAAATCTCTACTGAAGGATCCTTGTTCCACCCATGCCTGCTAACGCACACACAAAAACACACTATACACACACACACACGCACACACACTATACACACACACAAATACTACACACACACTATACACACACATGCACACACAAACACTGTACACGCGCACACACTACACACACGACACACATACACACACTATACACACAAACACTATACACACACACACTACACAGACTAAACACAAACACTATACACACAAACACCCACACACACTACACACAAACACATTATGCGCACACACACTCACACTGACATAGAAAAACACACACATTATACATAAACATATTTTCTTGTTCCTCAATAATGCTTTCAGATGATGTGAGCATGGGAATGAGAGCGTGTTTTTCCGCACTGCAGAATGGAATATGTCTTTGCTGTTGGCACATACAGGAATGCCATGGAGTTATCCAGTCAGTCAAACGAAATTTAACCCAGGTGAGTTTAACACAGTTACCTCTTCAGCACTGTTCGCTGCGACATCCTCACATCCCAAAAACTTCACAATGGCAACACAGATTATCTTCTCCTGCATGTCTAATCTAGCACTCATGACTTGAGTGAAATTAACTCTAGATTTCTGTCATTTCAGGCAAGTAAAAGGAGTACGGAGGAGGACAATTGTCACATAAGGACTATCTTGATTTACAGTGTTTTCTGCACTAAGGCCACAAAAAAAGAGGGTAACTCTCCATTTTCCTGTCATCTCCTCTCTTCTGCTTTCAAAATGTTTTTTTTTTATTTTGTCACTCTATCTCTTTCACTCTCCTTCCCTGTTACTATTCAAGTTCACTTACATAATATTGGAGAATTTTCAGCAATCATTATTATCTATGGAATATCTGCTCTCCATTCCAGAATGTTCCTCCTCTCTCCAGCCCCTAATCCCTACATTACAAAAATAAACATTTTCCTCCCTGGACTCTTCCTTATCCTGCGCACCACCAGTCTGGAAATTCAGGATTAAGTACATCTTCTAACCCCAAAACCTAGCCACCTGACCCACCGCCTCCTCACCACGCAAACAGCGGGCCTGTTCACAGCCCTCCTGGCCACTAAAGTCCCATGCTATGGTGCTTGACTGTGAGGTCAGAATGTGCCAACAGACAACCCGCAACAGGGATGACATTACATCAACTAGTGCACTAGTGCAATAGAATGACTGACAGATAGTTAGGTGGCTATGTAGAAATAGGTCATAGTGCTAAAAATACCTATCGGTGTCTCACATCTCTCTGTCTCTGAAGACAAAGAGTGCATGTATCTAGGAAGGGAATGGTGGCAGCACCAACCAAAGCATTGCCCCGGCGTTTTACAAAAAACATTTGTGTAACGTTATGACTGGAGTTAGGAACAAGAGAAAGGGAGACAGAAAGGGAAAGAACAGACTAGAAGAGAAACAGCAGAGGCTTCCAGTGCACTTGGTGGGCCTGCGTAAACAGGCTCCTGAGCACAGAATTCATTTCTTTCAAATCAGTGAGGCAAGACGGAATAACTATCAGATCAGTCAGCATACCGTACGCAGCTCAGCATGGGGAGAGAGAGAGGGAGGGAGCGACAGAGGCATGAGAGAAAAATGAGAGAGAAAGAAGGATGCAAGTGGAAGAGTCATAAAGACTGAGTGAGAGGAAAGACAGAGAGAGGAAAGATATGCATGTGCAGAGAAAGAGAATGAGATCATGACTGAGGCTGTGTGAGGAGAGAGATGCAGAAATATAAGAAATACGGAGCGAATTCCAACCAATCGAGCATTTTAAATTGAATTGAAGAGAGTCGGTGAGACAGAAAGAGAGAGGAAAGGAGAAGGGGAGAGTGAGAGAAAGGGGGAGAGGGAGGATTAGAGGAAGGCTAATCCCATGGAAAAGGTTAAGGAACACTCAGTGGGACGAGCTTTTTCAGACTCGCTTACTGACCCCAGATCAGAATGAGCTATTCTGAGACACGAAGTACCTAGACTCGCTTACTGACCCCAGATCAGAATGAGCTCTACTGAGACACAGAGTACCTAGACTCGCTTACTGACCCCAGATCAGAATGAGCTCTACTGAGACACAGAGTGCCTAGACTTGCTAACTGACCCCAGATCAGAATTAGTTCTACTGAGACCCAGAGTGCCTAGACTCGCTTACTGACCCCAGATCAGTATGAGCTCAAATGAGACAGAGTGCCTAGACTCGCTTACTGACCCCAGATCAGAATGAGCTCTACTGAAACACAGAGTGCCTAGACTCGCTTACTGACCCCAGATCAGAATGAGCTCTACTGAGACAGAGTGGTTAGACTGCTTACTGACCCCAGATCAGAATGAGCTCTACTGAGACACAAAGTGCCCAGACTCACTTACTGACCCCAGATCAGAATGAGCTCTACTGAGACACAAAGTGCCTAGACTCACTTACTGACCCCAGACCAGAATAAGCTCAACTGAGACACAGAGCACCCAGCCTGAGGAGAGACTTTCAAGGTTCTCCCTCTCTCTGTCTTCTGTATCCCTCCTTCTGTTTCTTCCTCTCTGTCTGTTTTTCTCATGTTTTGTGATGTGTTGATGTGATGTTGATTCATGTATGCCATTTTTAATAAAAAGGTATCGAGGGTCTATTTTTCTGTATCTCTCCTCCTCTTTCTCTCTGTCTCAATACCAATCTCTCTATTTCTCTCTCTTTCTGTATCTCTCTCTGTCTTTGTCTCCCTATCTCCCTTACTCTTTGTTTCTTTGGTTTGTTTTCTTCATTGTTGAAATATGTAATGGTCTGTGAGGTATATCCTAATCTCCTAGTACAAATGGGCTGAAACTCCAACTCTTTCTATCGCTCCCTCTCTGTGTCTCACCCTCTCTCACAGAAATATTAAACTGTATTTTATTTGGAGCAGAGCTGTGAAAATTAATGGCGCAGTTAGAAACAGTTGATGTGGTACTTGAGTTACTGAATGGTCCTACTACTACAGGTATGAATTCTGTGTTTGCAGGAGTAAAAGTACATATTATTTCTGATACACAGCTGTAGAATTACATTAAGACTGAGCATTGCTGTGCCTGTGATCCAAGTTTTACAACGGAAAGAAAGAGTTTTCTTCCCCCTTGATTTATAAATGTCCAATTCAATCTCCTAGCACGGCCTTCCAGGGCTCTTAGCCTGTCTCTCTCTTCCATGTAAAGTGTTTTTGAGTACATCAAGATCGGCCGGGCTGCACTCCTGTGCACTCATGTGGGATAATGGTGCCTAAGTCACGGATTCTTCCACACCGCGCTCAGGAAGTGATCAGAAATCCGCGCCAGTGGAACTGAGCGACAGACATCCAAGCGTCGATGTTGATTGACAGGTGAACGCTTACGCATCTTTTTTTAGGTTTCGGTCATCCAAACCCCAGAAGGCATCAACACTAGGGAACCTCTTAAAACACTGAAGTCACCATAGAAGAGGACTGAAGTCTATTCATAAAGTATTATGTTCAACTGTGTTTTCATTTCTCCTAAATCATTTGCGTTTCTCAAATCAAATTAATTATGGACTCATGCAGTTCATTAAAGATTGCTCACCGGTCATGGGTCCACCTTGAGTATGATTTAAATATATAAATCTTTGCCACGCGGCGCCCAGTCCTACAGTTTACCAGCCGGTAATCTCGCAGCGCGGGTTAGTGGGTCTTCTTTTATTGTTTAATTTGGTTTATGTGTGAGGGACCGCCAAATACGCAAATACGTGAGAGTTTGTAAGTTTTACCTTACTTTATTGTCTTCAGGCAGCCAGTTAATATCACCACAGCATTTCTCTCCATGAACAAAGTCAGAGGAATCCGAGATGCATGTAGGCTATGTTTTGCTTGATGCCGGTCTCAGGCGACAGGCGAAAATCCTTTAAAATAATGCCGATTATTCCACACAGAAGCCATTAAACAATCACGCCTTCGTTCTCAAGAATACCAAGAAATGTCGCCTGTCTGCATTTAGATGTGGCACTGGCAGCGCGACTGCATTTTTGCATCGCTGTGCGCACACATCCAGGTAACATCTGGTCGGCTGCCGCGGCAAGGATCTTACTTTCTTTGTTACAGGTAGGTATTTCAAACATAGTTTTGACAAATCATAAAAAGCCTTAAAGACAGCATATGCAATTATGTAAGCCCACTAAGGAACTATCATTCGTCGTACGTTTATGATATCAGGTTAACAGATGCAAATTCACATCTTGGGAGCTAGTCTGTGATGCCTGCCGCACGCTGGGTTTTTTCTTGTGTCAGACGGCACAAAGGATTCGGATGTGAACTTGACGGAATGTTCACCATTGTAACGCGGCTGTCTGCTGCCCCGCTGCACAGAGCATTTTCATGCTTGCGATTACTGCAAGGACAAACACACCGTCCGGTCCCAAAACCTAAAGTACAGCGACCATTTTCAGACGCTGCATAACAAATGGTCATGTTTCTAATCTTCTTAGATAATACAGACAGTTAGGGCGAGCAAACACAAACGTAAGCACGCTCTAAGAAACACTGAAAACATCGCTAAGATACACACCGTAAGTACTCGTAGGTAGCTATCCATATTTAAGCAATAATTAATAACCGGTGGAAGATGACAGGCGGGACGTTTACCAGGTACCTGTTTAGTGCCTCTATCGCAATCCATCACGCACAGGTAAATGAACACCGAAATCCACATTCTTTCAGTACTTTGGGTACTGAAAAAATGCAGACAGCAAACACCGTCTCAACCAACAACCACGCATTACCTACAGAGACATCTCTAAATTGACGAGAGATGCCGGGTCATCTAAATTGTACTTTAACATTCCACCATATCGTTTATGTGCATGGCTTTGCTAGCTCGGCATGCAGAAATTATTAGCAAAATGCTAACCAGCTATCAGTTCAAGCAAAGAATTTCTATGCAACCCCGGCTCATGCAGAAAATAGACCCGTCTGTTACTTTTCCTCCTCATTCCAGATTTACTGAAATCATGCTAGCTGCAGATGCATTGCCACTTTTAACGACGTTTTGCAATTGTCATTAAAATTGTACAAAAATGAAAGAAAACTAAAAGCATGCGCTGGTTGCACTGTACTTGCCAAAACACAGTCATATACATTTTTCTACTTACGATTTCAGAGGGTTTTGAACCACTGTGGCCATTTTGATATAGTATGATACAATGTAACACTGCAGATCCCGGTATTGTACATGTAATATACCAGTAATTTTCAATTTCATTCATTCTCTGGGGCTGCGGCTGGAGCAGGCAGCCAATGGGAGCGTTACTGTTTCTTGGCCTGTCTTGGGAAATGTAGTTTTTCATCACGCCGGTGTGAAACAAGGTGAGGAGTGCCGTACTACAACTACCAAGTGTAGTGCGTTTGACAGTATAACGGTCCCGCCTTGGACTTGTATGGATAAGCCAAAACATCTACTGTAATGTCAAGGTTGGGCCACTGGCCTGCCAGTCTGTGTGTAGCCCTCCGCTTTTATAGGAGACTACGCAATTCTTCCTTTTCTTGCAAGTACACCGATATATTTTTAGGGCGAGGCTGTGTGCAGAGTAATTTTTTTTGGAAAAGATCCTAATTATTAATAGACGTGATCCGGAAAACAATTATACGAATAATTACATGTATCTTTTAAACAGGTGTAATCAATAGAATTGATGCATTTATTATGCAATTAAGTATGAATTAAGTGTTGACTCAAGTTATGTATTGAAGATTTTGTGGTATTTTTGCGTCAAATGCAACGATTGTTTAATTATTTATTTATTGTAGGACCAGTCATTAGTTTTTCTTCTGTCTCTGCTTTGTTTCAGTCAGTTGAAAGAATAAACATTTTCCTGGTGCTATGAGACAGAAGAGAGTGTTCCTCATACATGGAAGAAATCTGTTTGTGTTTTTGTAGTCCCCCCTCCACATAGAAATAAAAAATCGTTCATATGGCATGTTGGAATCATGACAGCCACAATGTCATACTCATGGGGGATTGCAGAATAATTATATTGTACCATGCCATATGATGCAAATTAAAGTAATTTCTGCACCAGATACATAATTGGCCATGCACAGCGGCCCTAGAGAGGCTGAATGTGTAACTGTGGCTGCACGGAGGATACACCCCCTGTGCACATGCAGGCCCCAGGCCAGGAGGCTGGCCTCTCCATGCATCCACACTCAGTCCTGCAGACCTGCGCTCTCACGGCCTCTCCATGCATCCACACTCAGTCCTGCAGACCTGTGCTCTCACAGCCTCTCCATGCATCCACACTCAGTCCTGCAGACCTGCGCTCTCACGGCCTCTCCATGCATCCACACTCAGTCCTGCAGACCTGCGCTCTCACGGCCTCTCCATGCATCCACACTCAGTCCTGCAGACCTGTGCTCTCACGGCCTCTCCATGCATCCACACTCAGTCCTGCAGACCTGCGCTCTCACGGCCTCTCCATGCATCCACACTCAGTCCTGCAGACCTGCGCTCTCAGGGCCGCTCCATGCATCCACACTGAGTCCTGCAGACCTGCGCTCTTACGGCCGCTCCATGCATCCACACTGAGTCCTGCAGACCTGCGCTCTCACGGCCTCTCCATGCATCCACACTGAGTCCTGCAGACCTGCGCTCTCACGGCCTCTCCATGCATCCACACTCAGTCCTGCAGACCTGCGCTTTCACGGCCTCTCCATTTCCTTTCACACTCAGTCCTGCAGACCTGCGCTCTCACGGCCTCTCCATTTCCTTTCACACTCAGTCCTGCAGACCTGCACTCTCACGGCCGCTCCATGCATCCACACTGAGTCTTGCAGACCTGCGCTCTCGCGGCCGCTCCATGCATCCACACTGAGTCCTGCAGACCTGCGCTCTCAGTCTCCTCAAGGATCACATCAGTGAGGACCAAGATTCTGCTGGGGACACAACCCCAATATCCCTGTGTTTGACAGACACAACCCCAATATCCCTGTGTTTGACAGACACAACCCCAATATCCTGGTGTTACTCAGCCGTGTTTTACAGGGATGAAATACATCTAAGTTTTTTTTTCCCATAAAATAATTTCATTGTATAGCCTTGACTGGATACGCACCGATCAAATTGTTTGCACACCTGCTATACACAATATAACAGTTTATACTTTAAATGAAGAATTATATTTATGTTTGACCTCAGATACTGAACTGATATGGGCCACCCTGTTCTTCAGTGCATTTGGCCGCAGTAATTTATCAGTGGAACCGTGCATTCCTGCTCGCAAACCCACTTCAGCACAGTGGGGCCTCAGGTCAAGGATTTGCAAGCTTTTCCTTGCACTGAGGTTCACTCTCTGCCGTGAGTGACCACTCAGCTGACCCACAGTTGCTCTAATGCCACTGTGGGGAGCATGAGCGCTACGTTCTAGACATCTGCTAACGAACCCTTACAGCTAGGTCTGCCCCTGCACCCCACAGGGACCAGTGCCAAACAGACAGACACTGGAGACCTCACCTACAGGGTATGTGTCTGACAGAAACACATGGCTGGTGCATTCTGTATGTGTCTGACAGAAACACACAGCTGGTGCATTCTGTGTGTCTGACAGAAACACATGGCTGGTGCATTCTGTATGTGTCTGACAGAAACACACAGCTGGTGCATTCTGTGTGTCTGACAGAAACACATGGCTGGTGCATTCTGTGTGTCTGACAGAAACACACAGCTGGTGCATTCTGTATGTCTGACAGAAAAACACGGCTGGTGCATTCTGTATGTCTGACAAACACATGGCTGATGCATTCTGTGTTTCTGACAGAAACACACAGCTGGTGCATTCTGTGTGTCTGACAGAAACACACAGTTGGTGCATTCTGTGGGTCTGACAGAAACACACGGCTGGTGCATTCTGTGTGTCTGACAGAAACACACAGCTGGTGCATTCTGTATGTCTGACAGAAACACACAGCTGGTGCATTCTGTGTGTCTGACAGAAACACACAGCTGGTGCATTCTGTGTGTCTGACAGAAACACACAGCTGGTGCATTCTGTGTGTCTGACAGAAACACACAGCTGGTGCATTCTGTGTGTCTGACAGAAACACACAGCTGGTGCATTCTGTGTGTCTGACAGAAACACATGGCTGGTGCATTCTGTATGTCTGACAGAAACACACGGCTGGTGCATTCTGTATGTCTGACAGAAACACACAGTTGGTGCATTCTGTGTGCCTGACAGAAACACACAGCTGGTGCATTCTGTGTGTCTGACAGAAACACATGGCTGGTGCATTCTGTGTGTCTGACAGAAACACACGGCTGGTGCATTCTGTATGTCTGACAGAAACACATGGCTGGTGCATTCTGTGTGTCTGACAGAAACACATGGCTGGTGCATTCTGTATGTCTGACAGAAACACACGGCTGGTGCATTCTGTATGTCTGACAGAAACACACAGTTGGTGCATTCTGTGGGTCTGACAGAAACACACGGCTGGTGCATTCTGTGTGTCTGACAGAAACACACAGCTGGTGCATTCTGTATGTCTGACAGAAACACATGGCTGGTGCATTCTGTGTGTCTGACAGAAACACATGGCTGGTGCATTCTGTGTGTCTGACAGAAACACATGGCTGGTGCATTCTGTGTGTCTGACAGAAACACATGGCTGGTGCATTCTCCATCCACATGATGCTGCTGAAGTGTTGTCACACCCTGCAAGAGTACATGACTAGTTTTCCATGGCTACATTGGCTAACTGTGGGCCTGCTGATCCAGAGCTGCAGCTCACTGCTGCATCTCCATTGCAGGAGGGCAACATGGGTCTGTAGGACTTGTTTTCCCACAAAATAACCTGGTAACTATATTTCAGGTCTAAATAATGACTTCCGGCTGGCAGTGAAAAGGACCCAAGAAGATACATGTGACCCATCTCTGGGTTCAGCTAATAGTGCAGAAAGGAGTGTTTGCCAGTCCTGTTTATCCCAAATATTGAAGTCTCGCTTACTTTTTTTGTTCCAGTCAAACTGAAGCACCATCTGAATTCCTGTTTGGTATGGTCTCACCAGTATGGAGTACCCAAATGAGACCGGGTAAGGACTGTGGCCTACTTAAGAAAACAATACAGCATAAATACATGTACTAACATGGAGCTTTCAATAACATCTTAAATATAACAGAACAAGCTAACAAGAAGTAAGCGATGGAAATCTTGTAATTGACATGATATCATTATGTTCAGTCATGAATGGCAAGCAAAGCATTAACTTGGACAGCATGTAATCCATCCTATTCAGTCTTACTAACCCCAACCCTAATCCATCCTATTCAGTCTTACTAACCCTAACCCCAACCCCAACCCTAATCCATCTTATTCAGTCTTACTAACCCCAACCCCATCCCTAACCCTAATCCATCTTATTCAGTCTTACTAACCCTAACCCCAACCCCAACCCTAATCCATCTTATTCAGTCTTACTAACCCCAACCCCATCCCTAACCCTAATCCATCTTATTCAGTCTTACTAACCCTAACCCCAACCCCAACCCTAATCCATCTTATTCAGTCTTACTAACCCCAACCCCATCCCTAACCCTAATCCATTTTATTCAGTCTTACTAACCCTAACCCCAACCCCAACCCTAATCCATCTTATTCAGTCTTACTAACCCCAACCCCATCCCCAACCCTAATCCATCTTATTCAGTCTTACTAACCCTAACCCCAACCCTAATCCTAATCCATCTTATTCAGTCTTACTAACCCTAACCCAAACCCTAATCCATTTTATTCAGTCTTACTAACCCCAACCCGAATCCATCCTATTCAGTCTTACTAACCCTAACCCCATCCCTAACCCTAATCCATCTTATTCAGTCTTACTAACCCTAACCCAAACCCCTACCCTAATCCATCCTATTCAGTCTTACTAACCCTAACCCCAACCCTAATCCATCTTATTCAGTCTTACTAACCCTAACCCCATCCCTAACCCTAATCCATCTTATTCAGTCTTACTAACCCTAACCCTTACCCCAACCCTAACCCTAATCCATCTTATTCAGTCTTACTAACCCCAACCCGAATCCATCTTATTCAGTCTTCCTAACCCTAACCCTAACCCCAACCCTAATCCATCCTATTCAGTCTTACTAACCCTAACCCTTACCCCATCCCTAACCCTAATCCATCCTATTCAGTCTTACTAACCCCAAACCGAATCCATCCTATTCAGTCTTACTAACCCTAACCCCAACCCTAACCCTAATCCATCCTATTCAGTCTTACTAACCCTAACCCCAACCCTAACCTTAATCCATCCTATTCAGTCTTACTAACCCCAAACCGAATCCATCCTATTCAGTATTACTAACCCTAACCCCAACCCTAACCCTAATCCATCCTATTCAGTCTTACTAACCCTAACCCTAACCCCAACCCTAATCCATCCTATTCAGTCTTACTAACCCTAACCCCAACCCTAATCCATCTTATTCAGTCTTACTAACCCCAACCCGAATCCATCCTATTCAGTCCTACTAACCCTAACCCCAACCCTAACCCTAATCCATCCTATTCAGTTTTACTAACCCCAACCCTAATCCATCCTATTCAGTCTTACTAACCCTAACCCCAACCCTAACCCTAATCCATCCTATTCAGTCTTACTAACCCTAACCCTAATCCATCCTATTCAGTCTTACTAACCCTAACCCCAACCCTAACCCTAATCCATCCTATTCAGTCTTACTAACCCTAACCCTAATCCATCCTATTCAGTCTTACTAACCCTAACCCTAATCCATCCTATTCAGTCTTACTAACCCTAACCCTAATCCATCCTATTCAGTCTTACTAACCCCAACCCTAATCCATCCTATTCAGTATTACTAACCCTAACCCCAACCCTAATCCTAATCCATCCTATTCAGTTTTACTAACCATAACCCCAACCCTAATCCATCCTATTCAGTCTTACTAACCATAACCCCAACCCTAATCCATCCTATTCAGTCTTACTAACCATAACCCCAACCCTAATCCATCCTATTCAGTCTTACTAACCATAACCATAACCCTAACCCTAATCCATCCTATTCAGTCTTACTAACCCTAACCCTAATCCATCCTATTCAGTCTTACTAACCCTAACCCTAACCCTAATCCATCCTATTCAGTCTTACTAACCCTAACCCTAATCCATCCTATTCAGTCTTACTAACCCTAACCCTAATCCATCCTATTCAGTATTACTAACCCTAACCCCAACCCTAATCCTAATCCATCCTATTCAGTCTTACTAACCATAACCCAAACCCTAATCCATCCTATTCAGTCTTACTAACCCTAACCCTAATCCATCCTATTCAGTCTTACTAACCCTAACCCCAACCCATTCTATTCAGTCTTACTCAGACACCTCATGAGAACACTGCAAGCAGCCAGTCAAAGTCATGTTATACTGAGGGTTTATTCCTAAGCAGTCGCCATTTCATGACTATTCAGTGCACTGAAATTTCCCAGACCAGGGGTGATAAACAGCAGCCTGAGCAGGAGAAACAGATTGCCTGTCCCCATGATTTGAAACACAGAAGGGACTGAACATATTGCAGACTAAGCATATTGTAGGCCTGGGGCTTTAAAAATCAAGATTGCAACCTACAGCTAGTTGTTAACTGACAATCACTGAGGCATGACAGGATAAGTACCTGAATTTGTCTAAAAATGAAAAAAGACCCAGTTGCCTATGTATTACTGACAGACTGGGAAATGAGTATTACATATTTACTGCATCTGTTTAATCATCTTCAAATGTAACCTCTTAACCAGGGGTTCTGCTGGTGAGGTATAACACCTAAAATCTTAGGAAAAGTAAATTTATGGATGGTGTCTAATACCTGGGTCAGAAATATGAAATTATGTTTTATTATAGATTTAAATCTGTTTGTTATTTGAATAAATGTTAATAAACTAATTTTCATTTTTCATTTTCAGTAAAATAAAACAAAAATGGCTTTTGGTGCAATTCAATCTTTTTTCTGGACAGGCTAGCTAATTTGTTTTTCACATAAATAATATATTATATAAACTTGCATTGAATGAACTTGCATTGAAATTGCAATTTTTATTCTGTCCACCAATGTCTATATCTGGTTATTATGTGTTTATGTAAGTGATGTAATTTATGCTTTTGCTGAAAAAAAATATTTCCGTTTAGGAATGATTAAAGTTCCATTTTATTGTCTGATGTTGTATGGTAAGAATTTAATCATCAGGAGAAAAGTTCTGTCACAGGCACTCCTGGTGCTGGAGTTACTACGTAGCTGCTCCCACAGAACATGACAGCAACAGACAGCATAAAATGTTGTAATAACTGCAATAACAAATATAATATGGTCTTAAATGTCATTACATTTCAACTTTATTATGTTAAATTATATTTAAAAATAAAACTAGTCAATAAGCAAGTAATTTAACATATTCATGGTGAAGAATAAAAAGCACCACACCTCAGCTTGTTGTGGAATGCTTAGATTCACAGGATGCATGCAACTTTTAATTGTATAATTGAAGTCTTTTGACAATCTTTTGGCTTAATTTCCCTCATGATGATGCACTTGTTTGTGCTCTGCCAGGAGCATTTACTGAAACACAAAATGCATGAAGACTGAAGCAACCCATTTTTTTTGAAAATGAAGGAAGAAACATAATTTGCACTTGAAATACATGACGATAGAAATATAGGCCCTAATTTTCTCTGCTTGTCACATGCATTGTAGGAGAATTATGAATTCACTTCATGCCCTTGATACAAGTACTGGGTCCCCCTCATCTCGATGGAGCCACTTCGATGCCACAGTGACATGGGCTATTTATAGCCTGTCTACTGACAAATATTTAATGAACATTAGTGGTATGGAATGATTTTCCTACAGCACATCTGCTAGTTGGGCTCACGTGGGTATTCAAATAATTAAAAATAAACGTTTAAATTTCCTTCAGATTATTAAAATAATATAAAGTTATAATTACATGAGGCACCATGGCAAATATGTATTACACCTCACAAATTGAGTCACACATGGTCTGTGGCACCAAATGGACATGTTATATTTTTCACAGACAATGGCTATGCTCAAATGGTGAACATAGCAATTTTACCAAAACCTACTTCTGTGATTTTTTAAATTATTTTCCAGCAAGCCGATGACTCTGTCAAATTTCTGGCCTAATTTCAGTTCCTGTTAATGTCCACATAGTGGCGCTCCTGTACAACGCAGAGTGCGTCGTGTGACTCGGCCTGTCGGCCGGGCAGTTTCGTTTCTCCCACTTTCCATTATCGGACCGTCTCCCAGCTGCCGAGATGGTTTGTGGGAAATAAGCATGGAAACGCTCCTTGCGCGTTGTTATTGTTGTTATCGCCGACCGAGCCTCAGTCTCAGTGGATGTCATACAGGAAGTAGGCGCTCTCAGTTATGGTGTGACCCAAAACATGTCAGACTTACTACTGAAAGAGATGGACGAAGTGTCGTTTTGTCACCAAAAAAAGGGGGAGGAGAAGGACAACGGCAGGAGTTTCCTTTTGGTGGACGAACATGAAAATCTGCAGGTATCTAACTTAAAGCAAACTTTAGTTGACTGATGGCGTTACAGTTATCTAGATAGCTTGTCAAAGTCCATGTAACATTACGCGTCACACAGGCATAAAACCAGCTAGCTCGCTAAATAGCTATGCTGGATATCTTGTAATGATTACAGGAATGTGAAACATATCAAAAGGTGCAAAGTAAATAATATGCCAAATTTGACAGCTGTCAATCTAATTAGTAGGCTAATATTAGCCAGATACCTACCTATGCGGTCGCTACTCATCCCAATCTAAAGTAAACATTCGGTATCTACTCGATATCTGACTTATGCTTCATGTATGCTAACGTTAGATAGCTAGATACGAAAAGCTACCATGTACAGTACCTGCCCAGTTGGTCAAGTGAGTTGTCTCTAACATCAGATAGCCAGCTATATCGGGAATTCCTTATTTCGTTCGTTATACTTATCTAGTTTATCTTTCATTTCAGAGGAGGTTAAATTGTTTGCTATTGCGGGGTTGCTAAATGGTGATTTCAACCACATTTTTTCAGATGGCCAACGATAGATAGCAGAGAGGGCGGCTAATTAAAGCGGCACTTTCCGGTTAAGCGCCAGAGATGGAATAATGTAACTAGCTAGTTAGTTATCAATCTTAGCTAGCTATGAAAGTGAAACACAGTCAGCATTTGAAGCAGGAGTTCGCACTTTCTTGGCTTTAGTTAGCTAATTAGCAAACGTAAGCTATCACTAGCTATTTATACTTTTGTGAATACAATCTTGTATGACAATATCAGAGAAACATCTGCAATCGAACATACTGTTTAAGAGCGAATATGAAAACTTAGATTTTTAAGGCAACGTGGCAAATTTTCTTTACCAATGTTTGCTTTCTAGCGTGGTTAGCAAGCTAAATAAAATATTTAGAAGTGACGTCACACAAACACGTGAGTTTGTCGAATAACAAAGACGTCTCGACTGCTGAACCAAAACGTGTCTTCTTTTGTAAAGATAAAAGTTTAACGGATGTTAGGGAAACTAATATACTTACTTTGAGATTTAGTTCGCTTGTTTAATACTGTTTCTCCCTAAACCTTTTCTTCCCATGCGTAGGCCAAACTCCTTGTTAGAGAAAAATACAGCACAAAACTGAGTGTCCCATCGACGACGTGGGCCTGTAGAAGTTCAGAACAAAACAAAATAGTTCACGTTAAATCTATCTGTCCTCAGATCGTCCCCCAGTTGTAGACCCTTACATTCCTGGAATAGTGATTCATTTCACTGGTTTGATTGGTAAGACACACACATATGAACACAATACAATACAACACATGTTTTGGATGTCCCTCTTCCTTGGCTGCTGTGATGCTTTCTCTCCAGACAGCCCTTCTGTCATGTTCCTACAGCTTCAGCCAGATCTTGGACCTGGAGTTTAACGAATATTGCCTTCTGCAGGTGCGCGATGAGGCTCAGTTTTTGGAGAAGCTCGGCTGCCGTGACGTTGCGAGCGTCAAGGTGCTGTCCATCTTTGGCAACACTGGTGATGGGAAGTCGCACACGCTGAACCACGTGCTGTTTGGTGGGGAAGAGGTGTTCCCCACCTCGCCGCTGCAGAGCTCCTGCACTGTGGGGGTTTGGACGGCCTTCGACCCGGGCCTGAGGCTCGTGGCTCTGGACACAGAGGGCCTGCTGGGAGCCGCCGCCCATCAGAACCAGCGCATGCGGCTGCTGCTGAAAGTGCTGGCGGTGTCGGACGTGGTGGTGTACCGCACACGGGCTGAGCGCCTGCACAATGACATGTTTGAGTTCCTGGGCCGTGCCTCAGATGCCTACCTGCGCTACTTCACCCCTGAACTGCGTGCCCTGTCCAGCCGCTGTGGCCTGGAGGTGCCCCTCTCCAGCCTGGGGCCCGCTGTCATCGTCTTTCAGGAGACTTCCCGCACCAAGCTGCTCGGCCACGGTACATAACCACCCCTCCATCCTCACACACACACTCACCACCTCATTCACCTGAGCTCCCATCTTCCCTCCCCCTCCCATGTGTGTTTGAGACAGCTAGGGGCCATCATGGTGGGGAAACTGAATAAGTCTCCAGGTTAGGAATCTTGAATGCTGGGCTACTCTGTCTATGCACTGGCCTGAGCTGATAGCCAGCCCTGCAAATGGGGATCAGAAACGGCAGTTTCAGTCAGACAGATGCTGTTAATAATGGGGCTGACCAGACCTGTGGGAGATTACTTGCTGTGTAAAGTAGAGTGAAAAGGTTGGGAGGGTTAGGAGGCTCACGCAGGGTTAGGGTTAGGAGGCTCACGCAGGGTTAGGGTTAGGAGGCTCACGCAGGGTTAGGGTTAGGAGGCTCACGCAGGGGTAGGGTTAGGAGGCTCACGCAGGGTTAGGGTTAGGAGGCTCACGCAGGGTTAGGGTTAGGAGGCTCACGCAGGGGTAGGGTTAGGAGGTTCACGCAGGGTTAGGGTTAGGAGGCTCACGCAGGGTTAGGGTTAGGAGGTTCACACAGGGTTAGGGTTAGGAGGCTCACGCAGGGTTAGGGTTAGGTGGCTCACGCAGGGGTAGGGTTAGGAGGTTCACGCAGGGCTAGGGTAAGGAGGTTCACGCAGGGCTAGGGTTAGGAGGCTCACGCAGGGTTAGGGTTAGGAGGCTCACGCAGGGTTAGGGTTAGGAGGCTCACGCAGGGTTAGGGTTAGGTGGCTCACGCAGGGGTAGGGTTAGGAGGTTCACGCAGGGCTAGGGTTAGGAGGCTCACGCAGGGTTAGGGTTAGGAGGCTTACGCAGGGTTAGGAGGCTCACGCAGGGTTAGGGTTAGGAGGCTTACGCAGGGTTAGGAGGCTCACGCAGGGTTAGGAGGTTCACGCAGGGGTAGGGTTAGGAGGTTCACGCAGGGTTAGGGTTAGGAGGCTCACGCAGGGTTAGGGTTAGGAGGTTCACGCAGGGTTAGGGTTAGGAGGCTCACGCAGGGTTAGGGTTAGGTGGCTCACGCAGGGTTAGGAGGTTCACGCAGGGCTAGGGTAAGGAGGTTCACGCAGGGCTAGGGTTAGGAGACTCACGCAGGGTTAGGGTTAGGAGGCTCACGCTGGGTTAGGGTTAGGAGGCTCACGCAGGGTTAGGGTTAGGTGGCTCACGCAGGGGTAGGGTTAGGAGGTTCACGCAGGGCTAGGGTTAGGAGGTTCACGCAGGGCTAGGGTTAGGAGGTTCACGCAGGGTTAGGAGGCTCACGCAGGGTTAGGGTTAGGAGGCTCACGCAGGGTTAGGAGGTTCACGCAGGGTTAGGGTTAGGAGGCTCACGCAGGGTTAGGAGGTTCATGCAGGGCTAGGGTTAGGAGGTTCACGCAGGGTTAGGGTTAGGAGGCTTACGCAGGGTTAGGAGGCTCATGCAGGGTTAGGAGGCTCACGCAGGGTTAGGGTTAGGAGGCTCACGCAGGGTTAGGAGGCTCACGCAGGGTTAGGAGGTTCACGCAGGGTTAGGGTTAGGAGGCTCACGCAGGGTTAAGGTTAGGAGGCTCACGCAGGGTTAGGGTTAGGAGGTTCACGCAGGGTTAGGGTTAGGAGGTTCACGCAGGGTTAGGGTTAGGAGGTTCACGCAGGGTTAGGGTTAGGAGGCTCACGCAGGGTTAGGAGGTTCACGCAGGGTTAGGGTTAGGAGGCTCACGCAGGGTTAAGGTTAGGAGGCTCACGCAGGGTTAGGGTTAGGAGGTTCACGCAGGGTTAGGGTTAGGAGGTTCACGCAGGGTTAGGGTTAGGAGGCTTACGCAGGGTTAGGAGGCTCACGCAGGGTTAGGAGGTTCACGCAGGGTTAGGGTTAGGAGGCTCACGCAGGGTTAAGGTTAGGAGGCTCACGCAGGGTTAGGGTTAGGAGGTTCACGCAGGGTTAGGGTTAGGAGGTTCACGCAGGGTTAGGGTTAGGAGGCTCACGCAGGGTTAGGAGGTTCACGCAGGGTTAGGGTTAGGAGGCTCACGCAGGGTTAAGGTTAGGAGGCTCACGCAGGGTTAGGGTTAGGAGGTTCACGCAGGGTTAGGGTTAGGAGGCTTACGCAGGGTTAGGAGGTTCACGCATGGTTAGGGTTAGGAGGTTCACGCAGGGTTAAGGTTAGGAGGCTCACGCTGGGTTAGGGTTAGGAGGTTCACGCAGGGTTAGGGTTAGGAGGTTCACGCAGGGTTAGGGTTAGGAGGCTCACGCAGGGTTAGGAGGTTCACGCAGGGTTAGGGTTAGGAGGTTCACGCAGTTCGATACGTGAAGCTAGGGGTTAAACCGGTTGGAGAGGTAGTCTAATCACTGTCCTGATTGGCTGTACACATGTGGATGCACAAACCGCATGTTTGATGACTTTGTCATCCTCCAACAACACAGGCAGTATGGAGTTGGGGGTTCACAGGGGTTGTGAACTGGATGAGTGACGTGTGGCCCTGGGATAATGGTTGTGTCAGGTTTGTGTTTTGCTGTGGCCATAGAGAGTGACGTTCCTGGGCAGGCTGACACCCTGCTGCAGAAGCGGTTCCATGACCAGGGTCTGCGGACAGACGCCTTCAGCTCAGTGCAGTATGTGGGCACCCAGACCATCAACCCCCCCACTGACTACACTCTGCTGCTGGGGGCCATGCGCCAGCAGGTTTCCAACACCGCCACACGCTCCCCCCGCCAGCCCAGTATCGTCTACAGCGCCTTAAAGGTATGTGAGTGTGCGCGTTTGTGTGTGTTTGTGTGCCTGTTAGTAAGTGTGTGACTGTTTGTGTGTATGTGTGTGAGTATGTGTATGTGTGTGTGTGAGTGTGTTAATGTGTGTGTGAGTGAGTGTGTGTATGTGTTAGTGTGTGAGTGAGTATGTGTATGTGTGTGAGTGAGTATGTGTGTGTGTGAGTGAGTATGTGTATGTGTGAGTGAGTGAGTGAGTGAGTGTGTGTGTGTGTGAGTGAGTGAGTGAGTGAGTGAGTGAGTGTGTGTGTGTGTGAGTGTGTGTGTGTGTGTGTGAGTGAGTGTGTGTGTGTGTGTGTGTGTGAGTGAGTGTGTGTGTGTGAGTGAGTGAGTGAGTGTGTGTGAGTGAGTGTGTGTGTGTGTGTGTGTGTGAGTGAGTATGTGTATGTGTGTGTGTGTGGGTGAGTGAGTGAGTGCGTGTGTTCTTGTGGTGTGTGTGCGTGCGTGCGTCTGAGTGTGTGTGTGTGCGTGCGTGTTGTGTGTGTGTGGTGTGTGTGAGTGAGTGTGTGTGTTAGTGTGTGAGTGCGTCTGTGTATGTGTGTGTGCGTGTGTTCCTGTGTGCGTGTGTGTGTGTCTGTGTTCGTGTGTGCGTGCGTCTGTGTATGTGTGTGTGTGAGTGTGTTCCTGTGTGTGTGCGTGCGTGTGTGTGTGTGTGCGTGTGTGTCTGTGTGTGTTAGTGAGTGTGTGTGTGTGTGTGTGTGTGAGTGTGCGTGCGTGCGTGTGTGTGGTATGTGTGTGTGTGTGTGTGCGTGAGTGTGTGTGTGTGTGTGTGTGTGTGAGTGTGGTCCTGTGTGTGTGCGTGAGTGTGTGTCTGTGTGTGTGTGAGTGTGTTCCTGTGTGTGTGTGTGTGTGTGTGTGTGTGTGTGTGTGTGTGTGTGTGTGTGTGTGTGAGTATGTGTGTGTGTGTGTGTGTGTGTGTGTGAGTGAGTGAGTGTGTGTGTGTGTGAGTGAGTGAGTGAGTGAGTGTGTGTGTGTGTATGTGTGTGTGTGTGAGTGTGGTAATGTGTGTGTGAGTGAGTATGTGTTAGTGTGTGAGTGAGTGTGTGTATGTGTGTGTGTGAGTGTGTTAATGTGTGTGTGTGTGAGTGTGTGTATGTGTGTGCCAGAGGATCTCTGTAACTGAGTCCATATAAAAGAAACTCTGTAGCATCTGCATTTTATCCACTGGTGCCGAAGAAAATCACAAATATTTTATTTTATGTTAAGTTTTGTACGACTATAAATAGTAATATTGTGTTTGGTTAAATGTGTCTGAATGTCTGTGACGTGGCTCCTTCCCCTTCCTGTTTAAGGCCTTGAGTGACAGGTTCTGTGGAGAGATCTCTGATGACAAAATCAGCGTGTACTCCTTCTTCCCAGATGAGTACTTCACCTGCTCCTCCGTCTGCCTCAGCTGCAAGTAAGTGCCACGCCCAGCGGTGGAAAACCCCGGCTGCTGTGCATTTGTTCCACCTGTCCACTAACCTGCTTCACTAATGAGCTCCCTTGTGCTGCTTTAGTGCGGGGTGGAGCAAACACACCGCAGCGCTTATGCTCCCCCCTGGACCCAGCAGCGGGGAGTGGGGCAGGGACCTGGGGAGATATGTGTCATCAAAAGACAAATAGAATCACAATGTTAAAGGAATGTTTCATGTATCACAGATTACAGGAGCATTAAGTTACAGGTGTGAAAGGAATGTATTGTTTCACTTCCTTTCACACTTACTGATGTAAGCACTAGAGCTTACAAACCCAACTCAAATGCTGTTCTTTCCACACTGAATTCAGTATTGGTATTCCCCGGAGAAATGGCTGACAGTCAATGAGTCTTTTCTGCTTCCAGCTCAAGGCCTGCATTTGTTCAGCAGTAAAGTATGCTTTAGAAATCTGCCTCCACAGAAGCATGTGTAGAATGAAAGATCATGGACAAGGTCAGACTGCTGCTGACTTTCACGTCTTTACTATAAAAGCCTGCCTGTTCTGATATGAGGAAATACACACACACTACCTGGAAGAATTTCACACCTATCCCAATGATCACCTGCAGTGACACTGATATACTGTGCTATGTGTCTGTGTATCTTACATTCTAAAAGTCTGGCCTCATAGACATTATGTGCAAATATGTGAATGATCATACAGTCAGTGATGAGCAGAACCAAGCCTGGAGCCCAGATTCCAGCTGTATAAAAGCTTGAGCTCAGTCATTCATGCGAAAAGCAGAGACTTTAGGTTGTTCCATTGGGTATCACTGATTGAATGTGAACTAGCGCCCTCTCTGGCCCCCAGCATGCGCTGTAAGAACGGCATGAACCACCTGAAGGATGGCCTTCCACACATGGCTGACGGCCTGTGCCAGTATGCCCACCAGTACAACAACAAAGTCCTCATCTGTAAGGTAAGAGCAAGTCTCAATGTTCTGTAATGTTGAAGCAGCACTCTGGGTTGTGTATGGTAAGAACAGCTCTCTGTAAGGTTGGAGCAGCTCTCTGGGTTGTGTAAGGTAAGAGCAGCTCTCTGTAAGGTTGGAGCAGCACTCTGGGTTGTGTAGGGTAAGAACAGCTCTCTGTAAGGTTGGAGCAGCTCTCTGGGTTGTGTAGGGTAAGAACAGCTCTCTGTAAGGTTGGAGCAGCTCTCTGGGTTGTGTAAGGCAAGAACAGCTCTCTGTAAGGTTGGAGCAGCTCTCTGGGTTGTGTAAGGTAAGAGCAGCTCTCTGGGTTGTGTAGGGTAAGAGCAGCTCTCTGTAAGGTTGGAACAGCTCTCTGGGTTGTGTAGGGTAAGAACAGCTCTCTGTAAGGCTGGAGCAGCTCTCTGGGTTGTGTAAGGTAAGAGCAGCTCTCTGTAAGGTTGGAGCAGCTCTCTGGGTTGTGTAGGGTAAGAGCAGCTCTCTGTAAGGTTGGAACAGCTCTCTGGGTTGTGTAGGGTAAGAACAGCTCTCTGTAAGGCTGGAGCAGCTCTCTGGGTTGTGTAAGGTAAGAGCAGCTCTCTGTAAGGCTGGAACAGCTCTCTGGGTTGTGTAGGGTAAGAACAGCTCTCTAAGGTTGGAGCAGCACTCTGGGTTGTGTAGGGTAAGAACAGCTCTCTGTAAGGTTGGAGCAGCTCTCTGGGTTGTGTAGGGTAAGAGCAGCTCTCTGTAAGGTTGGAGCAGCTCTCTGGGTTGTGTAGGGTAAGAGCAGCTCTCTGTAAGGTTGGAGCAGCTCTCTGGGTTGTGTAAGGTAGAATTGTCTCTTGTTTTGATGGGCTTGTAGAGATCCTGTTGTGGTAAGAAAAGGAAAACAAATTCACTCCTTCCTGTCTCTGCCTCTCAGAAATGCTATGAAGGGGGCCGGGAGGTGATAGTTATCCCCAAGACCTCAGCCTCTACGGACAACCCCTGGCTAGGCCTGGCCAAGTATGCTTGGTCTGGGTGAGTGCTGTACACACATCCACACACACACTCCTATGCACACACACATATTTATACACACACATTATGGACACTCTTTCCCACAGACTGTTCTTTTTAAACCATGATAATCAGAAAGTAGACTTGAAATGTACCTGAAGGCCCTGTTCCACTGGCAAGCCAAAGCTGAGAGAGTCCGTCCCTCTCCCTGTCTGTCTCAGGTATGTCCTGGAGTGTGCCATCTGTGGGATCATATACCGCAGCAGGCAGTACTGGCTGGGGAACCAGGACCCTGAGAGCAGTGTGGTGCGGCCCGAGGTCAAGCACGTCTGGCAGGGGGTAAGAGGCAACGTGGTCATACCATATAACAGATGCTTAATCCCTAACCTCTATCCCTTGACCCTAACCCTACTCCTAATCTCTAAATCTGAAATGAAATTATTTGCCACAGGGTGGCGATGCTGAGTTCAGTTGATACTGCCTGGGTCACAATTCCCTCCTTAAGGGCATGTCCCTCCACTAAACCCCAGCTATAGGGGCATCCCTACACTAAACCCCAGCTATAGGGGCATCCCTACACTAAACCCCAGCTATAGGGGCATCCCTACACTAAACCCCAGCTATAGGGGCATCCCTACACTAAACCCCAGCTATAGGGGCATCCCTACACTAAACCCCAGCTATAGGGGCATCCCTACACTAAACCCCAGCTATAGGGGCATCCCTACACTAAACCCCAGCTATAGGGGCATCCCTACACTAAACCCCAGCTATAGGGGCATCCCTACACTAAACCCCAGCTATAGGGGCATCCCTACACTAAACCCCAGCTATAGGGGCATCCCTACACTAAACCCCAGCTATAAGGGCATCCCTACACTAAACCCCAGCTATAGGGGCATCCCTACACTAAACCCCAGCTATAGGGGCATCCCTACACTAAACCCCAGCTAAAGGGGCATCCCTACTCTAAACCCCAGCTATAGGAGCATCCCTACACTAAACTCCAGCTATGGGGGCATCCCTACACTAAACCCCAGCTATAGGGGCATCCCTACACTAAACCCCAGCTATAGGGGCATCCCTACACTAAACCCCAGCTATAGGGGCATCCCTACTCTAAACCCCAGCTATAGGGGCATCCCTACTCTAAACCCCAGCTATAGGGGCATCCCTACACTAAACCCCAGCTATAGGGGCATCCCTACACTAAACCCCAGCTATAGGGGCATCCCTACACTAAACCCCAGCTATAGGGGCATGTCCCTACACTAAACCCCAGCTATAGGGGCATCCCTACTCTAAACCCCAGCTATAGGGGCATCCCTACTCTAAACCCCAGCTATAGGGGCATCCCTACACTAAACCCCAGCTATAGGGGCATCCCTACTCTAAACCCCAGCTATAGGGGCATCCCTACACTAAACCCCAGCTATAAGGGCATGTCCCTACACTAAACCCCAGCTATAGGGGCATCCCTACACTAAACCCCAGCTATAGGGGCATCCCTACACTAAACCCCAGCTATAGGGGCATCCCTACTCTAAACCCCAGCTGTAGGGGCATCCCTACTCTAAACCCCAGCTATAGGGGCATCCCTACACTAAACCCCAGCTATAGGGGCATCCCTACACTAAACCCCAGCTATAGGGGCATCCCTACTCTAAACCCCAGCTGTAGGGGCATCCCTACTCTAAACCCCAGCTGTAGGGGCATCCCTACTCTAAACCTGAGCTGTAGGGGCATCCCTACTCTAAACCCCAGCTATAGGGGCATCCCTACTCTAAACCTGAGCTGTAGGGGTATCCCTACTCTAAACCCCAGCTATAGGGGCATCCCTACACTAAACCCCAGCTATAGGGGCATCCCTACTCTAAACCTGAGCTGTAGGGGCATCCCTACTCTAAACCCCAGCTATAGGGGCATCCCTACTCTAAACCTGAGCTGTAGGGGTATCCGTACTCTAAACCTGAGCATTAGTTGGATGAGTCAGTTGGGTGGTGTAAATTAGGTGTATGGCTATCCTCAGAACTATTGTTCAGAAAATATGTAAGGACAACATGGAAATGTGCTTTGTGTGTTTTATTTAAGTGTCATTCGTGTGTGACCCAGGAGCAGGACTGCTACAATGAAATTTGCATATCTGCGCAAGTAATATGTGTGGCCATGGCAACGGCAGACTGCTCAGAGTGATTGACAAGTGACACGAAAGTCCAATTTCCTCTGCGTGTGTGATTCATGTGCTTTTATCATCACACAAGGCTGTTTTAATTTCCCATTACAATTCTGCCTTTGCTATTCATTTGTTCTTTTCTGTATTTTATATTACTTTTATTTTAACATTTTCAACATGTATGTTATTATGTAGTAATTGTGCTCTGTGTTGTAGTCTGCGGAAAGCTTTCTGGCAATTTTGTTGGTAAGCAGGCTTTTCTGAGTGATGCAGATATCATCGTATTGCTGTTTGACAGATCATCGCATTGCTGTTTGGAAGGATTTCTGTCCCTCTCACAGCTGAATGCTAAATGTGCTTATGGTTCCTTCCTCCCCCCAGTCTGAGGCCTTCCTGACTGACCACCAGAACGCTGCCCAGCGGGTCCTGGATGGTGTTAACTTTGTGATCCAGTCAGTATCAGAGTACAGCACTGGCCCCACCAAGGCAGTCACTGCCTGGCTCACAGATCAGGTGGCGCCGCCCTACTGGAGACCCAACGCCGAGATCACTGTGAGTCTTATCAGCCCGGCTCCTGTGCTATACATCAAGCACAATAAGCTCACATACTTATTTACAGCCAGGTTAAATGCAGCGTGGCTTCTGTTCATGAAAGACCTCACAACTTTTCACTCATGCAGAGTAAACCCCGGGTTTGTTTCATCAGCATGCAAGTTAATCCATCACCCCTGTCCTGCTCTGCTCCGATATAACAACAGCTCAGGCATCCTTTTGAAAGCTCTCCCACACATCCAGCCAAAGCCTTTTCCATTATTCAATTCCAAAACACTTACTTTCTTTCCTGCCAAGAGGAATTAACAGCAAGCACTTTGAAATGAAGGCTAGATTCTGCTTTTTGGTAGAGTCAGATGGGACCAGCTTTCAGACTGTCTATGACACTACAGTCCTTTAGCACCAGTACGCTCACAGGCTTACAGTGTGGGACAGTGGCAGTGCGATCAGAACGGTGCCAGTGAGGTGTGCGTTTTATGCAGTACGGACAAGAACGGTGCCAGTGAGTTGTGCGTTTTACGCAGTACGGAAAAGAATGGTGCCTGTGAGGTGTGTGTTTTACACAGTACAGACAGGAACGGTGCCTGTGAGGCGTATGTTTTACACAGTACAGACAGGAACGGTGGCTGTGAGGTGTGTGTTTTACGCAGTACAGACAGGAACGGTGCCTGTGAGGTGTGTGTTTACACAGTACAGACAGGAACGGTGCCTGTGAGGCGTATGTATTACACAGTACAGACAGGAACGGTGGGTGTGAGGTGTGTGTTTTACGCAGTACAGACAGGAACGGTGCCTGTGAGGCGTATGTTTTACACAGTACAGACAGGAATGGTGGCTGTGAGGTGTGTGTTTTACGCAGTACAGGCAGGAATGGTGCCTGTGAGGTGTGTGTTTTTCAGGAGTGCCATGGCTGCAGGAAGGTGTTTGAGGAGGCGGAAAGGAAGCACCACTGCCGGTCCTGTGGGGAGGGGTTCTGCCAGGCGTGTTCCACCCGCACCATGCCCGTCCCAGAGCGAGGGTGGGGCAGCGGCCCCGTCAGGGTGTGTGACATCTGCCACCGCCAGGGCGGGACGGCCGCGTGCAGCACAGGTACGGCCCCCTGTGATGATGATGGAAATAATAATACATTTTATTTAAATACTTTAAGCAAAAGAAGAACTGGGCTTTAGGGGACCTGGTGTATGTTCAGGATGAGGGAGGGGCTTATTGCCTGAGTGACAGCTCCATACTGTTCTTCGGTCTCTCAGTGGATCATTTTACTCTGATATAATCCCAAGCAAACCAGTGCTGATGTATACTTTTCAGCTCCAGTTGGTTTAAATAAAAAGCAGCCTGATTGGTTACGTTAGTGTTGCATTGTTTTTGATAGGTCACGTCTGTGTGATTGACCAGGTTTGTTCTCTTTTGATTCTGATTGGCCAGGTTGAGCTCTGTTGGCTGTGATTGGTCAGGTTTGTTCTCTATCCCTCAGTGGCACCGGCAGAGTCTCGAGGGCTGATGGCTCGCAGGGTGACCGAAGTGGCTCAGTCTACCTTGGAGATGGTGACCACTGCTGTGGACTACCCCCTGGGTAAAAGACCATCATTCCCATAATGCACCACACTCCGCAACACCTCCGTTTACGTCAAGCAGGGGTGTTCAGTCATGTGAGATGGGCCAGTGTAGACCGTGCTTAGTTAATTAGTTAAATTTGGTGTCAGTTAAAATGTGAAGGTGCTCCAGGGACCTGCCTTGTGTCACAGGTGTGGAATAAAAGCAGAATTATTGATATTAACAGGTTTGTAAGTTTGTGTGGTGAAACATGACTGCTCATGGGCTTCAGGGTAGTGACCTGCGCTCTGTGTGCTCTGTGTGCTCTGTGTGCGTGTTTGCGCTCTGTGCGTGTGTGCTCTGTACTCTGTATGACCTGTGCTCTGTTGTGCACTCTGTACTCTGTATGACCTGTGCTCTGTGCTGTGCACTCTGTGCCGTTTCAGGGTTTGTGAAGGGCGTGGCCCGGCCGGAGTACTGGGTTCCGGACCATGAGATTCTGCAGTGCCACCAGTGCAGCAAGATTTTCACCCCCAAAATGTCCAAGCACCACTGCCGTGCGTGTGGCCAGGGCGTGTGCAGCAGGTGCTCTGCCCAGACCCGGCCTGTTCCGTCCCGCGGCTGGGACCACCCTGTGCGTGTGTGTGACAGCTGTGCCGAGCAAAAGGGCAGTCTGTAGACCCCCCCGCCCCCCACCCCCTCAGCCCTCCTCCACTCTTTCCCAGGCTTATATTTTAACCTCCCAGTGAAGTACAGGACACTCTGCAGCTGTCCATCATCAAAGAGGGGCGTGGTCTTTGTATGCAGACTCCTCCCACAATCACTGGTGAGAACCGCTTAAACCAACATGGGACCCGACAGGGCTGCCTTTGGCCTCAGTCCAAACAGACACGGCCTCCAGAAGCAGGTCTGGATCGGGATGCCAACAGCACAGACCAGCGAGAATCGCCTGCTCTACCCAGAGGAAAAGCACAACCAGGAGAGGGCTGGGAGACATTCCTTATGTACAGCTCACTGGACACTGCTGTCTGCGTTCTGTCTGCAGAGGAACAGGCTGCGTTCTGTGATTCATTATTTGAATCTTATCTATGCATCATTACAGTACTGATGCAGAAGTCGTTGTAGCCGTTGACATGCAGTTTTGATCTCCATTTTTGGTTGGAAAGTGTCAGGCTCAGTCTGCTGTTTAGAGAGCAGGCACACTGAGGTGGCACATGGATTTTCAGAATTTGGAGCTACACTAGTTCATCCCTACAATACAGGAGTGGCCTGCACTAGCTGAGAGGGTGTTGTCAATACCTAGGTGGCAGTCCTGATCGGCTCAGTCGTTCTGGTTGACACACCATGAAGATATATTGAATCTCACTCATGCAATCTAGGGAAGGTCCTGCTGAGATAGCAAACATGATCAGCATATAGGAGCTACAGTCAGACTGCTCCACCTTGAGTAGGCACACTGCACAGGCCATTGCAGATTGTGCCTTTTAGATGGAAGTTAATGTGTCTGATCTCTGCTGGGCAATGCAGTGCTCAGCTCAGAGCATAGACCAGGCACCGCTCCCCTCCACGCCTCATTGGTCTCTCAGAGAGGGGCCGAGCTTCTCCTGTGCTGTGTCCATCTTCATGCTTATTGGCATGTTTATGCTACGCAGGGCAGGATCATTTAGTCGTGTTTATTGCTCAGAGGGCTGCTGTTGCTTGCTGGAATTTTAAATTAAAAGCACGTAATTCATAAGAGTAAACGGTGGCTGCCTTTCTGTCACCGGCACCTGTCTTTGTTTTAGCTGTTTCAGTCATTTGCAGTATAAATAGTTTTCCTGGAAACAAAGGAAAGGGAATCATCCATATTGGGTCAGCTCATTTGCTGCATACAGTAAGGCACTGGCCCTCTGTGCTGGTGCAACAGTGAAATCAGTGTTTGAAACATATATGGTATAGATATGATGCGCTAGACAATCTGTTGTGTAATATCAGCCTGTTGTTATGAAATAAAGAAGACAAAAGCCCTGTTTCTAGTGCCTGTGCTCTGTGGCTCCTTTCTGTCTCTCTGACATCAGCAGGTTGAAGGTCAGTGCTAATGTACTGGCTGACTGAGTGAGGTCACACAGCAGACGAGCGTCTGACAGTTATTGGCTCTACGAGCGAGGCGGGGGCTCCCCTGCTCAGCTCCCACCCGTAATACCAATCTCATGTGGGTATATCTGGATGCGTTATGCTGCCTGAGTGTAGCTGCAAAAAAAGGTTTAAACACTCACTGAAGGGCAATGGAGGTAATCGATGGAGACCTTGAGCAGACGGCAGAAGGAGCATCCTGCAGGTGATTGGATGCCTTCAGATCATGGCCGATGTGCTGCAGCAGGCCAGGTGTGTGCTGTCAGTCTGGGAGGTTCTCCAAAGGTCATGGCTAGATTTGTGTGCAGGTGGTGGGCTCAGGGCATGGCAGAAGTCTGTTTTGGGACAGCACCTGGTCTGAATCTCCTTTTAGACCAATACAGAAACCCTGAGCCCATGTGCAGTGAATGGACCGAGGGCTTTTACAGAGCACTCAGTGTAATTTAGCTAATTTAGTTACCCTGGTACCTCGCACTCATAGCCAGAACTTGCTTATTTGTCATGCATATACCCAATGGGTTTATTACTATCAAACACTAGCATTACCCCCTCAATTTAGATGACGGTAGTGGAAGAAAGCTCTCCAAAGACAAAAGGAAATCCAGTTATGACAAGCCAGATCAAGCAAGAGTAACACTGAAGTTATTGTTATCTATGGTCATGGTTCAGCCATATGCTGATAAATGGCTGGTGAAACACAGGCCCCTGCAGTCTGCAGTTTGTTCAGAGTGACCTGGGTTCAGTTTATGGCTATTATCGGTGTTCCAGCCCAACTCACTCCACCCCTTTGGCCCTGGCCCCAGCCCCACCTTAATGGTCCTGCCTACTGACCCTGGCCATGCCTCATTGACCCCAGCCCCACCTTATAGACCCTGGCCCTGCCCCATTATGAATATGAAAATTAAACCAGGAATAATGATAAATATTGACTTGCAGTTGTTATTCAGACAGCACAAATTTTGTGAGTATCTGAATATTGAGAAAATATCTGAATATGGTCTTTAAATAAACATTGGGCAGAATGTTTATTTAAAGACATGAGCTCATGTAAAAGATGTCTTTCTATCTGATCTAAAATCATGCATGCTCACATTTTCACACCAGGGTCAAATATTTTGCTACTCGGAATATCGGGAAAATATGAACTATGTTGCCACTTTTTATTTCGCCACAAGGGGGCGACAAATACAACATTTTGCAGCATCTGAATAACAGCCAGTACTCGATAGCTGCCATTGCAGTTTTTTTCCGGTTTCTGTTTTAAGAGGAATCTGTGTCCAATTAGGATAATACATTCGCTCAGCTTACTGCACTGACATGCCTAAGTGTAAGCTAATGAGGCTCATCTGGTAAGAGGGAGTGGGGTGTGGTGACATCACTGCTGTAGAACGTAAGAGCGAAGGTTTCACTTGAACATTAGTGAAAATCTTTCTCCCACAAGAGATGGTTCCATGTGATAAAACTTGCTAACTCAGCGCAAATGTAATTTCAGTATTATCCTGCATAATTTCTTGGTTTAGCCAAAGGGATTTGCACTGTGTTCAGTCAACACATATCACACATTGTGTGGCATGTTTTTCCTGTTGGATTGTAGGGGGGGAACATGAGAAGGAGAACCTTACCTGAAGTGCTCTGTGGGGGTCCAGAGTCCACACCTCACCTGCCAGTGAAGCTCTTGAGCCTGCCCTTCACTCAGAGGAAACTCACTCCACTCCTGTACAGGACCGTCTCACCGCAGGCCATGTACAGATTATATGCATAGAGTACCACTCAGGGTCTCACATTAAAATACCTTCATTTGGAAATAAAAAATATTCAATTCAGTTTAGGCTTTTAACGTGAGAGAAAGAATGAGTCTGTCTGTGAGAAGTATGAATCTGTCTTGAGGCTTTCAGTGTTTTTCAAAGTCTCAGTGTCTGCCAATATCTCAGAGTGTCAGTGTGTCAATGATCTTTACTGTTTGCATGTCTCTCACTCAGTTTCTCCATGTCTCTGTTTGTTATGTTTTTACTTATGACAGAGTCTGCAAGTTTAAAGTGTCTGTTTCTATCGCAGCCCTGTTCGTGGGAGAGTGTAGGGGCCAGTAATGGGGTACAGTAGTGTTTTTGTGGGAGAGTGTAGGGGCCGGTAGTGGGGTACAGTAGTGTGTTTGTGGGAGAGTGTAGGGGCCAGTAATGGGGTACAGTAGTGTGTTTGTGGGAGAGTGTAGGGGCCGGTAACGGGGTACAGTAGTGTGTTTGTGGGAGAGTGTAGGGGCCGGTAATGGGGTACAGTAGTGTGTTTGTGGGAGAGTGTAGGGGCCGGTAATGGGGTACAGTAGTGTGTTTGTGGGAGAGTGTAGGGGCCAGTAATGGGGTACAGTAGTGTTTTTGTGGGAGAGTGTAGGGGCCGGTAACGGGGTACAGTAGTGTGTTTGTGGGAGAGTGTAGGGGCCAGTAACGGGGTACAGTAGTGTGTTTTTGGGAGAGTGTAGGGGCCGGTAATGGGGTACAGTAGTGTTTTTGTGGGAGAGTGTAGGGGCCGGTAGTGGGGTACAGTAGTGTGTTTGTGGGAGAGTGTAGGGGCCAGTAATGGGGTACAGTAGTGTGTTTGTGGGAGAGTGTAGGGGCCGGTAACGGGGTACAGTAGTGTGTTTGTGGGAGAGTGTAGGGGCCGGTAATGGGGTACAGTAGTGTGTTTGTGGGAGAGTGTAGGGGCCGGTAATGGGGTACAGTAGTGTGTTTGTGGGAGAGTGTAGGGGCCAGTAATGGGGTACAGTAGTGTTTTTGTGGGAGAGTGTAGGGGCCGGTAACGGGGTACAGTAGTGTGTTTTTGGGAGAGTGTAGGGGCCAGTAACGGGGTACAGTAGTGTGTTTTTGGGAGAGTGTAGGGGCCGGTAATGGGGTACAGTAGTGTGTTTGTGGGAGAGTGTAGAGGCCGGTAACGGGGTACAGTAGTGTGTTTGTGGGAGAGTGTAGGGGCCGGTAATGGGGTACAGTAGTGTTTTTGTGGGAGAGTGTAGGGGCCAGTAACGGGGTACAGTAGTGTGTTTGTGGGAGAGTGTAGGGGCCGGTAACGGGGTACAGTAGTGTGTTTGTGGGAGAGTGTAGGGGCCGGTAACGGGGTACAGTAGTGTGTTTGTGGGAGAGTGTAGGGGCCGGTAACGGGGTACAGTAGTGTGTTTGTGGGAGAGTGTAGGGGCCGGTAACAGGGTGCTGTCACTCTTAGCGCTACGGTGAGCCTGTATTCTCTGAATGGCAGTTTGTGGCTGGAACTCCAGAGGCTGGCCCCAAATTAACCAACACCACTGCTGGCTGCAGCACCTGGGTGCAGGGGCCTGGCTCTGAGACGGGAGAGGGAGAGGGAGAGGGAGAGGGAGAGAGAGAGAGAGAGAGAGAGAGAGAGAGAGAGAGAGAGCGAGAGAGAGAGAGAGAGGCAGAGCGAGAAAGAAAGAAAGAGAGAGAAAGCAAAGCAGAAAACCCTGCCGTCAGCAGCTCGTCAGACCCGGCTCTGCTGGGGCAAAGGCTGAGAATAAAAGCTCAGAAACTCCAAAAAAAGAAGAACAACAAAAATGATTTGAGGAGATACAAACACAGAAACCTGGTCTTTGCTGTTTGTAAGTGGAATAGAGAGATTAACAGGGCGCTGTTGTCATGATCTATTCCCACCGAGACGTGGGCTGATACAGGGTGGTTTCAGGGCTGGGACTCATTCACAAAGGGACAAGGTTATGGGCAGTGGCAGTCAACGGTCCCACACCTCCTCCACATTATTTAAGATGGCATGCTCCTCTAATGGCTATCTCCCACCTGCAGCTTCTCCACTTCCATTTGCTCAATATGGAGATTTTATTTTCTATGCTTCCCCTGCTTGGAGGAGATGACTGAGGCCATGATGACTGAGGTCATTTCACACCTCTGCAGTTTCATCAGTGAGTGTGTGCGTATGCGTGCGTGCGTGCGTGCGTGCGTGCGTGCGTGCATTACATTACAGGCATTTGGCAGACGCTCTTATCCAGAGCGACTTACAACACAAAGTGCATTTCTTTGGGGACAAGATTATCAAAGTGCTAGTGAAGGGTACAAGTCTCAAGTGATGCATGCATTGGAGAGACCAGGTGAGTCCCAGGGCGGCTGCTAAGGACTCCTGTAACGGTTAAACATGGGGGGGCCAACACACCCCCACACAATCACAGCACTTTCTTTACTCATTTGGATTTGCTATGGCAGCAAAACATCTCTGAGTCAAAATATGAGGACAATAGATCCCAGTGTTTTTAACGTCAGCTAATATTCACATAACCAATAAGCGGTTTGAGGGGGGATGGGGGGGGTGCCATGTGCCATGCGGCTCAGCTGCATCGGGCAGATGGGGATACGTTTTCCGTTTCTTTAAGAGACAAATCATATGAATTCTGCATATTAGAAACGCATGTTTTGGGCAATTTACACACGTGTATCACATTTATTTATCACATTTATGTCACAGGTATTGGCACGTGACCACGGGAACGGTTGTAATTGGTGATTATGACGGGATTTTCACTTCTAGGCAAAAGCCTTGCTACAGCGGCAACCTCTACACGAACAAAAATACCAAGATGAATTTAGCCTTTTGGTTAATGAGTGCATTGTATTGTGTTCGCGAACTGGGGTGGGTAATTTCCCCTCTAACAATCCTGAGAAACGCGTGAACGCGCCTCATTCTTGTCATTACAAGAACCTCAGGGGCGCTCTGAAAACAGCAGTGACAGAATTAGAGCGGTCAGGCCAGAAAGCGAGGCTTTATGAGTTATCCGCTTCGTGTTGTATAATATAAATGAGAACGTGGCGTGGTCTCAACTGGACTTGAGTTCTGAGAAGTTCAGACGAAGCACAGACCGTCAACCAAACGCGGTGTGCGGTGATCAGGCGCAGTTAGCCTGATATACGAGAGCCAGTGCAGGTGCTGAAAGATGCTGCCGTGACGCAGACCGTTAAAACAGACAAACTGGTGAGACAGAGGCACGAGTATAGAGCTTTCATGCGGTTTTTACATCTTGCCACGAAATTCGACAAGACGTGGTAAAAGCAGCGAACATAAAAATTCACAGGGAATCTGTTTCAGACGCATAGATAATTTGCATTACTACAATACCTGTAAAATTCATCCATTATATATAGGCCCATTTACCAACTTTATTTGATAGATTGTTATGTTGTATCATTTACAGCAAATATATTACATGAACAGGCTTATGAAGAACATTATAGCCTATAAAACTTTGTGGATTCCGGTCACCGAATTCCTACAGTTAAGCTCATTGCTCTCTTCTGATAAAAAAAGTGTTTACTCATTTACTTACCACTGGGGGTTTATATCTATATTTAAATTAGCATTAAAACGCGTACATACGTAGCCTTGTGTATATATTGATATCAATAAAGGTTTTTATGTGCCGAGGTCTGTCAGACATTAAAATGCAGACAACTGCATTTTAATATGCTGTAGCTGCTGCAGCGCTTTTTGGATGTATATAAATTAGGCCCATTCAGCGCGGTATCCATGGCAACCCAGCAAGCACTTACTGTAGGCCCGGCTGCAGCTCTCCCCACGTTTTATTTTCCGCTGTCCTGTTTTATCCTCCCCTCGCTCGCGCAATCGGGCTGCAGAGGGACAGTTACAATAGAATTACTATTGAAATGAGCAGAGCCTGTTTCTCACGGCCTACAGAACACAGCATGAAAAGGGGCCTTGTCCAGACACATTTGTGACCTGTACTTTGTCACAGTGGAAAACGCAACAGACATGCCTTCACAACCTCTTCCACGCTGAAATCAGTGGGTGCTTTTTTTTTTTTTAACTTGCTTTACACAGCAGCTGCTTTATCCTGAACGCTGACTAATGTTTCACCCTTGCTCATTTTGGCCACAGAGACAATGAGAAGGAAGTTGGTCATGCTCACATCCTCCATCCACCACACAAAGCACAGACCTGTGGTGAACTTCCACCAGTGCAGTCACACACAAGAAAAACTGAGGTCTGAACAGAAAAAAATAATTTGCCGCTATCTGTACACACAATCTCTGGACTCCATATTCGATGGGCTGGGGGTGCAGAGGGGCCTGATGTGGGAAATAAAGTGACAGAAAGAGAGAGAGAAGGAGGGAGAGAGAGAGTGAGAGAGACAGAGAGACAAGGAGAGAGAGAGAGTGAGAGAGACAGGAAGGGAGATGTGGAGTCTCAGACCAAAGACAGAAATGTCACTGAGGACATCTCTGTAGCCCCTTGGACAGGATTAACACATATCCTCATGTGAGTGTGTAACACACCTCCATTGTGAATGCACACAGTACACAGTTCATTAACCCTTAGAACATTCTCTGCTGGGGTCCTGAAAGGAATGGCAAGAGCCTCCAGGGTCAGATGTAAAAGAAACACAAATCAAATGGAAAATCAAACACATCAGTTCATTGGGTCAATACATATACAGTGAGACAAAAGTGCAAATGCAAAGACCAACACAACCAACTCTAACATTTTAACATTATATTATTTATTTATCTTTGTACAATGTAATTACAATACAAATATGTAGGTTTAGATACAAAATTCTGTAAATAAAGATTAAAAATAAGCTTCACTGGTTGTTATCACTACACTACAGTTTACAATCAAGTTTATGAGGTAATTTAGTTTTCTTGTTTTGCCATGAACTTAATCAACCTACATTTTTTAAAATTTAATTTTTGAGGGGGCCTGGAAAGGGGCTAGGGATAGAAAATGTAGATGAAACCCTGGCTATTTATCCATTTAAATGGTGAGAATTAAAAAAAAAAAAAAAAAAAAAACTTTTCCAGGGGTGAAAAGGGTCCCTCGCTGATGGCTCATATCGTTTGGTAAAATGACAACCATGAAAGTCAAGCATTGTGCCACATACCTAAGTCTTAATGACCCAGTAATAAGGAGTTAATGACTCAGAAATTCCAGGAAAAGATGTGGGTATCCTGCGACCCTGGGTATAACCCTTATCCTCCCCCCTTCTGCTTTCACCAGCGCCTTCCTGGCCGAGCCTGTGGCAGCGCACTGTGTACCCTGCACTCCAACCACACGAACGGAGGCCCCACGCCCCCCCCC
>JAFBMS010002141.1:0-12500 GCA_019788955.1 Albula glossodonta
GTTATTGATCAGGGCAGCCTGCTGAGTGGTCTCTTTGGTGCTGAGTAGGAGTGAGGATGAGGTTCATCAGATGTCTGCCCTGTATTTACCTGTTTGGACAGCAGAAACATCAGGCTGAAGACGGGTTGCATTTATATAGTGCATCTCATCCATGTTGTTAAAAAGGTTTTAAAAATTGTATCATTATATTTTCCGTGTTTGATTGTTGATTCAGTTTGATGAATGAAAGGGTAACCTCCATCATGGTTTGTGTAGTGTCACTGTTCCACGCCTCTGTGAAGTTTATGCAGTTAAATGCAATTACGTTTACAGGTTTATTTGCATCATGGGACTAAAGTGTAATGTGAAAGTAAAGCTATTCGGATTTTCATGAAGAGGTTGTCTTGTCGGTGATACAAGTTTTTTATGACACCAATAATCTCTTCATAACTTCTTCAGTTCTCTACTGGATGCAGCTCTTGTTTTTCTCCTCCCACGAGCACCATAGTTTGGTCAACTCTGCCAATCACAGGGCTCACTAAATTATGATTTTGAATTTAAAAAAAGAGAAATAAACAGCCACATTTCATCATGAGTCAGTTAAGCACATTTGAAAAACAAACGTTGATAGAATCTAGGTTTTACTGTGAGTTTAATAGTGAAGGGAGAGGAGGGAGGAGGGAGGAGGCGGGGCATAACCTCATGTCCATCACCGCAAACGTGTAGCACTCACCTAGGAGATGCATGGCGGCCATTTTGTGTCAGAGCAGTCACCACACACTTCACACTAGCCCACAGAACCACAGCAGCACCCATAGTCCATACAGTACTCCAGTGAAAGCACAGTTTGACAGCTGTCAGTGGTGAATCTACACTGGGTAAAAATGGCTTCCAGCTGTATAAATGCATATAAAATATAAACTTTGTAAGACTTGGTAGGTAAGGGCATCCACTGAAAACCTAAAATGGTAAAACAGTTCTGTCAGTCTGTCCATTTTTGGGACAAAATGGTGTAGAAGTTATGATGATATTAATGATGATAGCATTCTTCTTTCTCCTCTTTTTTCTCTTCTTCTTCTTCTCTTCCTCCTGTTGTTCTTCTCACATGTCTGAGGGAAAATTTGGTTGGCCCAGAAAGAGTTTGCCCGTATCAACATTATTACAGAAGAAAACCGGAGAAATGAGTGACTCAATGAGTAGCCACTTTTGATTGCACTCTTACCTGTTACACTGGTGATTAGTCAGCGGTAGAAAGTGACTTTGGTTGAGTGACAAAGGACATCTCTGAAGCTGGGCACTAATTTTCCACAGTGGAGACAATAGTTTGGCCCATAATTAACAGTCTGATAAATGAGGCCACCCTTGTGCTAATCAGTGGGGTGAACATCACATTGCAGGTCACTCAATTCACTCTATTCAGCTTGATGGAAGTTTACAGCAGTGTACTGCAATGCATCATGGTCATTGTAGTTTTCCTCACACATCTCTGGCTATTAGGTGGGCAGTATGTGATCTTGTAATAAAAAACATGTTTGTTTCCTCTTGCAAGCTCCATTCTATAACATATTGAGCTGATGTCCTTTAACTGTAAAACTTTTAACTTTTTATTTATTTTTATTAACTTTATTAACTTTTTTATTTGTCTTTTTTTAGATATGTTTTGTTTTGGTTTAACTCTGTGAGGTGGTAAACATGACCATGACACCCCTGCACCCCTGCACCCCCAACCCCCCTGACTAAATCTGATTCCCAAAAATGATTCAGAGCGAGACAGGAAGAACCCAAGGTCACATGAAATGTTGCACAGACCCAGGCCTTGCTGTGACGAGGGATAATGATGTCACTGCATTCCGCTGAGTGATTGTGATGTCACCCCCAGCCCTGATATCGGAAGCAAGAGATTTAAGTCCATGTTTGATTTCCTGTTTTGGTGTATGGGGGTGGAGAGGAGGTCATGGGGCTTGAGTTACTGACGCATTAGACCCACATTAAGCTCTGTTTGTGGCTGACTGTGTGAGCTCGAGACATCTGCTCCAAACTCCCACCCAAGTTCAAAACTATAGCTCTGGGGCATCACAGTGAAGGATTCACTCAGCAAGGCCTCTAAAATCGAACCTTTTACAGAACAGCAGAGCAACACGGAGCAGTTTTACATTTTTTAATTCCTTCAGCTTACCATTGATTAGGAAAGAATTCCTTTGAGAGGTTGTGGGAATAACATTGGCCAGAATCTGGGTTTACTGGAAGAAAATGGATTTAATATGTGTGATTCACTTTCTGTGACATTAGACGCACCATCACCCAGGTGCTGGATGATATGAGCCTCCCCTTTACAGTGAAGTGCCTGTAAACAGTGACCTAATTAAAATGAATGTATTACTGATATTTGTTGCTCATCTGCAATTTCAGGTGCGTTCCCTCCATACACATTGTCCAACTTATCATATTTTATTGTAATATCTATACACTGAGCCCTCCTTATGGTGGACCTTATGAACAGATTTCGGTTATAACGGACTGTTTCTGCTGTAAAAACATGTGTGGTCTATTCTGGTTAATATTGGACAAGTTCAGGCCTCTAACCACCAAAGCTTTAATAGAATGTGGGAAGTGTATGTTCAGAGCGTGTGCGTGCCAGAAGTGAGCGATATAGAGTAAAATGGTTGTGTTGTAAGCTCGACACAGTGTTTACTTATGGTGGACCTCTGTGTGCAGAGGCCAGACGCCTTGCCTGAATAACAAAGAGTGTGCCTGGGTGTGATGGAACAGTACAGGTAAGCAGGTAAGGAGGTCTGATGTAGCTGGTAGAGTATAGAGGACCTCCAGAGTATTGTTCTACACCGAACTCTGAGTAAATATGGCTTGGTACCACAGCTGAGGTGGGACTACTGTGTGTTTTTTTTTATTATCACCCGGTTATATCATACTATCATTTATATCATACTCCCTCTACCCCACTCAGTCCAGTTTATGAGGGTTCAGTATATATTATTTCTGTCCTTGATTTCTGTTTTGGACAAATATCTTTTTTTTCTTTTCCCCACATGGAAACACAAGCAGATAGTACAGCACAAAATGAATATTATATACACATAATAGTGTACAAACATAATATCCAAAATAATTTTAGAAAACGCAACAATAAATTGCATAGATTTTGAAAGTCACGATGGTGGGATGCACCTGAAGGTTGTATGTCCGGTCAAAATAAATACAAATAAATATAGATATCGATAAAATGAATATAAAAATGAAAGAACTGTGATAACAATCGGCAGAATGTCCGCACTCCGTGTGTGAATAAACGGGTGAAGACGACATGTTGTTTACGGCTCCCTACTTCAGGTGAGAGGAACATAAAGGGCTCTGTGGACTGGCCCGTCTGTCTCCCTGACGACCGATTATGCGGATGCATTTGTAAATGAAGCGGAGTTCATTTCATGGTGCTCTTCACGAGGAGCATTTTTCCATCACAAAAGAGGTGTGAGCTCTCCCCCAAAGAAGGACAGGGAAGGGGGCCTGTGTGTCCACACATGCGTGAGTGTGTGTGTCCTTTGAGCCTTTGACTGTTTTCTATTTTACACCCTACAGGCCACACACAGTACTACAGGAGAGAGCCAGTGACTATTTTACACCCTATAGGCCACATATAGTACTGCAGGAGAGAGCCAGTGACTATTTTACACCCTACAGGCCACACACAGTACTACAGGAGAGAGCCAGTGACTATTTTACACCCTACATGCCACACATAGTACTACAAGAGAGAGCCAGAGACTATTGTACACCCTACAGGCCACATACAGTACTACAGGAGAGCCAGTAACTATTTTACACCCTACAGGCCACACACAGTACTACAGAAGAGAGCCAGTGACTATTTTACACCCTACAGGCCACACACAGTACTACAGGAGAGAGCCAGTGACTATTTTACACCCTACAGGCCACACACAGTACTACAGGAGAGAGCCAGTGACTATTTTACACCCTACAGGCCACACACAGTACTACAGAAGAGAGCCAGTGACTATTTTACACCCTGCAGGCCACACACAGTACTACAGAAGAGAGCCAGTGACTATTTTACACCCTACAGGCCACACACAGTACTACAGGAGAGAGACAGTGATTATTTTACACCCTACAGGCCACACACAGTACTACAGAAGAGAGCCAGTGACTATTTTACACCCTACAGGCCACACACAGTACTACAGAAGAGAGCCAGTGATTATTTTGCACCTTAAAGGTCATACATAGTATGACAGGTGAGCAGAGTGACTATTTCAGAAATGTATACTTACACCTACACACAGAAACACTCAGGCATACACACACCACTTCATTCACACACACAGAAGCGAAACACACACACACACACATACATTCATACAGAAACACACACACAACATAATAACTGAAAGTAAGAAGGAGATGAGCTGAAGCCAAAAGAAAACAAGCAGCTTTGACCTGCTGTCCTGCAGTACAGCTCTTTTCTGTAACCGTGGTGTCAGAGGAACAGAAACAGCACACTAACACATGTCCGGTGTGAACAGAAACAGTGCACTAACACATGTCTGGTGTGTGTAGCCTTTATGGGACCGTGAACACCACATCCTCCACGAGTGTCAAACATACTCATCTGTTTAATTACAGATGATCCACGTGCTTCCTCTTATAAATATCATATGCTATATACACACCCGTAACAAGCGTTACAGAAAGACAGAAACAGTGGGAATGGGTGGTTACATGAGGATATGATGTTCACTTTCTTCACTTTCTGAGCATTTAAACCCAGCACATACAGCGACTGCCTGCTATCCTGATAAACAATACCCCAGTGATAGGACATTTATGAATAAAGAAATTATCCTTGAAAATGAAACTTTTTGTCTCAACAGAGGCATTTGAACAAGCATGTATCATTTTCTCAGTCTCTCAGCCTCTCAGTCTCTCAGTCTCTCAGTCTCTCAGCCTCTCAGCCTCTCAGTCTCTCAGTCTCTCAGTCTCTCAGCCTCTCAGTCTGTCAGCCTCTCAGTCTCTCAGCCTCTCAGCCTCTCAGTCTCTCAGTCTCTCAGTCTCTCAGCCTCTCAGCCTCTCAGTCTCTCAGTCTCTCAGTCTCTCAGCCTCTCAGTCTCTCAGTCTCTCAGCCTCTCAGTCTCTCAGTCTCTCAGTCTCTCAGTCTCTCAGCCTCTTAGTCTCTTAGTCTCTCAGCCTCTCAGCCTCTCAGTTTTTGTGAAAACACAGACACTGTGTGCAGCTGGTGTAGAAAATATGCTATTGATCCAGGGAGCGATTGGCTATCAATCAGTTATCAGCTAATCAGGATCAATCATTGCGACCTTCAGCCCTCTGTTCCATCACCTCACCGCGAAGCTTCGGCTTCACCTCTGCTCCCCATACGGAGTCTGAGGCACTGCATCAGTAGTTTAATTAGCTGGGCTTTGCATTTTAAATCTTCCATGAGCAGCACCGGGGTATGATTTAAGAGCCTCCCTGAGATTAATATAGCCCATCATAATTAATACATATTAGCATAGATATTCTTCATTCTTGGATTATAAAATGGATAGCTCCAGTCCTGGATGCCGATTGCCAGCAGGCCCTCTTGGTATGGCTGCAGAATTATGACGAAAAATGCTACTTACTTAATATTGTGATTGCGATTATTACATTATTTCTTCTTGCTTTTCTGACTCTGTATGGATGTGTGTTCATAGATTATAAAGTTTTTGAACCCAGAGGTGAAGCCAATGGAAAGATCACAGCTCTTCCTAGCATATAGTGCAGCACATACCCTATGGCTAGGGGGCGGGGCCATAGCAGTGACATGATACTGGGTGTGGTTGGTGACAGTAAGATAATGTAGGTTCTCATTGTGTGTGGCTGTAGCAGACATTCCCTGGCCCACGCAGGGGGGGGAGACAGAGGACAGCAGTGCATCATGGGAAAGAACAACAGCAAGCTGGCCCCTGAGGAGCTGGACGACCTGACCCGGAGCACCGAGTTCAACGAGGCTGAGCTCAAGCAGTGGTACAAGGGCTTTCTGAAGGACTGCCCCTCTGGCATCCTCAACCTGGAGGAGTTCCAGCAGCTCTACGTAAAGGTGAGTACAGGTGGCACAAAGTGAGTTTAGTACAGGTGGCACAAGTAGCTCTGTGTGAAGGTGAGGACAGTAAGGAGCGCTGGGTAAAGGTAGCTCTAGTAGCTCCACATAAAGGTGAGATTTTCCTGAACCTGTACATAAACATGAGGGGTTTGAACAGCTCTTCGTAAAGGTTCCCCAACGGAACCTCCAGTCTGGGACAGCTGCGGAGTTTCTGAATTCCAGCTTCAGGTTGGGAAATTCAGGAAAGTAAATCTCGATAGAGCGGGAGTCTGGAATGTCATCAGAGAGGGGCCAGTGTGGATGCAGGTTTTTTTCTCTCCCAGCGCAAAAAGCACCTGATTCAGGTAATTAAAAACAAGGGTTTGAAAACAGTATGCCCATGTGCCTGCAGACACTCAGCCAGCCAGTAGTGGCCACTAGAGAGCAATGAGCATGATTAGCAGCTTAAGCTCTATCTCTTCCTGGTGAGGCTGAAGCTGTCTTTTGTGTGTTCTCTCAGTTCTTCCCTTATGGTGATGCGTCCAAATTCGCCCAGCATGCTTTCCGCACGTTCGATAAGAACGGCGATGGGACCATCGATTTCCGGGAGTTCATCTGCGCCCTGTCCATAACCTCTCGCGGGAGCTTTGAGCAGAAGCTCAACTGGGCCTTCAACATGTACGACCTGGATGGAGATGGCAGGATCACACGCATGGAGATGCTGGAGATCATAGAGGTGAAGTGTATGCATGCGTCTGTGTGTGCGAGTGCGTGTGTGTTTGGTGTAAGAGAGAGTGAGTATGCTTATGTGTGTGATAGTGTGAGTATGTTTGAGAGAGAAATGGAGTGTGTGCTTAAGAGAGAGAAAGTGTGTATGCTTGCGTGTGAAATTGTGTGAATGCATTTACATGCATGTGACAGTGTGTGCGTGTATGTGTTTATGTGTGTGACAGTGAGCGTGTGTTTCTAGATAATTTGGAAAAAAACCATTACATTAACTCTGATCGTCCTTGTCCCTCCCCCTTTCACTCCATACCCCTCCCCTTTCACTCCATGTCCCTCCCCCTTTTCACTCCATACCCCTCCCCCTTCACTCCATACCCCTCCCCTTTCACTCCATGTCCCTCCCCCTTTTCACTCCCCACTCCATACCCCTCCCCCTTCACTCCATACCCCTCCCCTTTCACTCCATGTCCCTCCCCTTTTCACTCCATACCCCTCCCCTTTACCTCGATACCCCTCCCCACCCCTCCCCTTTCACTCCATGTCCCTCCCCCCTTTCCCTCCATTTCCCCCCCCCTTTCCCCCCATCCCCCCCCCCCTTTCACTCCATACCCCTCCCCTTTCACTCCATGCCCCTCCCCCTTCATGTTTTACAGCTCTCCCTCCCCACCCCTCTCTCTCTCTCTCTCTCTCTTCCTGTGCTTACGTGTCTCCCGCTGTTTCTCCTCGTTCCCTAGGCGATTTACAAGATGGTTGGCACGGTGATAATGATGCGTATGAATGAGGATGGGCTGACCCCTCAGCAGCGCGTGGACAAGATCTTTAGCAAGATGGACAAGGACCAGAACGACGAGAACGACACTGATCAGTCTGGAGGAGTTCAAGAAGCAGCTAAGAACGACCCCTCCATCGTTCTGCTACTGCAGTGCGACATGCAGAAGTAGGGGGGGGGGGGAGGGAGGGGGGGGGGGGACAAGAAATGGGAGCAAGGGAGAGAGAGGGGGAAGGAGGGGGCAGGATAGGGGGACAGAGGGAGAGCGAGATGGGACAAGAGAGGGAGAGGGGAAAGAGAGGGGAGGGAGAGAGATTTGGTTTGAGAGAGAAGCCTAGAGGAGGGAGTGGGAGAGAGAGGAAGGGAGGTGTAGGAAGAGGGTTTAGATTGGTAGAAAGCAGGAGCATGATGAGTGATGGGGAAGAGAGGATGAGAGAGAGGGAGAGATGGAGGGAGATACATGTCTAAGCAGAGGTCTGTCCCTCTGTCACCCTGCGAGACTGAGCTACCAATCTGCAGGTCCACTTCCACTTCATTTATGTGTGAGTTTCTCCCACCCAGTCAAGCCCGACTGTAGCCACAACAGCCAATCAGATGGGACGTACGGCCACAACAGCCAATCAGATGGGACGTACGGCCACAGCAGCCAATCAGATGGGACGTACGGCCACAACAGCCAATCAGATGGGACGTACGGCCACAACAGCCAATCAGATGGGACGTACGGCCGCAGCAGGCAATCAGATGGGACGTACGGCCACAACAGCCAATCAGATGGGACGTACGGCCACAACAGCCAATCAGATGGGACGTACGGCCACAACAGCCAACCAGATGGGACGTACGGCCACAACAGCCAACCAGATGGGACGTACGGCCGCAGCAGGCAATCAGATGGGACTTACGGTTTCCCAAATCAAGAATCCACAGAACAATTAGCACACGCTTTGCATGAGTACATGAGTTCAGCTGCCCCCTCTCTCTGTGTACGTGGCTTTATTGATATTCATAGCTTTTCATGCACATGTGTCCCCTGTCTTTGTACGGTATGTAATTAACTTTGATCCCACCATGCTATTGTACCGGTGTAAGGCCTGATTGCTGACATGCCAGTTTGCAATCAGCAGGGTGTGATGAAAAGCGACGGGTCCCACAATACGCAATCAGGGAGGTGTGCAGGGCGAGACCAACACTGAACACAGGAGCTGATTATCGACGCAGGCAATTAATCCAGCTGAAAGGTCATTACGAGATTTACAACAACAGCCCCTCAGATAGAGACACACACGCACGCACGCATGCACACACCCACCCATACTCACACATATATACACATTCACACCTAAGCAAACCTTTTCTCACACATATAGAACTCCTGATAAGTATCAGAACCATTCAAGGGCATTTTTTAGAGTAATAAAGATTTACATTATTCATATGAACCACTTCACCATTTGTGTTAACAGATACACACACACACTGTATACACCCAAATATACCGTATGTATACATATAAATAATTTATTTCTGCATATTTTGTTTTCACAGTAAGCATTTCCGTTAACTTGGAAAAAGAGCAGGCAAACACTTACACCCCCTACAGCAGTTTCAATCGACATGCTTTTATATTTGTATTGATTATGCATTGAATCTTGTCAGTGCCAAAGTTCGAGTTCTACAGACTCTTGCTATAATGGTTAAAAAGTAATGTTACACTGCCCCCACGTGGTGTGAAATAGGAACAGACTTTTTGGGGGTTGGGATTGAGAATAAGATTTTTCAGATTTGTTTCTTCATCGGAGCTTGTCTATGAAAACACATGCCAACAATGCTAACAGTACATAGGCTGTCTATCTCGAACCAGCAGAACCATTTGATGGCTAAATGCAGTAAATGATCCGGCCAACTTTTTTCACACAAACAGTATGAAGCTCACTGAGGCTTAGATAAATATACTTATAATCAAAATACAGTTGATTTAGGAAGGTGCAATCAAGTTTAACTGCTGAGTTAATTTCAAGCCAGCATCCTGGGAGAACGCAACGTTTAAAAAAGTTTCACTTTATCACCAAACTCAACGACCTCGTAATTGTTAACGCATTGTGACACTGATGATGTCACAATCACATTTAAAACATCCTTCTGGTCATTTATTAGCAAAGTGTTAGCTGGATCTGCAAAGACAACCATAGTATTGTTAACAGTTTTATGGGTGTAGCGTATAAGAAACTGGCTCCTCATTGACACTCTCAGTACTAAACTCTCCCTTTAAACAATGTAATGTTACTTTCCTCAGTAATAGGTGCTGGGGTACTGTTCCCAGCGTTGAACAAATCATGCAAATGACAAGCAATTCATTTGAAGGTTCGGATTGTTTTGTGTCTCGCAGTGAGCAGAGGCGTGTTATTGTGCTACGGGGCAAAGCAGCAAAATGAAATCCCAGTCGTAACTATGTGTTCGATAATCCAACATTGAAAGTAAAAAAAAAAAAAATTGGAACTGGCAGTGAGAACTTTGTAAAGATCCTGTGCCACATCAGTTCTCATTTAGTCCTATCTGTGCATTGTGCTACTAGTGTTTGGCTTTTCACAGTATTATCACATACGTAGACACGGTTCCTTTCAATAGTTATTTTTTTAATACCAAGAGACAATAAAAACATGGATGTTGATGACATTGGTACCTTCCTGTGTGCTCTGTTTACCCATTGTGAACTCTCTGATCCCAGGAAAAACATGGCGTGTAACATCACTGCATCAACAGGTGTTACATGTAGGTAGTGTAAGTCTCTCCGTTTGCTTTACACAGGAGAGGCCGTTTGCTTTACAGCCAATGGTCAGTAAAACATACAACGATTAAACAATCAATACACGCGCATGATAATTAACATCAATATCAGCACGGCCATCAGAATTACATGTCACAATGACTATGAATCTGCAGAGCCTTTGAGGGCACATTGACATCACACTAAAAAGAGGTACAGTTGCAAGAATAGCACTATGACATCACAAAAATTACGCACCTTCCGGTCCCAATGTGGATGGTTTTTCCCTCCACATAGATAAAACTACATTATCGGTATTTAACTGCATATGCAACTTAGCAGAACAATTCATGTCATTCACATTTCACAAAATTTTATTTGTGTCTTTTGTTCCAAACTATACATTCGGTATCCTTTAAAAAAGCATGAAAATTTTGACTACCTTGAGAAGTGCTGTATATCATCAGATCAACAGAACAGCAACAACATAGTTAATTAACAGCATATTCATCCATGCACAAGACCTTATTATTAACACATACAGGTTTTATAGTTACAGTATACCCATCTCCTTAGAGAGTATACACACACACTATTAGCCTTAGGCTGTTACCATTAATACATATGGGCTTTGGAGTTACAGTATGCCCACCTCCTCAGACAGTATACTCACCTATTAGCCTTATTACCATTAATACATATGGGCTTTGGAGTTACAGTATGCCCACCTCCTCAGACAGTATACCCACCTATTAGCCTTATTACCATTAATACATATGGGCTTTGGAGTTACAGTATACTCACCTCCTCACACAGTATACTCACCTATTAGCCTTATTACCATTAATACATATGGGCTTTGGAGTTACAGTATGCCCACCTCCTCACACCGTATACTCACCAATTAGCCTTATTACCATTAATACATATGGGCTTTGGAGTTACAGTGTGCCCACCTATTAGCCTTATTACCATTAATACATATGGGCTTTGGAGTTACAGTATACCCACCTCCTCACACAGTATACCCACCTATTAGACTTATTACCATTAATACATATGGGCTTTGAAGTTACAGTTTGCCCACCTCCTCACACCGTATACTCACCTATTAGCCTTATTACCACTAATACATATGGGCTTTGGAGTTACAGTATGCGCACCTCCTCACACAGTACACTCACCTATTAGCCTTATTACCATTAATACATATGGGCTTTGGAGTTACAGTATGCCCACCTCCTCAGACAGTATACTCACCTATTAGCCTTATTACCATTAATACATATGGGCTTTGGAGTTACAGTATGCCCACCTCCTCAGACAGTATACCCACCTATTAGCCTTATTACCATTAATACATATGGGCTTTGGAGTTACAGTATGCCCACCTCCTCACACAGTATACTCACCTATTAGCCTTATTACCATTAATACATATGGGCTTTGGAGTTACAGTATGCCCACCTCCTCACACCGTATACTCACCAATTAGCCTTATTACCATTAATACATATGGGCTTTGGAGTTACAGTGTGCCCACCTATTAGCCTTATTACCATTAATACATATGGGCTTTGGAGTTACAGTATACCCACCTCCTCACACAGTATACCCACCTATTAGACTTATTACCATTAATACATATGGGCTTTGGAGTTACAGTTTGCCCACCTCCTCACACCGTATACTCACCTATTAGCCTTATTACCACTAATACATATGGGCTTTGGAGTTACAGTATGCGCACCTCCTCACACAGTACACTCACCTATTAGCCTTATTACCATTAATACATATGGGCTTTGGAGTTACAGTGTGCCCACCTCCTCAGACAGTATACCCACCTATTAGCCTTATTACCATGAATACAAATGGGCTTTGGAGTTACAGTATGCGCACCTCCTCAGACAGTATACCCACCTATTAGCCTTATTACCATGAATACATATGGGCTTTGGAGTTACAGTATGCCCACCTCCTCACACCGTATACTCACCTATTAACCTTATTACCATTAATACATATGGGATTTGGAGTTACAGTATGCCCACCTCCTCACACAGTATACCCACCTATTATCCTTATTACCATTAATGCATATTGGCTTTGGAGTTACAGTATGCCCACCTCCTCACACAGTATACCCACCTATTAGACTTATT
>JAFBMS010002141.1:17500-31983 GCA_019788955.1 Albula glossodonta
GTTCAAACAAAAAACAAACAAAAAACAAACAAATCAGACATCCGCAACAGGCCAATGCATTTCCTCCCGATCACTGCAGGTCAGAATTTCGAAAGATAATTGGCAGCAGGGAAGTAGTTCGTTAATATTAGTCTTTTAAAGGGTTTTAATTCACAACTATTGGCAAAAAGCTAACAGACATGCTAATCTCATGTATGATAATGTCATGCTGCTGTACACGTATTTTAAGAAAATGTGAACATCAAATGTAAACATACAGAAGATCACGTTTTCAGCGATAACGCTGTGGCTTACCTTAAGTCACTTTGGTAGAAAATAGTATTTAATGTGATAAAGACCAGCTAAACCTAACTTTCCGGAAACTCAGATGTCCAGTGCCAGCTGCACTTCACCAGTTCCTGGATCTCAGAACGCAATTACGTTGATCTTTGACCGTATGGAACAAAATGTGCAGCACAACTGAAATAAATTCTGGCGCTGTGCCATCGCAGGCCGTGACAATGCAGTTGGTTTTCCACATCGCATTTTGATTAATAAGTTTTTAAAAATAATTTGAATCATTTTACAATTTCAGCGTGAACATGCTGTCATTATGGTACACTCACGTTCTGCCAGAACCAGGAACCGGACCAGTTACAAGGACATCGAAAATGTCAAAATAAAAGTATCATTGCCACCTAAACAATTAAATGATCATAAATTATTTAAGACTAAGTTTGAATAAAATATTGGAGATGCTTTACACATATTTTATATTCAGTGTCACTTGATGTGAAAATAAGGTTTTTTAAAATAATATTAAATTGGATGTGGGGTTCAGGTTGTATCCTTGGTAAACCAAAAAACTGAATTTGTCTCTGGGTTCTGCAGGCATTTGACTGCAGCCTCCTATGGAAAATCCACGTATTAGCATGTATGAGACTGTATACGTATTGGACTGTGCAGAGAATGAACTTGATAAAGTGGGAACTTAAAGTGGGGCTGCATACTGAGATTTTCCCTTCCTTAGTAATCCATCTTCACAACAGCCCTGTTTCCCCCATCAGCCTAATTCTGTTGGAGGAAAATCAAAGGTACTCCTGTACTGGCTGGTACCAAACCACTCATAATAATTAACTGCTGGATTTTTATCCTCATGTTGTGGCTGGCATGAGGCTATGTTAATTATTGTGTTAAGTGTTCTAGGGCCCAATCTTGAGGAATGTGGGCATGCTAAGCTGACCCACGAAGCAACTCCCACGCAACTCAGACAAACTACCTTCATACCGAAACCCTCTCCTGATAACTCAGACGACAGCAAGTGTCAGTAACTTTACTCAAAGCAAATTAATTAAAAACCTCTAGATGATGAAAATAAAAAAAAACCTCTAGATGATGTCAAATATTAATATATTAACATTAGTATATTAACAAGCGTCATCATTATGTTGCCATTTGCCTGCCAACAGGTGGTCCCAGGGTGCATCCCAATACTTGAAAAAAATGTATCCACCTTTCCTCCACTACCAACTCATCTCCTCTCTCTCTCTCCAGTGTCCCAGTACAGCATGGATGGATGAAGGAGACGAGGTGTTGGGAAAGGAGGAGACGAACATGCTTTATTATCTTATCTCCTGGTCTTTCCCCGGCTGGGCCTGTTGTTGTCTCTCCACCGTGGAGTGGTGATGACATGGCTGGGACCCGAACTTAGTCCCAGGGCTCACATCAGCTTTCAGAGGGAACCTGAGTCACCTGGATACACCTGGTCACACCTGTATTTTTGAAGTGATTTTAGCGTTTCCCTGCCTGGAGACAACTGTCGAGAGCTGAGTCTGCATGTTGTGGTGTCTATGTGCATGAAGTCCAGTTGGTTGCCAACACTGAAGATAGATGGATTTTCATGGAAATCAAGTACAGGAGTTACAGGAAAAAATGGCATGGCAACTCTGTGGGGAGGTCATATCTTCAGTAAAAGTGTGCAGTCTAAATGAACTGTTCCAGCTGAAACAGACTAAACAAGGAACATCCAAAATACATAGCAGCACACAATCGCTTTATTACATCTGTATTTTAATAATACATTAGTGAATTAGTAAGGGTATATTTCATTTACTCAGTGCTTTTCATAGTTTAACAATCTCAAAGTGAGGGCTTTAAACTCAATACACATTTTAAATAAATGGTCAACAGGAAATAAGCACAGGTGTTCTAGAAAAGGGACTGGGCTTTTGAAACAGCCAGGTACCACACCTCCCTTGTTGGGTTAGACACTGGCACCCTAGAGCAAAGGTCTCTTGCTTTATCTCAGAAGGGCCAGCTTGGATTCAGGCTTTAGTTCCGTTGCAGCGCTGAAGCACCTGATTCAGGGTGTTTAATCAGGACTTTGATTACTGGAATAAGGTAAGCTGTAGACAGATGGACCAGGTCTGCTTGGGGGCTTGCGGAGGTTTTTCACACTTGGGACATGACAGTGTTGTACAGGACCCATCCCACCCCACTCAGTGAGGATCCCACCCCGCCCACAGCCACTGTGCCAGTGGTGGACAAACCAGCTGCACCTGAGGAGAGACAGAGAGCCACAGAGTTACTCATGATGCTAACGCTCTGCTACACACTGAAACGCATGATGCTAACGCTCTGCTACACCCTGAAACACGTAATGCTAATGCTCTGCTACATGATGAAACACATGATGCTAACGCTCTGCTACATGATGAAACACATGATTCTAACGCTCTGCTACACACTGAAACGCATGATGCTAACGCTCTGCTACACGCTGAAACGCATGATGCTAACGCTCTGCTACATGATGAAACACATGATGCTAACGCTCTGCTACATGATGAAACACACAACACTAACGCTCTGCTGCATGATGAAACACATGATGCTAACGCTCTGCTACACACTGAAAAACATGATGCTAACGCTCTGCTACACGCTGAAACACGCGATGCTAACGCTCTGCTACATAATGAAACACACAACACTAATGCTCTGTTGCATGATGAAACACATGATGCTAATGCTCTGCTACACGCTGAAACACGCAATGCTAATGCTCTGCTACATGATGAAACACATGATGCTAACGCTCTGCTACACACTGTGACATACAATGCTAACACCCTTCTACACACTGAAACACATGATGCTAACACTCAGCTACTTGCTGGAACACATGGTGATATGATGATGCTAGCATACCGTAGCACTCTTAAAGACTCAATGCCAATGTACAGCGAAAAACTAAAATACTGAACGCTCACACAGCTACACAGTAAAACACATAATGTTAACATTCAGTTCCATTCTAAAACAGAAAACAACATCACACTGCTGCACACTAAAACATACTACGCTTGCCAGCTGCATGTTCAAACACCACATTGTCACACAGCTACACACTGACACTGACACAGGTAAAGACTTTTAAATAAATTTAAAAAACACAGCTGTCATGTTATTCTTTCTCTTCTGTAAGGCCCTGGAGAGGTCCCTGTTGCTTGGTTACCAATGGACTGTAGCATGGCCACCAGGCTCCCAGCCGGCACGCCGCCGCCGTTGGCGATCGCCGCAGACGACATCATGGACGCCGCCATAGACCCCGCTGAAATCCCGCTGCCTGTAAACCCCAGCACTCCCAAGGCAACTGGTACCATGGTAACAGCAGCACCTGGAACACAGCAGGCACACTGAGAGCCCCAGTCACACCTCTGACAGCCCTCCCATCCTGCCAGTCCTGCCTGCACACAAACACACTCACACATGCACACATACACAAATGCACATATACATAGGTGCACACACACACACACACACACACACACACACACACACACTCACACAAACATGCGCACACATAAACTCTCACACACACACAAACATACACACACACAGGCACACACACACTCACACGAACACACTTACATGCTCACAAACACACACACACACACACACTCATACACACACTCACGCAGTAAATCACACAGCTGTATGATCCTACCTGCTCCAGCCACCAACACAAGCCCAGTTCCTAAGTAAGGGATTCCTGTAAATCCAGCAACCGCAGACTCCACAGAGGCCAGCCCAGAGGCTGCAGGGGACCAGAAACACACAGCCCTAACCATCTGCTGAGTGTTACAGTAACAAATCAATGAGTCACTACGTACTGTGTGTTACAGAAACAACTCAATGAGTCACTGAGCGATGTGTGTTAACGAAACATCTCAATGAGTCACTGAGTACTGTGAGTTACAGTAACAAATAATTGAGTCACTGAGCACCGTCACTGAGCACCGTGTGTTACCACGGGTCACGGGGACAACCAAATGGGTCTTTGATTACAATATGTTACAATACCAGCTTATGGAGTTACAGTATGGTGTTACAGCAAAAACTCAATGAGTCTCTACTGTGTGTTCATCTATCAATTAAATGAATTACTGACTACTGCACATGACAATAGCAAGTCAATTAGCCACTGATTACTACATGCTATAATCACAAGTCAATGACTCACTTAGTACTTTTATAGTAATGCCGTAGTGTTTATCCTGAACATATACCTAATTATGTAACATGAAATTGTGCAGCTTTCAGATCCATACGAATCATGCTCTGCATAAACTTCTTTTGAAAATGCTTTTAACGCTACCTGCTGAGGACATTGGTTCCACCAGATCACCGAATGGCACCCCGCCTCCACCTCCTGATGTCATCGTTGATATCATGGTTGCCATTTTGGTCCCAGTGATGACTCCTCCATCCACCAGCCCAAAAGCACTGAGAGCGGCTGGGACCAGGGTGATGGCGATGCCTTCAACAGTGAACGGATGAACAGTTTGGGATGGAAAGACACATATAAAACTACATCACGGCAAAGCGAACATCCAGTGGAAATTATGACATCAAATACAGCATATTCTGTTTTTCAAACACAAATACAGAACATTATGAGCATGCGGAGGAGCAGTGATATAGCATTTGGTCAGCACTGGAGTCGGGAAAAGCTCCATACCTGCCCCAGTCGCTACCACCAATCCTTTACCCAGGACGGTCAGGATCGGGGGCTCTCTGGGGGTCATCAGGCCGGCCGGAGCTAACCATGACAAAGAACACAGCTGTGAGACAAACAGGAGGAAAACCTCTCAGTATCTATACTAAGATGGTAGCTTTCCTGTTCATACTGGCAAGGAACACCATCATACTCTTCTACTCTAATCGAGCACAAAATGCAGCTGCTGTTTTTGACAATGTTATATAGTTGTGGTGAGCAAATCAAGGGTTGCAGCTACATTTTTACAACATGTATTTTGCACTGGTCAGCTGAGTGCCTGCAGATGAGTAAACTGAGTGTATGTCCAACTAAGGTGTGTGCTTAGTGTCGCATCTGCAGTATGAAAAGTAGAGAAGGCCAGTCGCCGTATACATCATCAAGATATTGGCTTGGACCTAAACCACCATACACAGGGGTCTGCCAGGGCCAGGGCCGGGGACACAAGCCCATGTGATGGGCCAACACACTGCACATTACCACCTCTCTCTCTGCTTCTCTGGAAATCAGGAAGGTTGGAATGAGTGGCCTTTTAGCCATAGTTACCAGTCGAGAGCAGCTGGGTCATGAGCATGCCCAGTCTGGCTCCGCCTCCTTTTGCTGCCGTGGCAACCGTTGTCACAGCAGCCGTGCCTTTCGCTACGCCCACCCGAAATGCATCCATGGTGATGGGCAACACATCTTCACCTTAAAGACACCGGTGAAGTTTGTCTCCGCATAAATCATCAAGATATTGCCTGGGACCAAAACTACCCTACACAGGGGTCTGCCAGGACCAGGGCCAGGGACACAAGCCCATGTGATGGGCCAACACACTGCACATTACCACCTCTCTCTCTGCTTCCATGGTCAGAGATGGAAAAGGCCAGCTTCAGAAAGTGGAAACACTACCATGTATTTGTTCCACCCATGCATGAGTTGGCCATCATTCCAGGCTGAAGAGGTGTGCTAAATTAGAATCAGCTGTTTTAATTCATGGGAGGAACAAATACATGGTACCACTTCTGCTTTCTGAAGAAGGGCTTTTCCGCATCTGTCAGTTTTCAGTAAATTGTGAAGGAAATCAGGAAGGTTGCAATGAGTGGCCTTTTAACCATAGTTACCAGTTGACTGCAGCTGGGTCATGAGCATGCCCAGTCTGGCTCCGCCTCCTTTTGCTGCCGTGGCAACCGTTGTCACAGCAGCCGTGCCTTTCGTTACACCCATCCGAAATGCATCCATGGTGATGGGCAACACATCTTCACCTTCAAGACACAGGTGAAATTGTTAGAACTGCACCTACGTTAGTTTACAGATAATCCTGCTGGAAGCTTAATTATTGGCAGTTACAAAATGAGAGTAGCCTTGTTTCTGTTTCTGGAGGTTTCTCAGTATAAGTAAGGCATTGGAACAATGACAGATAAATCATGATAAAAAATAAGATCCGGCATATGAAATATGACCTGCCGGCTCAAGTTTCATCTTAAATGCAGTTACCAGTGGACTGCACCCGGGTCACCAGCGTCCCCACTCTGGCTCCGCCTTCTTTCATTGCCGTGGAAACAGACATCGCAGCACCCATGGCTTTGGCTCCACCCACCCGAACAGCATCCTTGGCGATGGGCACCACATCACCTTCAAGACACCAGATTAATGCTTTCATTTCCTCCAGTGAGGGCTCATGGCACACCATTAAATTAAAATGTAAATTAATGATAAGATGTACAGAAATTAGCAGCGAATGCTAATTTAGAGACAGTCTGAGAGGAAAATGTATGAATTCATAAAGAATTACTGAACCCTTCAGGAACCCAGGATTTATAGTTATAACTGTGCATCTTGTCTGCGCTGTGGTAACTAGGCAACTTGCAGGTTCTGGATAACTGTATCTTTTTGATCATTTGTCATAGTCTAGTTTCTTAGCTGAAACTAAGTTTGTGCCTGAAGTCAATTAACTGACAACTAGCTTTTGTTTATTGTCTCGTTGATTGTATAGTTTCACCTGCGTGTTTGAAGCAGTAACCTCTAGTAGCGGTTGTTAATTGTTGTCAATTGTCGGAATTAGCATTGAAACTATCGTCAGTTCATCACCTCCTTTTTAACCTCCTTGCATCACGTTGTGTGTACCATTTCTGACATCTATCTATAGTTTCTTTATTCTTTAGGCTTTAGGCCGAAACGGTCTGTGGGTGTGATCATAACTCATGCAGAAACAGCGACCCCTTCTGGTGAATGGGGCGCCTGCAGCCAGCTTGCCCCAGCTTCCCATGAGCTGCCTGAACAGCGGTCCTGCCGAGGGATGCTGAGGCGGCACGAGGCCACAGCCCGTCCTCAGGGCATCTCCAGCTGAGAGCGAGGCTTAAATGACTATACCAGTGAACCAGCATAACTGGACATTACAGAAGACACACACAACAGAAGTAGAAACTTAAGAACGGTTAAATGCAATAAAACAAAATAAATACATGAGAATTCCTCTCACCTTTGGACGGTATTTCAGCCAGACCCTTGCTGACGGTTGCCCTGACTTCCTTAGCGACGGCGGTAGCGGTTGACCCGGCCTTGGCCCAGCCGGCTCTGATCTTACCGAGCACAGTCAGGAGCATTTCGGCCACAGCTTCTCTGGAAGATATTGAAGCCAATAATGAAGCCGAAATGATTTTACACGACTCAATCAAATCAAACGAATATACGGTGTTCGCATAATCGCATAAGAAACGTGTCTATGACAATGGGCACATGACCCTGTAATTTAACTGTGTGCGCGATATTTCCTTCTGTTTATTTGAAAGAGCTGAAAAGTATTACAATGGGTGTGGCTTCACTTGCCAAACACTGAATTTTATGGCTCTTTATTTGCTAGAATGTGATGCCAAAACAGAACAAAGTTTAAAAGTACATATTATGTTCGTACAGGCTATAAATACTGCTACATAGGAGATACGAAAACTGTGATAATAAAATAATACCTGGGGGGTCATCATCTCCAGATCACGTATAAACTAACAACATTCATCTCGTAACTACTACTATATCTGGCATTGTTGCAGATTTAAACATTTTTCATGGTAACCTTGTAATTCTGGATTGTACAAAACTGAGATCATAGTTGCCTATATAGACAACATATCTATGTTTTTGTTTGTTTGTTTGTTTATTTGTTTTGGCTTAGCATGATGTCTTTTTAAACGTTTTCATGTTTTAAGTTTTCGTTGTGCCCTTGAAACTTCCACGCTTTCCCACAAAATTGCGATTATTTGGTACTCTGTTTGCCTTAAACAGAAGGCAATCATATTTTGTTTGCACAACCACAAAGTACTGCAAGTTACCACAACTACTACATATTTAATTTGGCTATGAGTATGCTCTCAACACAGCACTGAACAACCCTTCATGGTTTGAGGTCCCAGCTCAAGCTGAAATTTTCAAGACACAAATACTTATATAATTGAGATAGATTAAAAACAAACACATAAATCCGAAGGTGAATGATCTCTATATGCCGTTACCTGGGAATAGAGCGGTACTGCCTCACAACTGAGAGAAGACCAATGGACAGCCTCGGAATAGCCAGAATGCAATAAAACGAAACTGCAAAGTCCGAGTATCATGTGCAGCACGCAATAAACCGCAACCATCGACTAGCATATGGGCCCTATTCCAAAGTTACCCTGATTCAGTAAACACATCGTAATTGCTTGGCTGGTAGATGATGGATCGAGACCTGTACATACTTGAATGTCCAATATCGATCCTTGGCCCTGACAACGTTTAGGTGCTTACATTGAACTGTGAGCTACTACTGCATTTAAGTTGTCACACACATTTTGAATGTAGCCTGTGAACCTAAATAACTAAAAAGTTATGATAATAATGATTACAAAGACAGCTCACAGCCAAACGAAATGCATTTCAACAATTGTTGCAGTTGCAAAGGGACAAGACAACTTTTCCGATATTTGAATGCAAAAGGTGCGAAAACATAATTGTAAACGACAATACTCACACAAACCGTTTTTATTCCATTTTTTTTTTTTTTTTTTTTTAAAAAAGGGAACGGTTTTCACAAGATGTCTCTACACATTACAGCATTTCAAAGCGTAACCAAATTGTGTATTAGTTCATTTACTTACTATTAATATGCTACACGATCCCGTGAGTCCCGCAAGTGTCCCGCACCTGCAGTTACATTTATAATCAGATATAATCAGCAAACACACCATTCATGCCAAATTCGACGCTGCGTCACTCTCCATGCCAGGGAAATCGAAACTTGAGGATATTTTACCGTACTACTTGGAATATAAGATCAGCCGCACACATAAATAAATATTAAAGTATTTCATAAGCATATATTATGCGTCGAGTGACGTGCCGTTTTGCGAATCATTTATGAAATAAATATGGCATGCATATTAAGAGTTGTTTCAGTGCAACGTCTCCAATCCTGTCTACCAGTGATACCCTCCCAATCTTGTTTTGGATGCTGGGGATGTTCCTGTGTAACCTAGGAACCACTTTCATTGAGACATTTTGTATAATGGTTGTCTGTACAGCCCAAAACATATGTGCCATACAGTCCGGTATATGCATTTTACCCATATAGTGCCAATTCAATGCTAGCAGCAATCCATAATGCATCATGCCCCTGTCTTGTTTTTTATACTAGGGATGGTCCTGGGTAACCCGGACCCCGCTTTCATTTCATTGGTTGTACAGTTTTTTGTGTACAGACCATAATAAATGTGTAATAAAGACAGGTGCATTCACTGTGTATACATGGTACCAGGGACATGCCAGCAGACCACTGACCACTATCAAACTCAGTTGTTTTGGATACTAGACATATATCCACATCTTGAGCAAAATGGACACTACTTTCATTGAGATATGTTGTACAGTTTTTTTTCTGTAAAGTCCAATTGTGACACGTTGGTACCTGAGTCTTGTATTTTTATTAATAGCAGAATAAAATACATTTGTTGTTTTAAAATATTGCTAAATACATCTTACTGTAACACATACTTTACGTTTGCATTGATATTTCATGTTTAAATTAGGTATTTCAGGTATTTCATTGTTTATGTGCAATTTCTCCATTTTTGTAGAGTAGAGGGCTCTTATTATGATAATCTTGACGCGGAAGTTCTTTTCTTGTTGTTGCGGGTGGAACCAGAGGTTTTAGCGCACGCGTAGGGTAGGGTAGGTTCTTGTTTTCATTGTGACGTTTAATTATTGAATTAGGACAAGATGCTACATTTTTTCCTTTGTTTGTTCTTTCTTTTTTAAAAGTGTATATCTCTGATAAGTACTATGTGGAGATTTGTGGCAAACATGAATATATGAAATACACATACAATATCTGAAATAAATTGTATGGAAGTGTTTCCTTGATGCTGAAAAAAAGAAGAAATAAATTACAAAAGAAAATTCACAGATCAAGATCTGACAAACTACCAGTCCTCTGAAAATATTTTTTATAGTTGGAGGGACTTGAAATGAAATTGAGTTTTCCCCCATTTATCACACAATTGTTGCAGTTTACAATCTCTTTCTGCAATGAGCAGTATGCATTAACTGTGTTGATGCTTGTTTCATATATTGTTTTTAAGGCACATTGCCTCTTACCTGAAGGTGCTGTGGATTTAGGGGTTTATTTACTGTCACCACAGCAATGCATTCTATGTTTTGTTGCACTTCTCTTGTCTAGACACCATTGTGACGTCATAATTAATGGGATTTTACTCTTTCTTCTAAACCATCTTCCATTCATCCATTGGGGCTGTGGAACAGTGGAACAGAAACTTTATACCATTCAATGTTCAGAACAAAAGAAACTGATCCTGATCCCTGCTGAAAAATTTTATTTGATTTTATTTCATGTTTAAATGTCCATTTGTCAGTACATACTGGGGACAAGCCATACAAATTTCCTTCTGAGTGAGAAGTGTTTCAGACTCCTACTTTTAAACTGAACACCAAAACATTCCCTCCGGTGACAGTCTAATCAAACGTGTTCAATGAGGAAAGTGCCACAAATCCTAAGGTTTAAAGTAACAGTAAACAGTTAATTAATATTAGTAGGAATATGGATTTTCATCTGTGCCCCTGGTCAGTTTTGTTGAAACGTTACATTTTCATTTTGGTTTGTTGTCATGAGGGACATTGTGTTTTTTTAAGAAGCACTGCAAAAATGGATGGATTCATAAATAAATAGAGTACTGAATAAAAATGATTTCTTTAACAAACTCCTGGTGCCGTCCCAGAAAGCAAAACTGGTGTTCAGATTTTTTTTTGACGATATCTATTAAGAACCAGTTGAATTATGTTAATTAATGTTGGAATTGCATATGAACGTCAAACATATAACAATTTATTTTGTTTAAACGTGAATATGTTTCATAATTTGTCACCATTTTCAGTTGTGTGTGAACAAGATTTATGAAACGCACAAGATGATGTAGGGTTGTGGAATAAATATCTATTCATTAACACCTTTCATTTACCGCAATAATTGCAATCAATCCATCTTTCTGCTTTCAAGTGTGAATACTGACCGCAAAAGTGACCTCCATTATACCAGTACAAGGTGGTGGATAAGTATGTGCTTGCTATTTGTTTTAACATTGAAAGAAGTATTACTGGTACAAAATAAAAAGGGGGGGGGGGGGGGGGAGAGAGATCGAAACATACTATTTAAGCAAACAGAAAACAAATACCAGTGAATCATTTACTGTCGTGATAAGGACGGCAAAAAAATCGGCAGAAAGCACTAAGATGTTGGAACGACGAGATTCCCGTGCATTGTGAGATTCCCGTTCGTACCATGTACACGGAAGTGTGGACATTTTAGCGCGCACGTTCGAAGGTAGGTGCTTGTTTTGATTGTGACTTTTAATTTTTTTAATCAGAGCACATGCTTGTTTGTTGAATGACGGTATAAGGGGGAATCGTATCGAAGAATTGTATTGTGATCATTAAAATACTCCCACCCATCGCCACAAAGTATGCGTTAAACGAGCTGTAGCTTTGTTCCATTACCACCCAAATGGGTAGTTATGAGATTTATGGTAACTGTTGTCGTGTACCTGAACAGGTCGTTTTTCCTCTGGTCCTCTGCGTGTACTGTTGTGTGATTTTAGTATTCCATGTGAAAAATAGTATTAGCTTGAGGGATTGGTATATAAATATTCGAATGATTTTTTTTAAAAGACTGTTTATCGGAAAGTTTACACACACTGTCACTAAAGGAAATGTAATGATCTCTGCGTACCACCGATATCAATAATAGAAATAAACTAAAAAAAAAAAAAAAATCCGAATGAGCAGGAGTGGTTGGATAGAAAGCTCCAAGTTCTGAGTTTTCTAAACTGAGATATAAGAAATAACAAGTTGAAGAAATAAGTTGAGCAGATGTAGCCTCAATCCTTTCCCTTGTCGTCTGTTTGCATTATTGTGTGATTTTAGCTTTACATGAAAAAAATAGTTTTACCATGAGGTATTGGCATACGAATATTCGAATAAACCTTAACGTATCGTACATCATTTCTCGAGAAGTGTACGCAGCAGGCCACTGAAGAAAATGTATCGGTCTCTGCATGTCACCAAATATCAATAATGTTTTACTTTATTTAAAGTTTATTTGACAAAAACCACAACCGATGCATCATGCAGGATGTCGCTACGTAGCTCATGTTCAGACCCAGTCCCTGGGCAGGAACCATTGGCCTAGTCCTCCTAGATGTATTAGTGTGGATGGGAGCTATGCAGTGCTGGACTGCATCACTGTTTGGGCCTGTATCCGGAGACCTGAGATGGTAGGTTCCTCCAGGCTAGCAGCAGTGAAACGGTATATTCACTGCCAACAAATATCACGGGTGTAAAATGCTTTCGGTTATTCCAGCAAACTTGCGGTTTAGAGGACGATAAGTAGGCAGCATCCAGCACTGAAGTGTGCTTGTAATGTGGAATGGCGATTTTCTGTGTTGGTTAAGGACAGGTGAGACAGCAGCACCTACCCTGCTGCTGCTATCTACCGCCATGTTCGCGTTTGAGAATTATCGTAATACATTGCAACAGTAATACAAACACTCAAAAGTCGAATAAGCAGCAGCGGTTGGACCGAAAGCTCTGTGTTTTCTAAACTGGGATATGAGAAATAAAGGGTTAGAAAGGAGATGAAAATGCACACTATTGGCAGCTGATACCGTAGGACTGGTTTGATTAAGGCTCAATCCCTTCCCCTGTTTCCCTGCAGGAGCTGCACTAATGCACACCTTTGAACAGCAGTACGGTGCAGGCAGCAGTCTGTCAGAGACCCAACACTGAGACAACACTGGCAGAGCCCACTGAGCAGCACAGGATCACACCTAAAGAAGAGGAACTCAGTGGACTGGAGTCTGTCCACATGGCAGAGGCACAGACAGAGTGTGCTGCACCAGGACTCAACACACAGGAGCCAGAGTGTGTTACAGCACACAGCGGGGTCAGTGATGTACACCACACAGACGCATCATTGATAAAAACAGACACTGATCTGGGCTCCACCCATAATGGGCATCTTAAGAGTGAAAGCCTGGACCATGCAGAGCTTGGATATGTAACCCGTCTGCATCCTGAGCAAATTAAAACGGAGCCCGATGAGGGAGGCTACCTTAATGCAGAACGGGATATAAAATGTGTCAGTGTTCAACCTGAACACATTAAGAGTGAATCCAGTGAAGGATGTGTGAGTGTCAGTGTTAAACCGGAACACATTAAGAGTGAATCCGGTGAAGGCTGTGTGAGTGTCAGTGTTAAACCTGAACACATTAAGAGTGAATCCGGTGAAGGATGTGTGAGTGTCAGTGTTAAACCTGAACACATTAAGAGTGAATCCAGTGAAAGCATGCAGAAAAGTGTGAAGTCCAAATGTATTCAGTGTGGGAAAAGTTTTCATAAAAAATCTCTGCGGAGACACATGATGATTCATACAGGTGAAAGACCTCATAAATGTACTCAGTGTGGGACTGGCTTCACTCAGTTACACAAACTGCGTAAACACCTGCTAATTCATACAGGTGAGAAACACAACAAAAAACCCTACGAATGCACCAAGTGTGGGAAGTGTTTTAATAAGAAAAGTAATTTAAGTCAACACCTGATTACTCATGCAGCTGAAAAACCCCACAAATGTACCGAGTGTGGGAAGTGTTTTAATCAAAAATCTAATTTAAATCATCATCTGTTGATTCATACAGGTGAAAAACCCCACAAATGTATTGAGTGTGGAAAGTGTTTTAAGCAGAAAACTCATTTAAAGCGACATATGACAATGCATATAACTGAAAACCCATACAAATGTACTGAGTGTGGGAAGTGTTTTAAGCACAAATCATATTTCCAGAAACATGTAAGAATTCATCAAGTTGAAAAGCCCTTCAAATGTACTGAGTGTGAGAAGTGTTTCATTCAGAAATATGATTTA
>JAFBMS010002142.1:0-31965 GCA_019788955.1 Albula glossodonta
CAACTCCAACCAAACTTACTTTCCAATTTTAGATAGAAGTACTCCAACAAATATTCATTAAATGGAAGCAGAGAGTAGTGATGTTGGACTTAAAGGAGTTAGCTGTCAGCGGAGTCTAATTGAAGAGTGACATTCCCTCTTTCTCTCAGTAACTTAATGAAAATCATAACTATGTCATGGCTGTAATATATGAAAGAAAGAAGCTATAGCACAGCACATGAGAAATAGTTTTGGCAGGCCATCAGAAAGTTTGCAGTCGAAGTACTTAAAATACTTTCATTGACATGTAGATTTTCTGGCTGGGATCATTATGAAACCCTATTATCAAACTGCACCTGACTAAAGGACTGGGTGAATCAAGTGGGGCTGTTTGGTAAGATAGGTTTGAATACTGGCAAACACAGTGAGTGTAAAGATTTTGAGCGTCAGCGACACACATCGTGGTGTTACACTCCTAACTCTAACGTGCTTACCTGTCGTGTACAAGCTAACCTAAAAGAACCTCCAGCCCAACCCTCTGATTTTATTGTCTCCACAGCACCCAGCCAGCCCCCCAGCAACCTGACATGGATCCAGGAGGGGGACAACGTGTCTCTGGGGTGGGAGCCAGTGAAGTCCCTGGAAAACGAGTCTCACGTTATGGGCTACAAGGTGAGCCCCCACCCTCCCTCACCCCCGCTCCCCCCATTTTTAGATCATTACCATGGCGATGCTTCTGATTTGTTGGTCAGACAAATGTTGGGAATCAGACGCTCAGAAATGAAGGCCTTTCAGTTACTCATTCATTGCAGGGAGATTTTCTGACCAATTCACCAGACTACATTTAGCAGTAATCCAACTGAACAAAAGTGATGCTAATTGGTGATTATTCCAGAAGAATACCCTAAAAGTCAATTTTGCTCAAATTCCTCTTCAAGGCCATGAAACCTGTCGAAGTGAAGGTCTGGCAGATTAATCTCTTTATTCCTGTAGAGGTACACAATCACTTAACTCACTTATTACCCGTGATGCACTGGAAGACTGTGCCAGTGCTTCTTCGCCCTGAGAGCATTCAGAAATGTTCAGAAATGTGTGAGATATTTCTGGGATTCTTTCTTTTTGCTGTGGGCAAGGCAGTTGTGAGCACTGGAACTCTAGAACGTTCAGCGAGGCTTTCTCTGGCAGGTGGGCAGAAATCGCTGCAAATCCTGCTTCAAAAAAGATCACAGAGGCTTTATGTGTACCAGCTGTTTTTTTTCCATTCCTCAGTGCGTATGACAGTCTCCCATGGGATCCAAATCAATATTAACAAGTTAACCAAAAAAAAAAAAATCCTAAAAAATGGTATACCTTCTGCCGTGCCCAGGACGTATGCATGTGTACATATTTTTTAACGGCTGTTGGTAAGTGGCCTGCAGTTTCGCAGTGAGGCAGATTTTAGCCTGGAGTAGATATTCCATTCTGGTGGGACGTAGCAGGAAAGAGACAGGCCACACAATTGCGTTTTGGAGTGAAAAATGAAGGGGGGGGGGAGGGGGGGGGGGGGGGGGGGGGTTGCGGTCAGGGACCTACAACCTTTTCACTCCTGTAATTTGTTTCTGCCCCACCGAAAAAAAATCAATACTTTTATACTTTTATCGCTATGCAGTTTCATTACAATTTCTGACATTTTGTGAAGCATGGAGGTCATTAAGGCGGCGGATGCACGGGAGTGGGGGGTAATGGTCTTCGGGCTCTGTGATTGGTTGCCTCAGGTGGTGCTACGGCAGGAGGGGCGGAGCCATAGTCAGGTGATCGAGACGCGCAGCCCCTCGGCTGTGCTGTCGCTGACGGAAGGGGGAACCTACCTCATCGATGTGCGAGCGATCAGCGAGGGCGGGGAGGGGACGACCAGCTCCGAGATACGAGTGCTCATCTCATCAGGTAAGAGGGGACCCTGTCACCCCAAAATCTGTGCCTCTCCCAGGCCCTACACCCCAGGCCCTGTACCCTATCATCTATATTCAGACCCTGCACCCCAAATTTTACACTCTCTTTTTATCTTTAATTGGTACATTTTAATCTCACTTTAATCTCACCAATTATCTTTAATTGTTACATTTTACATAGTCGCAACAGGATACCAGGCAATTATGCACCACTCCACATGGAGACACGTCAGCCATAGTACAAACACAGACACCTTTTAGAGGGAATGGAAAAGGAATACGCTTAGCACATTATCTGTTTACACCCATGACACACCTACAGGTAAGGGACACATGACAGCAAACCTCTGACAAAAAGTGCCACAATTTGGTGCACTCTTATTAAAAAATGTATTTGGACACAAAATAAATGCTCTTGTGCTTTGCCGAGGTTGTTAAAATACTGGGCAGAAACTCCAGCACTTACTGTCTGTGTCTACTCTGATAGATTTCACACCCTATCACATAGCTAATTAAATGTTTACCAGCTTGGTTTTTTTTTTCTGTGCTCATGATGCTAATTGAGTTACTACAGCTGTTGCTAAGCCAGGTTTCCATTGCTTAATACTGTTTTAATTAAACACCTTGGTGCGCACCTACACGGCTCCGGAGCTAATTAAGCTTGCCCGCGACACTCGGATGACAAGACAAATTTAGAGTTTACCATCTTTCTTACAGCGGAGCCAACGATCAATTTAGTGCGGACACGGCTAAACTCACACTCATTTTCTTGTCCGTTTTTTTGTGAAGACAGCTGTATCAGTGGCGGTCATACACCATTCCAAAAATGGGGGGGGGGGGGCTGCTGCAGGCTGGAGCCAGTTGTTATTTTGGGGGTGGGGAATTATGTTGAGCATATCTGGATGCACAGTGTAAATTTTGTGGTGGGGTTAATGTGAAGGACGTTCTGATGTTGATATTTTTATAGTAAATATATAATATATATAATAAAAAGGGTGTAATGGCTGCATCTCTCTGACCCACCCCCCCACCCCCCACCCACTTGTCGTGTCCAGGCGTCCGGGCGAAGAGTGGACAGCTGTCAGCTCACAGCGGTCAGTCAGACGCCATATGGACCGTCCTGCTTCTGGCCACCCTGGTGCCTATAGCCCCCGTGTGAGGCCCCAGCTGGCCAATCACCCGTTTGGCCCCGCCCCCCCTGCGGGACCCAGACTCCTCCCACTCTTCCAGGTGGCTTGCTTGGCCTTATCCCATCGACAGCGCTTCGACACGCCCTGCCGAAGGGGACAGCTTCTTCTCACACAAGGATGGTCAAAAAATATGCATTTCGTTACCCCCTCTTTTTATTTTTTAGGTTCTTTCCAAAAAAAAAAAAATCATTGTAGTAATTGTACTGTACATTGTGCGGAAAGATGTGCTGGTTTGTCCCTGTACAACTGAGTCGACCAAGGCCGCGCCAGTGTACAGAACGCAAGTTCTTGACGAGTTCCAGAAGGTTCATCATAGTTCCAGGAGAGAAAATAAATGAAGGACTATTAACCCGCGACGGCTCTTAAAACAACGGCCGGTTAAAACCGGTTCTCTGTGTCAGACATTTGCATTGTTTTGCCCTCTCGGCTGCCTAACAGACAAATAAAAATGCAGCAAAAAAAAAGAAAAAAAAAACAACAACTCTGTAGAGATAAGTGCATTGTTTTTTCTTATTCACAAAAAAAGACGTTTTTTATAGTATCGAGAGTCTTACTATTTCCAAAATCTGCTTTTTGTACTTTGTGTTACCTTTAGAGAACAGTGACGTGTGTGTCAAGGTTTCTGTTCGGCAGTAGTGGAGGATGGCGCCCCGGAAAATGGTGGACAGGGCGTACATTCCACCAGTAGGAGGCAGGCTTGTACCTGTAGTGCCCGAACACATCATTAGACAACGACGAAATGACTCTGTGGTGTGACTAAATAAAATAAATGTGATGTATATTTTTAACGGTTTAATGGTCTGTGTGCTCATTAAGAAGCCAAAGGGGACTTGATCATGCACCTGGTGAGGGGAATGTTTATACATGATTTCATAACCGTCAGCCTCGTTTATTCGACTGTATTTAAGGCTCAGAGGATTTTGCCTGCATCCCTGCATTTGAGTCTCGAAAGCAAAGCAAGGGGTAGCCAACCATGGTACATGGCTACAGGAAGTGCTGGTTTTTGTTGTTACTCAGAAATCAATCGGTCGACTAGAACTAAAGTTCATTATGACTGTTGTTAACTTACCTGAGTCGGTAACTTTGGCCTGAAGTGGAAAAAAGCCACTCCGTAGCTCTCCAGGTCTACGGTTGGCTACCCTTCCTCCACTCAGTGGTCCTCAATCCTGGTGCTGGAGGGACTTGAGAACGGGTAAGATGAGAAAACTTTGTAATGTTTTAATCGATCAATTAATGGCTAAGAAGCAGCAAAAACCAGGATACCCTGTGGCCTACCAGGGCCGAGGGTAAAGATGACCAACCGAAATTATGAAAAACACCAACAACCAGCAAACATTAAATCTCTCCCTGGGACACAGTATGCTTTCCCTAGTCTAAGGTGTGTAGAAGGGTAAGTAATGGTGTGTTTTAATTGTGTGCTCCCCTCAAGTGAAACTGGAGTAAGATCTTAAATGGCAGAAGTCCTACGCCTGACAGCTGAGGGGCCCCCATTTCCTCCAGCATGTTTGAATGGTGCCCGAAGGTTCACGCAACGTTGCGTTTTTTTTTCTGCGGAGGAAGAAAAAACCCAGGAAGGAAACAGATGAAACAAAGCAAATGTGGCCTCCTTCGCGGTTAAGTTGTGCACGTCAAACGCTGTGACTGGATGAGCGTTCTGGGTCAGCTGTCGCTGAGGCTGAAGGGGAGGTCGCAGAGGACCCCGCTCTCATTTTAGGCTCCTCTTACTGCCTCTGCCCCCTCGCCGGGTGTCAGCGGAAATTAATTTGCTGCTGGAATAATTACCTCAGGAGTGGAGGTCCGTAATAATCCTGAAATAACAGCAGCTCCTGAGCCTGGCCTCTGCAGACATCACCATGAATAAAATAATAATTAATAAAAAGAATCTTTTTTTTTTTCTAATTTGCCCCACATTTTCACACCTTTCGCTCCCCGGGATGCTTCTGCAGAGTCAGCAGCGGATCGCCTGGTGGGGTTATTTCGTTGGCAGGTCCAAAACGGGGTCTTGCTGAGGACCGGAGAGGCCCTAATGACGTCATTGCTGAGCGTGATGGAGCCTGCGCCCCTTCGGAGGGGGTGTCACTTTTGCCAGGGAGTCCTGCCACGCCTCCTCCGGGCTCTGCCACCCTGTTAACTGAAGGCCTGGAATATTTATGAAGAACATAATCCAGACTGAGTTAGGAATCTCATGTCGCGCTTCGGAAAAAACTCCTGGCAGTGTTGTGTTGGGGGGGGAGGGGTTGTTTTCTCCCCTGTCTGATGTTGTTTTCAAGGACATTGGGTCACACCTCATCACCCCCAACCCCCCCCACCCTCTATCCTCCGATCCTCCAAGCACCTTCACTCTAGTGGTAATGTTCTCGTCTTTAATTATTCATACCTGCCCGTGTCGGAGAGCCTGATTTAGGGGGGCATTGGGGAGGGGGGCGAGGAAGGCTGCTGTAACCCTGTTGTAACCCTCTTGCATCATCAATGTAGGTCAAGTCAAGCTTCATCTTTTTTTCAGATATCCGTGGATGTAGCAGAATCTTCAGTGTCCCCTCTGTAACACGCTGACTCTTAGCCCCGGACCAGAAGGGCCGCAGGGTGTTCTGGGTTCTGATTACATGGTTAACTTCACATCGCATCGTTTTGGGGTGTGTAAAATGGTAGCTGATTTTATGATTTTTAAGGTGGATAAGCCCTGTAGCAGTGGAACAGTGCAAGGTTCGTCACTGCTGTGCTGTGACAGACATGCTTTAGGGGTGGAAAATGTGATACTGGCACAGTCACTCTATAAACAGACACAAACATTCTGCTCTGTCTGATGCTCCATATTCATTTTCTATGGACCCACATGAAGCTGCCAAAATGATTCCTGTTAGTGGAACCCGGTGGGATTGGACCTGTTAAAAGTTACTATCTTTCAGCAAAATTAAGGGCCTGATTTACAAAAGCATTTAATACGTGCAAAACCGTTTCGCCGGTGCAAAAAGAGAGAGCATGTTATTGGTTGAGGTAGTTTGTTTGCTCCAATCACAAATAATGTCACTGAAAGTGAATGTTCAAAATGTTTTACATGTGCCAAGACTGTTGGATATAAGTGCAGGATTTAGCAGAGGCTGTAATGCCAAGAGGAGAAACTGAGGTACCCTTGCACAAATAACGATTCGTTTTAGCCAATCGGTTTTATTTTCATGTGGAACTGAAGCATACTGATGAGCATGTTGTTGACAATGCCCTCCTCTCCACGTTTAAAACAGCATGGAGCTGTCAGGAGCCATTTGAAAGGTCCGTTCTCTGAGTGTTTTCGGCCTTAGACCTGAATGTGGAGATGCTCAGATATAGAAGCAGCTTTTTCCACATTGTTGCAGCATTATCAGGATGCCATTGGGGTTAATGCAATTACCTGCGCTACCGGGGCCGTGCTTTTACACGAACGCTGAAAGTATATTCAATATGTGCACTGCTTTATTGCCTAATTGCCTTGCATTTTTACTTTAATCATTTTATCTTTGGGATTAGATGATCAATAACAGTTAGCAGGACCAGCCTGTAATAGTCTGGGTACAATGACAGAAAATTGGAAATTTAATTAGATTTATTTTCAGTGTAACACAAGGGATTACACCAGAGTGGAGTTTAGCATGTTGTATGCCCGGTGTTGTGTTAAGAGGTGGTGTGAATGGATATTTAACAGTACTGGGATAAACTGAATGTTTCAAGCCGGTTCTTTTTCCCTTGAAGAGAAACAATTGCTCAAAGTTATTGGCATCGACTGTGGATCTGTGCTGAGGAAGCTTGTGAGTCAATAGATCTTATGAGTCTCAGCAAACACCCACTTACTGTTAAAATTTATTTTTAATTTTCTGTAATACATTTTTTATAGCCAACAGTCAATAGCAGAACACTGTGCAAGCACCTGATCACTGGCCCTTAGCACGATAGCATAAACGAATCTAAACAGAACTAAAGTCACCCTCGATAAACAGCCTCCCAAAGTAGCATATCAATATCAATATGTTGTGATGAATCGCTCAGTAAGGGATATTATCAAACGGAAGAAAAAACCTGAATCAAACTTTTCACTTCAATTGGACGGGTTTTTCCTGACTGCAGGTAGGAGTGACTGAAATCCGCTGTTCATCATTTTTTCCAGTTTGGAGTTTCATTATGGTCTGTCCATCAAGGCCCCGCTCCATTTCACATGCCAGCTGTCATTAAGCAGATGATATGATGTCATTCAGGAAGCTGAACAATGAAGCATTATTTTTGCTTAGTGTAACGGTACCTTACAGCATAAAGTTGGCTCTGGATAAGTAGTGTAAACACTACTGATTGCTGTGCTGAAAATGTATCATGGTGCCAGGAGAGATGGAGGGAGGAGCAAGCTCCTCCTCTCCCCCTCATTGGACTGCCTTCACTTCTTGTTCCCTCCCTCAGCCTGAAGACACTGCAGGTGCGTTCCAATACTTTTTCTCATCTCCTCTTGTCTCCTGCCCCAGAAGTACGTGGAGGAGAGGAGGGGTGGAAACAAGTGAAGGAGAGGGGGAAACGAGGAGATGAAACAAAAATTGGAACAGCTAATCCGATTAGCCCGTCATCAAAGTCAACCTTGATGAAGTCGTGTAACTGACTGATTCTGAGGATAACTAAGTAAATCAAAATATTCTGTGGGATGGTTTTTTCACGTGACTGGTTGTGAGTACAATAATGTCACCCAGAAATGTGAAAAGATTTATGCAGCAGGATACATCAATGTATCCTTTGTTTGGAGGAGACAAGGAGGAGAGTGAAGGGTGCAAAATAGGGCTCATACACTGAAAAAAGTGTAACATGCAGTTGTTCATTCAAACTAATAACTGCCATTTAAAACAGGATAAAATTATTGATTTGATTGTAAAACTCATTTTTTTTTTGCATTTAGAGACATCAAGTTTGATTTATACCGAACTAAATATACGTCCAAAGGACCCAAAACAAAGTTTTTGATTTCTTTCAAATTGTTTTTTTTCCCTTCATGACCTGCAGGTAATAGTTTTAGTTTGAGTCAAATGAATTGCGCATGGGCGTTGCACACTGCACTGCTGAGTTCCTATCGTTACCTGGGTGGATTTCGTCAGAAAATAACGAAAGTAGCAAAGCAGCTGGCGATAATTAATGTTTTAGTGTTTTGTGTTGTTAAAATTGCAAAGAATAGCCCAATTAAGTACTTAAATGGGGCGATAGCTGGCACGATTGGAACGTTAGCTGGCAGTAATGTTAGCTGGCTAGCTAGTTGGCAGTAGCAGCTAGCTAGCTAGCATTGACCGGAAACTTTATGACCATGAATACAGTAATAATCAATTTATAACCCTTTTCAAATTTCGGTAATGTGAGCTAGCCAAAAGACATCGCTAGTATTCGGATGCTAACCGCCATTGTAGTCAACCGCTAGCTTACTACAATGGCTCTCATACATTCCAGGCTTTAGATTAGTTAGATACTGTCCGTCCGCGGCTCGGGCGCTCCACCCGGACTGCATTTTTGTCCGTTGTGGTGCTGCAAAAGAGAGAAAGAGAGACGTGCTAGCACTTGCTAACATTCGGGGCAGCTAGTGTGGCTAGTTCAATTTAAATTTATTAGTTTGGTTCAATAACTAAAAGTTAAGAAAATAATTTGGAAGAAGGCAAAAAAAATAAGGTTGAGTCAAGTGCAGTATTATTGTTTACATCAACATAAAATAATCAGGTCATATGAAGTTACTCAATTTAGATTCGGTGAAGTCAAATATTTTAGATGTGATATCTGGACATCATTTTTTTTAGTTTGAGCAAGGTTTTACTTTTTTCAGTGTAGATCAGTTTCCAGGGCATGGAGGAGACGAGGAGACAAAATTTGAGCATTGGAACATTCACTGCAAGTACTTGTATAGCAATGGCCTCATAAATAGGCAGGCTTACCTGTGGAGGATTCATAATTACTCCAGGTGCAGGCCATTTCCTTCGTTTACTTAAGGCACGCTGTGGCAGGCAGGAGGAAGGCTTTTGGGTTGCTGGCTTTAGCCTGTTTGTTGTTTTGGCCATGCTGGATTTTGGCTGCATTTTGAATCCCTTCTTTATTGTCTGTTGAGTTTTGTGCCATGCATTCACAAACAACAGAATCTTCTATTTGTGTCGTAAATTACCTTTGAGTTTTGTACATTTTACAATGCAGTGTAAACACACTTTCAAAAACCAAAAAGTAAGAGTGATTGTTCTGTGATTGTTGTTAGACACCTTGTATTTTTTAACCATTATGTTTTTTAATTCTGTTGATTTACTTTTTATTTTTCTGTCTTTTTTATTTTACTAAGTAATTAGCACACTTCTCTTCCCTTCATAGGTGTGCAGTCAACCTGTAACTCAGCATTCCGATTAAGACTTTCTACCGTTGACATAATGTTGGTCAGGTGTTTTTTGTGCCCAAATGAAAGAGTCTCCGGACTTCATGGGAGGTCTTGCCTTTCACATTTTATATCAAGTCATTATAACAAAATGTATTCATTCCAATTTTGTTCTGTTAACCAAGCAAATCTGTTTCTCAAAGAGGAGCTGGCAATGCAGACCTCTGACCTTTCGCAGCTCTTCAATCTCAGGGTTACCGAGTGACTCAGACAGGCTGGTGCATGTTGCTTTTCAAATGCATTTAAATCTTTTTAAACACATTAGTTTGTTATTTCATGGGGCTACATCAGAATGAAAAGGCTAATGAGTTTATGTTGTACCAGAGCAGGCTTTAGGATTAGACAGGGTTCTGACTAATGGGCTTTTATATTTCTCACAGTTTGTGTAAAAAAAGGGAACAATTAAGGCATTGGTATTAAGATTATTAGTGCTCCCACATTCAAGATATGTTCCTGTTAAATGTCAGATAAATATAGCTTGCTTATTCTTCACAGTGAATGACAGGTTGATGGGTGGTTGAGACGTATGTGTGTGTGTGTACGCCATACATGCACATACACACACACACACACAATGTACATTAACTTATCTAATTATAATTATATATTTATCATTTGATAAGTTTGCTAATCAGTCATTACAGATATCTTTAAAAACATTCTAACTTCACTGTTCTCATAATTACTTTCTGTGCTCAGCTGTCATTATCTCCAGTTAAAAAAGATATTTTTAATATTATTATTTTGTTCCATTCTTGGATAACCATGTGGATTCAGTCAGGCTGAATCCAAACTTCACAATCTCTCCCGAAGCTTCTTGTCACACTCAAGTATGTCAAGTGATATATTTTGCCAGTATGTGTTCACCTTAATTTCCATAATTATTTCAGACATAAGCATCCATTTGTGAGATAAAGGAGCGATGATTTTCCAGCTGGATTGAAGTTTGCAGAGCCCCCCATCGATGCGGGCGTGATACAGCTTGATGGTTCCCATCCTCATAAATGCGATTTTAGACAGGAGAGGAGAGAGAGAGAGTAAGAGATGAAATGTTCATGCGGTGAGCGTAAATTCCGGTGTTATTAGCAGTCCTGGCTGTGTAAAGTTGGCGCCAGGCTCATCATTGGGCCTTTTATAGCCTGCAGCCTTTTAGAAGTTAAACCTGGGCAAGTACCCTTCTTGTCAGGCAGTCATTAATGCCTTATTTGGGCCTTACTGGGTGGCAGGATCAGTGGAGTGGGTCTTCACTGGTTTCAATCTCTGAAACGGTCTAATAAAGTTGGCATCGAAGTCAGCTGAACCTATTGCCTTGCTTCTGTCGCATCAGCTCTTGCAGACCCGAGTTAATTGCGCGGATTTCTGGGAAGTCAGGTTAACCACGTCGGCGTCTGCCATTAAAGACTACAGAAAGTGCTTGTTTGACTTTTTTTCACACCAAGAGAGAAAGGAGAAACTTTAAGGGTGACTTCTTTTTTTTGCTAAGAATAACTTGGGCCAAAAACTTGGTGTTAATTAGCACACTGCAGCTGAAAGCAGAAAATGTATGCCTGCGTTTATTGGAAAGTTGCGCTGAGGTGGTGACTGAATATGGGCCTGACTTCTTTATGCGCTTGCAAAAATATGCTCATTGCGTTTTGCACATGCTAATTGAAATCACCACTTTGAGGCTGCAGACAAATCAATGTTTCTTTAATTAAAAGAAAGGGAAAGCGATAATGAACAAAAGATGTTTAAAAAGTCATTCTTTTTATTATGGGACTGTGCGACTAACTAGGCTTGGGTCCAGAATCTGGGCATTCTTCATCTGAATCAGTTACAGCATGCTTCACTTCCTGTTTTTGATTAAACCTCATCGTTGTCATATATGAATTGTCATATACCCTGTCTCATTTTAATAAATAGGATATATGGAGTGTGGATTTAAGGCTTTTAAATTATGCAGTTTAACTTGTGTTTGATTCACAATAATAATGTCTGAAGTTGAGCATAATGAGGTATCTGGGCTGTCATGTACTAATTTTCACTTATGAATATAGATGTGTATGAGAATGATAACTTGTGAGAAACTTGGGGTTTTGAATTGACTGTGTTTTATTAAAGTGAGTAAATCATTGCCACAATAGACAATTTCACTGTGTGTGTGTATGTGTGTGTGTTTGTGTGTGAGTGTGTATGTGTGTGTGTGTGTCTGTGTATGTGTGTGTGTCTGTGTGTGTGAGTGTGTATGTGTGTGTGATTATTATAATAACAATGACGACAACTATAAGCTTCAGAAAAGAACACGTTACTCTCCCTTGGATTTAATTTTCCAATCTTAACCGGCTGACAGAAATTTCTGCATGACAGGAAACACGCGTAACCAGGGTTGGCCAAGCGATCGCGGTATCTCAGAGAGGCGAATCCGTAGGCGCAAAGCTTAGCGTAGCGTAGCGTGGCTATCGCCCTGGCTTCACACCACACTGCTTCTGGAAAGCAGGGCTGGAAATGGCTGTGCTCCCCCCATTTACGCTCCTGAAGCCCTGGCCTTTCTCCTTGTTATAGGGTGAAGAGCACATTTATCAACCGAGCCACCCATGCAAGAAATCGATCGACAATAGTGCCATTCATGAGCACTCCAGCCTGTATCCCTGAACCCCTAACCGTGTTGCTGCTTCAAAATCTTTTTTTTTTCTTTTAATTGTTTGTTTGGTTGGATTTAGAACATCTAATGTTGTTGACATCTGACACAACTGAATGTCTATGTAGTGTCATCTGAAGGAGGAGAAAGGTATAATCTTAACTTTTTGATTGCTGGCCGTTTGTTTAGTAATAGCAAACTTGTCATGGAAGGAAATGAAGATAATATGCAATATATCCTGAAACATTGGTTTTCTGTTTTGTGTAATAATGAAACTCCCTCTGTTTATTACAGGTGATGTTGAAACACTTCCATATATTACCATTTTTATTAAATGACATTAAATATGTTTTATTGACAACAAACAGTGATTCAGCCTCCCTCCAAACGGTTGTTCACAACTAGACTAAAATTTTAATATGGTTACCTTAGCCCATTATCCTTTAAAATGGAGGGTTGTGAAGGTGATATGGTAGTTTATTGTGTTTTTTTCTTCAAAATGATAAAAGCAATTGATCCCAAAATGGCTCTTAAAAATGAATTTGTTGGAGGAATAAACAAGGGGTGTCAAAATGTTTGGCCCCTCACCCCAGGAGCCGACAGAAAAATGACCCTCCCCGTACCATTTTTCTGCCTAACTTCCTCTGACTTCAATTTCGCACATTTCTGTTGGCGATTCACAAGCTTTAATGTCTCCCAGCTGAAACACTTTTCATTTCAGTCTGTCCCAGTACACTTCATTATCACTGGAAGCAACTTTCATCTGAGTGAGATTTCATTATCAGGAAGAGTTTGGGGTTGGCCGCTGTGGCTGTAGATTACTGCAGTAAAGAGCATGCCCCAGCGCTCATTGACTTTCTCACTGAATTAGTACCACTACTACTAATACCACCTCCACTGTTACTACTACTGCTTTTACTAATACTCACTACCACTACTGCCATGCTAATATTACTACTACTCACTACCACTACTGCCATGCTAATATTACTACTACTCACTACCACTACTGCCATGCTAATATTACTACTACTCACTACCACTACTGCCATGCTAATATTACTACTACTCACTACCACTACTGCCATGCTAATATTACTACTACTCACTACCACTACTGCCATGCTAATATTACTACTACTCACTACCACTAATGCCATGCTAATATTACTACTACTCACTACCACTACTGCCATGCTAATATTACTACTACTCACTACCACTACTGCCATGCTAATATTACTACTACTCACTACCACTACTGCCATGCTAATATTACTACTACTCACTACCACTACTGCCATGCTAATATTACTACTACTCACTACCACTACTGCCATGCTAATATTACTACCACTCACTACCACTACTGCCATGCTAATATTACTACCACTCACTACCACTACTGCCATGCTAATATTACTACTACTCACTACCACTACTGCCATGCTAATATTACTACTACTCACTACCACTACTGCCATGCTAATATTACTACTACTCACTACCACTACTGCCATGCTAATATTACTACCACTCACTACCACTACTGCCATGCTAATATTACTACTACTCACTACCACTACTGCCATGCTAATATTACTACTACTCACTACCACTACTGCCATGCTAATATTACTACTACTCACTACCACTACTGCCATGCTAATATTACTACTACTCACTACCACTACTGCCATGCTAATATTACTACTACTCACTACCACTACTGCCATGCTAATATTACTACTACTCACTACCACTACTGCCATGCTAATATTACTACTACTCACTACCACTACTGCCATGCTAATATTACTACTACTCACTACCACTACTGCCATGCTAATATTACTACTACTCACTACCACTACTGCCATGCTAATATTACTACTACTCACTACCACTACTGCCATGCTAATATTACTACTACTCACTACCACTACTGCCATGCTAATATTACTACTACTCACTACCACTACTGCCATGCTAATATTACTACTACTCACTACCACTACTGCCATGCTAATATTACTACTACTCACTACCACTACTGCCATGCTAATATTACTACTACTCACTACCACTACTGCCATGCTAATATTACTACTACTCACTACCACTACTGCCATGCTAATATTACTACTACTCACTACCACTACTGCCATGCTAATATTACTACTACTCACTACCACTACTGCCATGCTAATATTACTACTACTCACTACCACTACTGCCATGCTAATATTACTACTACTCACTACCACTACTGCCATGCTAATATTACTACTACTCACTACCACTACTGCCATGCTAATATTACTACTACTCACTACCACTAATGCCATGCTAATATTACTACTACTCACTACCACTACTGCCATGCTAATATTACTACTACTCACTACCACTACTGCCATGCTAATATTACTACTACTCACTACCACTACTGCCATGCTAATATTACTACTACTCACTACCACTACTGCCATGCTAATATTACTACTACTCACTACCACTAATGCCATGCTAATATTACTACTACTCACTACCACTACTGCCATGCTAATATTACTACTACTCACTACCACTACTGCCATGCTAATATTACTACTACTCACTACCACTACTGCCATGCTAATATTACTACTACTCACTACCACTACTGCCATGCTAATATTACTACTACTCACTACCACTACTGCCATGCTAATATTACTACTACTCACTACCACTACTGCCATGCTAATATTACTACTACTCACTACCACTACTGCCATGCTAATATTACTACTACTCACTACCACTACTGCCATGCTAATATTACTACTACTCACTACCACTACTGCCATGCTAATATTACTACTACTCACTACCACTACTGCCATGCTAATATTACTACTACTCACTACCACTACTGCCATGCTAATATTACTACTACTCACTACCACTAATGCCATGCTAATACTACTACTCACTACCACTACTGCCATGCTAATGTTACTACTACTCACTACCACTTCTACTGCCATGCTAATATTACTACTACTCACTACCACTACTGCCATGCTAATATTACTACTACTCACTACCACTACTGCCATGCTAATATTACTACTACTCACTACCACTACTGCCATGCTAATATTACTACTACTCACTACCACTACTGCCATGCTAATATTACTACTACTCACTACCACTACTGCCATGCTAATATTACTACTACTCACTACCACTACTGCCATGCTAATATTACTACTACTCACTACCACTACTGCCATGCTAATATTACTACTACTCACTACCACTACTGCCATGCTAATATTACTACTACTCACTACCACTACTGCCATGCTAATATTACTACTACTCACTACCACTACTGCCATGCTAATATTACTACTACTCACTACCACTACTGCCATGCTAATATTACTACTACTCACTACCACTACTGCCATGCTAATATTACTACTACTCACTACCACTACTGCCATGCTAATATTACTACTACTCACTACCACTACTGCCATGCTAATATTACTACTACTCCCTACCACTACTGCCATGCTAATATTACTACTACTCACTACCACTACTGCCATGCTAATATTACTACTACTCACTACCACTACTGCCATGCTAATACTACTACTCACTACTGCTAATATTACTACTACTCACTACCACTACTGCCATGCTAATATTACTACTACTCACTACCACTACTGCCATGCTAATATTACTACTACTACTGCAATAATACTTTTGATTTGTAACATGCCTCGACTGTAACTTGTACATGTAGTAAAGAAGCACAGTGTACCGCTATAACACTAGTAGCAATATGTTGTATTATAACACAGGGCTGAGGATATCAGAACATGAGGAAATAGGATCAAATTAAGATGTCAACATGTGGGAAAGGTTGTGTGCAGAACAAGAAATGATTCTTCAACAAAGCACCATAAAACACCAACAAGCTCATTTATGAAAAAATATATATATATATATTTATTTGCTGATCAATTAAGAATTTTCCAAGACTTGGATCCAAATAAACATTTGTCCTTACATTTGACCCACAAATAAATAGTGACACAATCCATCCAGCACAGACAGCAAACAGTTTCCCTGGAAACGATACGGGCAGTGCCTTTGGACTCATGTGTGGCCCTGCAGTGCAAACAGCTTTTTCTGGCTTTAGACATACCCAGAGTTCCATTACCAAATGCCTGACTCTGTCTGAGGAGCAGAGATTGCATCCCCACTGTTTCTGCTCTTTGCAGGAAAGGGTTGGGTGTCTAAATTGAGCTGTCCCCGGCATGGCTCCTGGGGCAGGAGAAAGGAAAGCTCTCAGGATGTCAGTGGCTCCGGAGCTCTCAGGATGTCAGTGACGCTGTAGCCTGGGTGTCGCTCCAGTCTGCCCACACAAACCTGCGCAGGAAGACTCACGTCTGTATAAACCTGGTTTACGGAGGCTAAGCACAGCTCATGCATGCCATTGGGTATGCCAAGTTGGCAGAAGATAGCATTAAAGCATTAAACACATTTGCTAACCTAGTATGATTAAAAATGATTGATATTTGATGATAGATATTTTGCAGGAAATGGTTCACTGATAATTTAACTGTAATAGGGTTTATACATGTCCAAGAGCACTCAAGCAGAGCTGATTTAACACCGAACACTTCTCTGTGTTCCAGAAGGACTCATCACACACAAATGTGTTCATTACAGACAGTGATCCATACTTCACATGCAAACTACACTACACCCTTTGCACAAAGACTCCAAACTGTCCGGCACCATGCAAAAACATGTCCTCTGACAACTGGTCACCATGGTAATTGAATCGTATTCTAATCAGAATCCAATGATGTCATAATGTGTAAAGTAAGACCTTTCTTGCAATAGGCTTGTTAAGAAAAATGGCAAATATAGTTTGGTTTTTGTGGTGTAAAATAAAATAAATGAAGGTGCTGGGTTTGTCTTTGCATGTATGTTTCACATTATGACTGTCTGTGTTAAATTAGCAGGGGACGTGTATTGATTTAATGTGCACAAGTATAGTTTGACGGTATATGTATTTGATTGTTTGTATGTTTGACTTGACTTGCAAAGCTTCTGGAATAATTATCACTGTCCTCTTGCATGTCTAGTTTTGATTGGCAGTTGTGCGTGCGCTCATTTGCATACCGTGCAGTCTGGATTTGTGCCATACAAACTGGGCTGATTAGTTGACAGATGCAAATGCTTTGCACACATTTAGATGTGTGATGCTTTAATACTCTCTGGGGAAAATTTCAGTGGCTGAACCCACAAGTAAGTAATTAATTTTCTGCAGACCACTGTAGTGTTCCTGTTTCAAGTTTAAAAATGAAAAAGAGACTAATTTCTTTTGAAGACCTCTGTGGCTTAAAGTGATTAACACTATTTTGAGATGCAGCTTAATCTAATTTTGTATGTGTCTATGCATTTTTCAAGAAGATATTAAAATACTGCTCAGATAAAGTGTTTTGTAGAAACTCATGTATACCATATGTCGGTTTTTATAGAGTAATGCATTTTTATAATTAGCAGTTAAACAGCTGCATTTTAATCTTGTTGGGCATATTTTATTATTCTTTAGCTAATGATTTATCTTTTATTTCAGCTGTTGGAATATTCTGCACAGTGAACTATGGATCTGTTGTTTGGATTTGTTGCTGGTTCAGCCTCCCATTGCCTCTGAGACAGCTCGGAGAGTGGCACGGAAATGAAATACCCCACGATACCCAGAGAATCCAATACAACACGTCAATGAAGGGGTAGCGAGGGGAAGACGCGGCTACAAATCAACAGAAATGTAGTCAATAACCATTGGCAGCAGTTAACTGTTACAAAATAATGTGTCGAAACAGCCCGAGAGCATGTGCCAAAAAAAAACCCCCGCTGCGGGTGGACGTCTCTCTGTTTAATTCCCCAGAATAAAAAGCGATGCCGGGGTTACGTGCGGTTGAACAGCAACGTTCCAGAACTTCTTCTGGAACATTAGCGCCCTTTGGCGGTTTGAAAACAGTCACGTTCCGGCGCTGCAAATTGATATCGATGGAGGAAGTTCAGCAGAAGATGAAAACAAGACAGAATCTAAGACGAGGCAGATTGGGCATTTCTCTGGACTCTGTTTCCTCTGACAACGGGCAACACGTACGGCATGATAATGAACTTCTTTAATCAGTGGCTAGCCAAAGGTTTATGGTCCGGAGTGCATACAAACCCTGCTTTATAGGCAAACTAAAATAAATCCAATTCCAATTTAATGAGCCGTGTACCGGGTCCGGACAAGGATTCCTCCCTCTGATTCCCTCGAGGAAAAAGCCTGCTTGCTGCGCTGAAGAGTTCAGTGCTCACGTTCCACAGGTGTTAATGTCTTACTTACAGGTAATGACCCTGCATCTGATGGACTAAAAATACTGCAGAAACTCTCTCTGTCTTCCCCTTCACTTTACTGACTTCCTGGTTTGAAATTCTCCTGGTCAAGGTTTAATGTTATTCATTTAATGATTTACTTATTTGACCGATACTTTCATGTGGATCGATTTGCAAGACCACCTTGACAAGTTACATACGTAGACATTACAGAAGAGTCAATAGCAATCCAGATAGCTGGCAATTACAGACCCTGTTCAGATGAAATGCCTGCAATGGCTGGATATATACACCCCAATTCTGGCCCCTAATTTTAGCCGAGTTGGCTGGATGCAGGCCTCTGCTCTACCACCATTCCATGTGCATTTGAGCCACAACAAATTTACCATCAGGGAAACAGCAACAAGAACATACAGTAGATGCATGGCAGTCATTAAAACCATAAACACGGCTGCAGTGAGCCATAGCTACAAGAATATAAATATAATTGCCATATCATAAATATAATGCATAACAATGATATTTATGAGTAAAACATATATCATGCTAATACACTCTGAGCCAAGCAATGATCTACAAAAGCAATGAAACCATATATCATTTGCATGTTCCGTTATGGCTCTTTATTGGGTACATTTAAACACAGTATTGTGTGGGTTTGCCCAATGATAGTGAAGCATTGATTCATTACCTGCTTGTTTATAATTGGCCATGAAGATTCACTGCTTACCGTTTAGCCTAATGTTGTGCACTGTTTTACTCGTATTACTTTACCCATATCCCGGTTCTTAACAGCTTTTCAGTGGTAGGTTTATTGTGCCCTGCCTTTAAATCTTCATACACTGTAAAAACGGGTTCTAAACAGTACCAAAAGAGGGTTCTTCACTCATCATGTCAGGGTATCCTTTTATAGTACTATATTAAAGCATTACAGAGCATTAATACATAGTGTGGTACTAAATAACTGCTCTATAATGGCTCTACACCATACAAAAAAGGTTTTGTATGAGAACCCTCAAAGAACCTTTTTTTTTTCTTTTAGTGAGCACACTTGGAGAAAGCAGATAGCCGGGGCTAGTTAGTATAGATCTATGGCTTGTTTTTTTTTTCAATTGAAAAAGACAAAGTGAAAACAGAACTTATTTGTATTTGTTTATTTTTATTTTATATAATTATGTGGTGGACTGTTTAAAAAAAAATTCCCTGAAAGATCTGTGTTAATTTTATCACCAATCTCACGGGAAAAAATGTACACAGGGTGCCATTAACAACCCAGACGTTAAAATTAACTTTCAATGCATGTAATCAAAGCACGTTTTCATTGAACCATCGGGCACATGCAGCATGGCTTTCCTTGTGCAAATTGACTCTGGCTTTCCTTTCGTTATTGTTTATTTTAGTTATTAATTTAGCGCAAATTATGCTGTCGTCGGGAGACAGAATGGCGCATACTTAAAAGCTTTCTAAGCACCAGCAGCGGAACATTCTGTGTGGTGAAAATCAACACAGTTCAGTTTTATCGCCTTGTTTTTTTTACATGCAATTACCTATATTGCATTTCTGTGGACAAACTCAATAAATATTTTCAGGCAGTAACAGAGCTGGGTTAATGGCTGTTTGATTTGCTTTGACTCTTTAAAGCACTCCTGCAGCTCTCTGGGTATTTGATCTCAGCTTCAGTCAATTAAAAGAAGGAAGTCTACTGGAATTTTACTGAGAACGAGGAGGGAAAGCTCTTCTAGTTACCCATAGTCCTACTAGCAGCGACGAAATTTAGCTGTTTTTATGATTGTTTCTATTGTTTTTGCTGTTGTTGTTTCTTCATCAGGTCACTCACAGGGTTGAAGTCCCCAGACTTTTAGCACTCTCATTCCTGACTTAATGCTCTTTGAGTTGTCAATCACTTTCGATGAAAGTGTCTGCAAAATGCCTACAATGTAACGTAATGAAGGAAGTCTCACACATAGAAAAACTCTATATTGTGCCTTTGTGGGTTTACTGAGTGTGTCAGAAGGGTTGTCTAAGGGGCTTTTTTTGCACAGGTGCGGTGCCCTGGTGCTTCAAATGTGAAGTTATCTCTCCTGGTTTGCACTGCCATAAGTCTGAATCTCTACATGAAACAGCAAAGCCGCCTCCATTCTTCTTCTGCTGTCAATATAGCCAATAACTCCATTCAGTCCATTCTGAAAAATGATGTGCAGTACTAGTTTGTGACAGTCCAAAGTCTTCAGATTGCAAGAGAGAGAGAGAGAGATGATGGGTAAAAACTCAAGAATGTCCTTTTCAGCAGTTGGGTTATTGGCTTTAATTAATGGCAGTCTGGGGTTTTTGAGGATGTTGAGCAACAAAAAGGTCAAGAACCAAACTGCTAAAAACCTTTTCCACAGACAGTGAACCATTCCCTTAGAAGGAACAGTTTTCTCAAAAATGTCTTTTTGTTGCCGCAAATATTTTCCGCAACCTCCTGGAAATTACAGCTCATCCTGAACTGGGGTCAAAGGTCGTGTGAAATATCCAGAGCCAATAAAAATGCATGTTAGACTGGCCGGGCCAGCAAGCAGACACAGCGGATTGATAAAGTTGACGAGAAACTTTGTGACGGTGGAGATCAGATTGCAGCTCAGGGGCTCCGTCACAGGGAAGGAGAAAGCACGACTTATTTATTAGAGCAGGGAATCATGGGATTTTATATGCTTTTGTGATTTTATCAAGTGTTTGACGGGAGTCTCAGTTCATTAAGCCAGTTCCCTCATGGTCACTGGAGAAGTCTGACTTTCTCTCATGGGGTAAACAACTCATGTGACAGAGAGAACCCTGCAGATTCATTGTTATTATTTTTATTTATTTATCTATTTTGCTGTATTTTTCTTCTTGCTTCCTTAAGTCATGGAGAGGAAAACCATTTATCTTCCTTTGCAAGTCCTGGTTCAAATTATAATACAGTACAGTTCATTCTAAGACCTTCATGACCTTCAAGAGAGCGGTAGTATTTAGTTTTTTTTTTTGGTCTTAAAAACAGATTTTTATTTCATAGATGTGTTCAGATTTCAACACCAGCCCCCTATTCCATTTCCCCCGTTTATGATTTTGTGACTTCTTGAACATGTTTTGAATGCATTGCTGTTCATACACATCTCTATAATTGGTTGCTTTGATTCCTCCTTGAGTGCAGTGATGTTTTCTGTTTGCCCTTTTCGCACTGATAGATAAAGATGGAGAAGAAATCGGTCAGATTGCGCTGGATGAAATACTCCATCTCCCCGTGTGGCACAGTGATGGGGCGATGGTTGGCCCACACTTGGGTTATTTTCTTCCATCAGAATGGGTGAACCCTCACTTTGCAACCCACTTTCCTTCTCCAGCGAAGCGTCTCATAGCGATACCATGGCTAAGCCTTAACAATGTGCAAAGGGAAGGGTGCGGGGGGTGGCGGGGGGTGTGGGTTGGTAAAGTCAGTGGAAATGACTGTGACTCGAGTGAAATTTCGTCTAGATCGGTGGTTCTGTAAAGGGGGGTTTGAGGTTTGTGAAAAGCTATTGTTTGTTAGCGTCTCCTTCTCTCATTGAAATGTGTATTGCAATTAGGGTGGAACCCTGCAGAGTTGTCCATGTGTGTAACCACTGGAATGGGATGACAGAAATGAAAAAAGCAGAGCACAGAGACGCTGGGGTGTTTGTGGATGTGTCCACCACAGAATCTGTGCCTGAGACTGGACCGCGTCTGTCCCAGACTGAATCACAGCTGCCCACAGAGTGCTCGATGGAAGAAGCCTCCATGTCAGAAGGTGGTTTCCAAATAATTAAAATAATTTGGAGCTCCACTCCAAAATCCTACGTAAATACTGGAGTTTGTTAAAACCAAAGTTTGGGAGTGGTATTGTCAGACAACCCCTCACTCAAATACCTCTATCTGTCCAATCCGGTTTTCTGTGCAGGTATTAATTTACCATGTACTCTGTCTCCCATTATGCTCTCTGCTTCCGGCATCCCTCCCCCTTCCCATCTCCACCTTCATGCCTAATTCTCTTTCTTCTGTATTTCTCTTTCTCTTCTAGTGGTCCAGAAGGGGTTCACCTCATCTAAAATAGCGAGGTATGACACTACCCCCTTGGACTCCAAGCCCAAGATCAAATGTCTGTACCATAATACGACTTGCCACATCACAATAAACTCCTTCCTAGCGTTAAATGTTGTCTAAAATTCATTCTACTGAAATTACAAGTAGCACATGGTACAGTGTGAAATATGACAACACCACGCTCAAGGAGCTGTCCTAATTTGGACTCAGTGCAACCCCCACTTCTCATCCCCATTTCCAAAACCCCTATGTTTCTCTCCAGCTTTCGTCATTCACTTCACTGCACCTGTTCTCCTTGACATTTGCAGATTCTTGCACAAGACTCCATAAATGCGCTGTTTGTGCTGCTGTGCTGCACAAAAACACAAAGCATAGTTTATGTTCATTAACATTGTTTTTTTTAACTGTAGCTGTTTATAGAAATAGACTTATTAGTAATAACAAGCAATTCAACGGATCCATGAACTATTTTTTATCCATCAAAGAAAAGAGTTCTGCCTCAGACGCTGCACATGCAAGGGAATGTGCGAGATCAACCTAGTGAAATATCACTCTTTGAAGTTCCCTTTTGAAGTTGCGCTACCAAAATGATCGAGAGCATGCGTGCCGTCTGTATTCTTCTGTGAATAACCAGGCTAACTATAATGTTTGCATGTGGTAAGTTCATTACGAAATGAATACTGTATCATTTAGCATGTTGTCTCCATTCAAAGTGGCTTCCTAACAATGAGGTAATGCCACTCTGCCTTGAGGTGGGAGACCATTACATTAATTCAGATTTAAGGAATTTAACAGGTGCTTTTATCCAGTGAGACTTACAACAAAGTTCACCAAGTGGAAATTAAAGTCGCTCGATTCAAACTTACATCAGAAGTACTTGGCATATAAGAGATTAAATAAACATATAAATACATTCGGAAAACATTTACAGACATTTCCAGATCTTAACATTGGAAGTTCCGTCATCCTGGCACTGAAAGTGAAACATTCGAGTCTATAAGTCTCCAGTTTATCTACAGAACGTTCAGTAAGGCATGCAGTCTGAGGGGCAGAAGTGTGTCGAAGGACTCTCTGCGTTCCGCTGTGTAAGACTGCACTGGAAACCAACCGGCACCTTCTGTGGGTAAGACACCATGATTGGCAGCAATGCAGGAGAGGAGTGTCTGGTGAGTCCCTTAAGTCTGTGGTCTCGCTTGATACGGTGTCTCCAGGTTCACTGTGCAACAGTTATCGCTCTGACCAATCAGTTGCCTGTGATCTGCCTGCCACAGCTGCATAACCGTGCAGTCCGACTGCGCAGTCCATCTGATGGATTTCAGGAGGAACAAAAGTGCCGGGCAGAAATGACAAATTCAGGGAAAAGATAAAAATGAGGGAATAAAAAAGTTATTTTAAGAAAAAAAATGATTTAACCCACATGAGAGAAGGGCAGAGAAATGAAGGGCTGATATTACGTTCTTTATTTCATGTCTGAAATTTGCATTAAAAATAATAAATTGGGCAACACGAAGCCGCATGGAAGGAGGGAAAGTTCTTGCTGGCAGTTGTCATGGAGACAAATGCTAAAGTTCTCTCTCTCTCTCTCTCTCTCTCTCTCTCTCTCTCATGCAAGTGCATTCTTCAGGCTTTACAGATAAGAACAAAGAGAAGAAATGGAGACCCCAGACCAACAGGAAATCAGATGGACAAGATTTAGCCCCCTGTTCTCGCGCAGGAAAATTTCATTAAATGATGAAATTAGAAGTCCTGGTCTGGAGACTGGCACTGTGTACATCACAGCGGGCTAAAGAAAGGGACTCACAATGGATGAAAAGACTTTGCGTACTCTTACATCAAGGCAGAGGGGGACTTAAATGCTGGGAAGCCTTTGATGTGAGACATGAAAAGGATAAAGTCTGTGTTCAGAGGATGTTTATTCTGCCACTTGGAACTTGCTGAGACTGGTACTTATCTCTTAATGTGAGTCCTTTCATCCCGAAACATATTTAAGAGACAAGAATGGATTAAACACATGCCATATTCAGCTAAATTATATTAAACACGACCCCTGATCCTGTTATCGTGGTGTGTGAAGGCACACAGACCCTGTGTGTGTTTGATAGCACTTCAGTGAAGGAGAGCACATGTCATGCTATTTAATACACGTTTCTTTTTTTGTTTTTTTGTTCCCAATTTTCAATCCCAGGGGCTTACCAGTCAAACATTTCAGGAACACAGATTTATTTAGACCCGCCAGAGGTTTGTTTTATATATTTTGAGTACAAATATTCCGATTTGAATAATTATTAGATTTAGTCCTTACATTTTAGCCTTTAAAAAGTGTTTTAAGTCAAAGCATCTTGACTGAAGTGCATTATGTCAACAACACAAGCGTGACAGTGTCAAACCTGTGAGTTGGTTTGCAGTGCTTCAACAAGCAAGCATTAATAAGCTGTGGTGAGTGTTAGTAGTTATGGAGGAAGTATGCAATAAATACAAGTACGATGCATGAGCAGGTGCTGTGCTGTGGCAGTGGACGGTCTGCATCTGGTCTGCCGACCAGAACCTTCTGTTTCTGAGCCAGAACCCTCTTTGGTCAAGGAGCTGAGAGGATGGAAGGAAAAAAAGGAGTATCTGGTTAGTGCATGTGCAGAATGTGCAGTTTAACCCTAAGGCCCTGTGCATAAACAAATTTTGTATGTGTGAAAAAACATGGGAAAAACTTGACCAGTTTTTTTCATTGAAACCAGTGCATTGTGCCACGGCAGAGAAACCAGCACATTCCAGCCGGCTGACCAGGACTGGCCGCTACAGAGTAATGAGAGTAAAGATTTTAATCAGCGTGACAACAGCCAATCCCAGGCAAGGCTGGGCCAGTTTCTGCCTCCCCAAAGTAGACCTCTGGCTGGCCATAGCCGGTAACGGCATGACTGGGACTCAAACGCCCAGTCACAGGGCTCACGCCTGCCCCAGAGCATGCTGCTAACTGCAGGAGATGACCAGGGGCCCTTGCTTTTGAAGGAGTACATCATGGAATGGTACTAATTAATTATTAGTAATAAATAGAGTACACCCAACCACATTGCTGGGCATATCTCTACTGACTTCCTATTGGAACTGAATTGCATTGACACTGACTATTTTTATGGTCTATTTTGTCATGATAACCAAGAAAGAGTGCATGGATTTATTTCGCTTTTTTGTTATTTTTTAATACGGAGCATTACCCCTCACTGATGGTAGACTGGACCACCAAGGGCAAGAGACTCTGGCTGTCCATGCGTGTGAGTGGAGGTCTCCCACGTTTTTGTGTGCTCAAGCCATAATGGAGCCGGCCCCTTTAATGGCGCTCAGTGGGGTACCGAGATGAGAGACGCTGCCCTTAAAGTTGATGAGCTGGGCTTTCACCAGGGATCTTACCCACAATGCACTGGAGTGGCAAAGTGGAGCGGAAAAGTGACCTTCAGCCATCGGCGGTTATTACTGTAATGGTCTCGCAATTCACTTCAAAAAACGGCGACCCTAACAAGACAAATCTAATGGGAGGTTCTCGTAGTTTGTGCTTCTGTGAGATCCTTTGTGTCACTACCTACTTCCCTTTTTGTAAAAAAATAGCATGTTGTAAAACGTTGATCAAAACATTTTTATATAAAAGCCAAGAGTCAAACAGTCTTTCTCATATGGGCTTGCAGCTCAAAGCTTGCGTTGGTCTATTGTTCACCACTCGCTATAGTTACATGGCCCTCTGTCCCCTTAGAGCTCTATGCGATCAGCGTGGCGTTAGCAGCGCAGCACAATGCCGGGTTTGGGTAGCTTTGTCGCCAATCTGTGTTTAGCATTTCCCCCTCACAAAGCCTTGCCTTTTGTAGACACACTGAACAGCAGTTTGAGTCGGGGCGCTTTCTGTGTTTTCTGTGTCTCTCACCTCGGAGCCCGGTCCTCTGTTGGGACTCCAAACACGATTACGCGTCTCCTGCACAAAGCCAGTCCGCTGGCGGAGCTGTTCCAGAGCCGTGAGGCTGGAGATCATTCTTCCCGCCGCTTTGACCGGAGCACGGGGGCGGCGGATCTCAGCCACCCCCATTAGCATCAGGTACAGTTCACTGCATCGGCCTGTCTCATTCATTGTGCCCTCTGCTGGGGGAGCCTGGAACTATCGGCATGAAACCACAAGCCAGTCTCAATTTATCCGCCATATATTACACACATTTATTTCTGGAAAGTGCATGGCAAAGCAGTCCAAATATATAGAAGTTCCTGTGCTACATGAAAGGATCATGCTTCTGTACAATGAATAGCAACCGAATATATATATATATATATTTTTTTTTTACTTATTTCTTTCATTATGTGGGTCTGATGTGAGTGTCTCTGTGCTTGTGTGATTTTTGTCTGGTCCTGCTGAGTTTATCTGCCCGCGGATGGTGATGTAGATATAAAGTCCATTCTGCTGACCTTTGTATTTGTGTGTGCCAGGTTGTGTGGGTGTGTTTGTGTGTGTTGATGGGTTTTTATGTGAAATAGCCATTTATGTCACAGCCCACAGACATGCAGCAGGTGATTGGCAGGTCCCTCCATGACATCACGCATTAAAAAAAAAAACATAAAAAATAGAAATCTGTGCATACTTTGTGAAGACACTCACTTCATGGGTTGTATGCAAAAACAGCTGCTGTAACACCAGAAAGCAGAGATGAGAACATATTCCTGGCAAAGCCGTCCCAGCCACCCACACTCTTCTCATGGAGCTGGTGACAGACAGGTTGGTTTATTTCATTAGCTCAATTGTGCTTTTTCTTTGGTGTTTTTTTTGGAAACTTTTTCAATCTTTCTTTCAGCGTATCTTATCTTATAGCCCATGATTTTAAAAGCTTGTATTCTCAGATAGCCTTTCCTGAACCATGAGACATGACACCAGCCTGCCTGAGTCTTCATTGACAGACGAACAGACAGGACAGTTATACGGGTTACGAGGACAGGATGGTGGTTTGGGTAAAAAAAAGAGCATTTCCATTTTGCATTTGACTTCAGCAGAATGTTGCCCAAGCAGCCAAGCTTTGTTTTCAAGCTCATTGCAGACAGCCGGGCTGTTTGTGCTCGCAGCGACCATGTTGGTTTTGTGTTTATCGTGGTCAGGCAGAAGAGGGTGAAAAATTTGTTGGTTTCCTCATCGTCTGCCCAGCTTTTCTCATAGCAGTTTCTGGCTTATTGCGGCTGTGTGTTATGCTGGTGGAGTGATAGCAAGACCACAGCATGAAAGAGAGAAAACCTTCATCTCCCTCCATTCAGACCGAGAGTGTAACTTTCTCTCCTGAAGTTCTGAAAGTTGCCAGGAGGTTACTGTAGTGAGATAACAGGAATGTCTCACGAGAAAGAACTAATTAAATGTTTTATCCCGTTATAAATCCCATTTAATTTGTAAGTGTTTTCAGTAATTTTCTGCAAAAAACCACACAAAGGCTTGGAGTCAATCAACATTTGTCCTTAACTTTGGCTCACAATTAAATGCAAGTGTTCATTTTTATCTTCACCAACACAGTTCAGTTCCCTGGTGAGTTCAGAAATCATGGAAATGAACTTGCCGAACTGTTGTTGTAGAGAAAGAACACAGCACTCCTATTCACTTGTAAGTAAAATTTAAGCAAAAATGTTACCTGAATCCTGCACAGAATATTCCAGGGACTTAACAACCGACAGCTCTAAGGAGAAAAATGTTTGTGCATACTGGTTTAAGCAGAATAAAACATAATTTGCACTTCAACTAATATGCGAACTTCTCAGTATTTCTACTAATATGCAATAGTGTTCTGTTAATTGCCTTACACCTATATGTGTGGTATATTAGAAAAAAGAGAATAGCAGAATTTGTGGAGAGCACAAAATATCTATTTATTGATGTCTGTTTAACCAGATGGTTCACGTTTATGGTCTTTAAGTGTATAACTACTTGAAATTGTGTGTTAGAGAAGGTTGTTTTACTTAAATACGAAAAGTGAAATCTATAGTTAACCTTGAAAAATAAACGGCAGAATACAGAGTAGCATATATTTTAAAATATAAAGTATAAATGATGTCATTTGAATCTGTAGGGTTTTCAGCATATTGGAAGTAATATGGAATTCTCTCCAGTTCAAAGAATTTGAATCCTTAATTGATTTGATAAACTTGCACAACTAAATCCATTAATCAAATTGTCCATTCATGAAATCCTCGGTAATCAGCATGTCATTTGCAAATTAATTTTCTTTTCCTCCACATCTGCAATATGAATGATACTCCTCATTTTCAGTGACCCACTGCCTTCAGAAAAGTTCGGCAAACCGATTTTGTTCCAGTCTATCTTTCCAGTAAGCACCGTTTGCTTCCTAGTGTTGTATTCTCTGCCGATAAAGGCAGGTTCAGCTTTCCGTGTATTTTGCGTTTTTAGGGAATATAAGTGTCCCATTCCACTCATTTCTGTTTAAAGCTTGCCTTTAAATCTATGATAGGGGCATTGATAACGTACCGTAGAATAATGCTTTGTCTGTTTTTGAATCTCTCAGCACATCAGCTCGAGGCTCTGGGTTTGACTCTAACGCCGATATTTCTGGCACGTTCTTCTCTCCAGCATCGATGCAAATCGTGCTCAGCGCATTCACTTCCCAGCGAGGATGAAAGTTGTAGGGGGCGCTGTGAGCGAGTCTGATCACAGATGACCGCTATCAGCTGAGCAGAGGAGGGGGTCGTGACATGAGAGGATACGGAGAGAGGCCATTACTGGAGCAGCCCAGTGTGAGGACATGAGCTGTTTAAAAGCAGCAGTGTTGCCAATTTACCAACTTTGTCACTAGATTTAGCAACTTTTAGACCTTCTCTAGCGACTAAGAACTGGTGACTTCTCGCAACTTTGGCAACCTCCATTCTTGCAGCCAGGCAACAGCAAAAGTCACCTTTCACCGATTTGCGAATGACGTCACATCTGCCTTTCCTAGTGCTCTTGCGTTGCCCACGTTTATAAAAGTAATTATTGACCTGTGTAGAATCAGCCAGTGTAATTACTTGGAAGTAGATGTTCTAGAACATAGAGAATGGGATTTCATTCAGCTGCGTGATGTGAGCATATACTGCATGGTTATGTATTGTGTTACGTCATTTAGTGACTTCTCGTGATTTTTTTGGCCACACTGCTCAGCAGCATCTCCTGTCACTGACACCATGGCTGCAGCCAGCCAGCCAGGACCCAAACATGGGGCAGGCTAGACTGTGAGGCATGTGGAGGGGAAGGGAAGGGAAGGGAAGGCAGTGATCTCTGTGGCAGACCAAGGCATGGAACTGCTCTACCAGTGACTCAGTCATGATATCTTTCAGAGAGAGAGAGAGAGAGAGACAGTGAGAGAGTGGGGGGCAGGTATGTTTCAGAGAGAGAGAGAGGAAGGAGAGAGAGAGGGGGGATATCTTTCAGAGAGGATGAGACAGAGAGAAATGGTGGTGCGTCTTTCAGAGTCAGAGAGTGAGAGAGAAAAAGGGGGAGAGAGACAGAGAAAGACACAAAAAGAGAGAGAGAGATGGAGCCTGGATGATGTCGGAGCTGCACCACCTGGTCTCTGTGTACGCGGCTGCAGACTAACCCTGCTGTCAGGCCAGATTACATGTTTATGCTCTACCGTGGAGCGGGATGGATAGCCACGGTAGTTTGCTGTAATTTTGTACGCATCACAATACGCGTCACAGTATGCACCACAATACGCATCACAATGGCTCGGAACTGCAGCTGGGTGGCAGGCGGGACTGGCAGATCCTAAGCCTGTGATTTACGCCTGGCGCTGCAATCGCCTCAGTAAAATGACAAAGGCAGCTTTCGTATGCCTTCCTCACCGCTCTTCTTTTTGGCAAGTTGATTGGTCTATGATAAATGACAGTTTGTCAATGAAAACTTTCATAAATGCATGAGAAGGGCTTAAGTGCTGGGTCATTTTGGACATTACAATAGTGAAGGTCTGCTGAAACAACCCCAAAGTCATGAAAAGTTCTGGCTTGAGTTTTTATTTTTATTTTCATAACTTGAAGAAAACTGGGTTCTGGGTTTTATAAAATGTGATGAAGTACCATTAAGTGAAAAGCAGAGTCTAGAAAATTCTCAGGACATTTAAAATTTTCCACACTCACATAACAACACAGGACACTTAGACTTTGTATGCATTCACTGAACAATTTATGAACATTTTGATTCTTTTTCTCTCCTCTTTTCAAAACCAACTTTTTTAAAAAAAAATAAACAGAGTAAAACAGCACAGTAACAGTGAAGAGGGGAAAATGAAGAATAAACACAAGATTAAATATACATCACAGAATCACAGACCACTGCAAACTAAAAGTGATAAACCACCTTGCGCTAAGCAGCTGAGAACACCAGCTGCACTTTGAACTGTCAGGTATAATTTCTGTTATTTAATGGGAGCAGCACAAACTGAGTGAATTCAGATTAGTCAGTTAGGCACACATGGGTGAGCCATGCGGCATGTCAGTCATGTGATCAAGACTCAGGACCAATAGCAGTTTAAAGCAGGACTCTCCGCACCTTGGCCCTGTAGAGTCACAGGGCTATCAGTTTCATATCGCACCGAACGATCAGAGACCGGTTCAGCCCGAGGGCACCAGCTGGGGTAAGCTGACTGTGTAATTTGATTGCTTCAAATGTCGAAGTTACAACAAAAACCTGCACACCCTGCAGCCTCTCTCTGGGACTAGGGTTCAATATGTAGTTTAAAAGTACACACTTATAAAAAAGGTGTCTTAAGGATTCTTCATTTGTCCTGGTGGAGGGACCATTAAAGCTTAATAATTAATGAGATACTGGGATCTTATTCTGAGGGTTCTAAAAAGAACCCTGAAGAGATATCAGTATGCACAAAGAACATTTAAGGGTTCCACCAGGGTGACAAATGAAGAATCCTTAAAGATGCTACATTTTTTTAAGAGTATAAATTATGCCATTATCCAGACTTCCTGTAGCCCCTCAATGGTTGCCACAGTGCAGTGGTTGCCATGGTGCTGGGCGTGACATGCAGATGAGCACCAACCCTCAGGGCAGTGGCGGGACAAATATGGCCTCACACCCCCGAGGGGCGAGGGGTGTATAAGAACGTGAGGTTTTTTTTTGGTTAACACCAGCCACACACGATAAACTCACCACAGCGGAGGGACAGGGAGGCCATGTCTGCTCACGGACTCCACGCGCACGTATTTCAGGAGTTCAGCTCAGTGTGACGAGCGTGCGAATGGCAGCCGAAGAGGCGTGAGACGCTGCACGTCGGTCAAGTGCACACATCTCAGGGGCGGTAACTTGAGACACATCAGCCGCGTCAAATTGGGAAGCGAAAAAATGATGTAAATTTTTATAAG